>JASDDO010000028.1:212018894-212618894 GCA_030015575.1 Agapanthus africanus | reverse complement strand
AGCGTATTGTCGAGATTTTAGAGTCCCACATAGAACTTTTCCGGGTTTGGCGAAATGTTGTAGTTGCGGTACATTTGTACGCGACACGGTTCGATTAAAACTAGTGTATTTTATACACTGACGGTAATTGGACAGTTGTAATACTGGCCGGTCTTTTTGTAAAGACGAATATTAAATCGGGTGTCAATTTAATATTTAATACATATATACATTGTATATGTATTTACTAGTATTATATCACTATTAATTAATTTCTCTTTTATGTATTTTAAATACCTTGGATAACAAGTACAAGTATATGTATTTAGTATGTTGTATTACATATAAATATATATTTTGTTTTTGTTTATTCATTTTCTTTTGTTTTCTTTAGTTTATGTTATTCCAAAGGAATAACATAACCTATGACTCACTCTATAGGGTGACATGTGGAGGGGAGAGAAGAGGGTGAACACTTGGTAGCTTAATTAAATCATATGGCTAGGATTTTGTAGAAAATGATTATTAGTAACCATTTTCTTTTTAAAATGAAGGGTTAACTAATCCATTTCTCTAGTTCTTCCTCTCTTTAGCCATGCATTTCAAATCTCCCTCCTCATCTTTTATGAGAAAACAAATTAGAAAAAGAAAGAAAAATGAAAGAAAATTATAGTGAAGTAGAAACTACAACTCCTAGCTAATTAGTTTAGCAGCCTAACTACTTATGTTATCTCAATTTGAGATTGGAGTTAAAGTTCTTGAGCCTTCAAGGTGGATCATCATCGATGGAAGAGAGGGGCTTGCAAGCATATTTCATGGAGCTTCAAGAAGCCTATAATAGAGTCTAACCCAATTGAAGTATATGAAGATACTTCAAAGGTTGTATGGTTCTAACCTTGATTTAAAACTCTTAGTTTTTGTTGTTATGTTTAATTATTTAGCCTAGATCCTAGTTTATGTAGACTTGAGCTTACTAGAAAATTTTAAAACCTAATTTATGCATGTTCTAAAATTCTAGTAGTGAGCTTAAGGTCTCCTAACATCCTCCTCTCATGTGTTGAGAAAAAGGAGGAAAAGAGAAAGATAAAAGATTTAGATCATCTCTGCATCCCTAACACACTATACCTAGCAAGTTTAGTTTGTTAGTTGCTTCACTAGATATCTTGAAGTGGAGCTGGAGTTTGGATCGGGTTCTCTAGCGTGGATCATCTTCGGTAAGAGCAATCGACTCTCAAGCTCGTTCCCAACGGTTTAGGAGCTTAGAAAGGGTCTTTCACGATTGGGTGGACACGCTACAAAAGTTGTATGCTCTTAACCTAGTAGCTAGCTCTCTTTTTTTGGTAGCTTAGTGTTTTGAAGATTTCTAGGGTTGTAGTTTGATTGATGTGAAAATTTGTGCTTTAGTGTTTCCTAATTACTGCAATCAACACAGTGACGCAATAGCTAGCTGCGGTGAGAACGGTCGTCCATAGGGAGATAATAACGTTGTGTTTTATGTTTTTGAGGAGTTAAATAAAATGGTTTGGATTTGTTGTTTTCATTCTAAAAGAGATTTAAAAATTCAATGATAAAAGAACTCATTAGGGTTTTCGGATTAGGCAGTTAAAAGATGGTATTATAAAAATATTCTTTTTAACTTTTAATTAATAGATGCTAAAGGAATAGTGATAAATATGGATTAAGCTACTTAGAGTGGTACTAGGGATTCTCTCTATTGACCATTATCCTTCTATTGATCCCTATTATCTCAAACTCTCAACAAAGCAAGCATAACTTGACTCAAATTTAGGTCGCAACTATCATGAAGGGATAGAGTACTCAAATAAGAGGGTTAATACTTACTTTGCCAAAATTTTATAAAAAATTAAAAAGATAAATAAGAAGAGCATAAGGGATTTTTTCCATCTCTCATACTATTCTTTCCCACAACCCTTACAAGTGAGAAATTACTCACCCATTGAAAAAAATTCAAAAAGAATTAAGGAAGAGGAAGAGAAGAAAGATAAAAAGATAATCGAAAAGATAACTACTTGGGCCCTCACGATAGCAAGGAGTACCTTCGAGTATCATTGCTTTTAAAAATAATAAGAGGTGACAAAGAAATCCATAAAACAAAATCAGGTTAATTTAACTAGTAACATGCGATGAATAAAATTGCAGAACTTTAAAGCGCAGAAATTAAAGATCGGAAAAATAAAGGAGACATGAAAGAAAATTAAACCCTACCTTTTATTAATAAACTTTATCATACAAAATATTTAATGGTTAAAAGAAGAGATACAAGAATTCTAAAACCCTAGAAGGAATACCCTAGATGCACTCTCTTGGTTTCTCCTCGGTTGTATTTATATGCTCTGAAATCTGAAACCCTTGTTTTGATATCGACGCATGAGAAAAGAAGATTCTGCCCAAAAAAAACCTAGATCGTACAGCCATAATTCGGCCGCTAAACCGCGGTATATCCTTCACAAACCGCCACCATTCCACCGCGCAATTTTGGCTTTAGGCCTCCAGATTTTTTCTGCTTTCTTCTCACTAATTTAGAAGGTCATTCATATTATAATATCTTGAATATCTTACCAGCTCTCTGCAGTTGCGTAGATTCTCAGATTGTTACCAAATTAAGCATATACGATTTGTTAAATTTGATTTGATTTGATCTCTTGAATTGATTTAGCTGTATTTAAACCTGAAAAATATCTCAAAACAAATCATTAGCCACACCATATTTTATTTAGAAAAATATTCAAACCAATTAACTAATAAATATTTCATTTATTATTTAAGAAGCATAAAATGTATTTTTAACGGATAACTCCACATATATTCTTAAATTATAAATAATGATTTTTATTAATTAATAAAAGATAAGGAAAAGAATGTAAAAATATGCAATAAATGTGCCTGATCAGAGTTCCCGGTGCTTGCATTAAAATTTTTGTTTTCGTTTCTGCCTTGGTCGCATGTTTAGCGGCGCGAGCATCAGAAACTCTATTAGATATGATGTCTAGACTCATTTCATCGGTGTCGACATTTTCTTCTTGCAGTATACATAAACTCGTTTGGTAGAAGGAGAAGAAGGCAGTAGTGGAGCTGTGACGAATCTGGTTTGTGCAGCAAAAATAGTAGCCAATGGTGCCACAGATGAACCCGTATCACGAGTACTAGTAGATGTAGTTGTCAACATCTGGCGGCGGGTCTCCTCAGAGATGAACTCGGCTACTGCAGCCTCAATGCTAGGCAAAAGAACACGATAAAATATCTGACTGTGTAGTCCTTCAAGCTCCGGTCGAAGACGCAAAGCAAAGTGGTGCAAATGTTGACGATCACACTGCTTGTAGTACTCGATAGAGACATCTCCTAATGGTGCTAGAATCTGAACCTCCATCATGTGTAATTCCTCACAATACCCTGATAAAAGAGAGTAAAAGTCTTAAACAGAACGATCTCCCTGTCGAGCATCCTGAAGGGCCTAATACAGTTGGTGTTCACGAGTGGCATCTGTCTGAACGAACATGCGGTTAAGAGCAATCCACTACTGACAAGAGATAGTCAGGCGTCCAATAGACAAATGACTAGGAGTCACCACCGAACGTATAACATATGTCATAATCTGCTGATCGATTTGCATCCATCAATCGCGAGTAAGAATGTAAACACCTGAAGGATCGGTGGAAGCAGTGATAAAAGAAGTCTCAGGCGTAGATGTGGTGACAGTGGAAGAAAGGCAAACAAGTGTGCCATCAATATAGCCCCATATTACCAAAGCTCAAAGATTATACTGCATAGTAAAGGCCCATCCAGTATAATCCGCAAACTTGATGAGAAGAGTGTCAAGTTGAGGAAAGAAAAAGAGTCCACGTTTATTCCTAGCTCGAAGAAAAATTGAATTGGCTCAAAAAATAAAACCTTTGGGTCGGTTTGAGCTCAGCCGTTAGATCCAACCGGTCAATACTCTTTGCAAATAAACTACTCTCTGCAAATAAATTCCTTTCTGAATTTTTTTCTTTGTTGTTGTTGTGGCTGCGGCTGTTGTTCTTAGATGACGACGAGGGTTGACTGCAGAGGTGAGGGCATCAACGGCGATGAGGATCTTGAACGGCAGCGGTGATCTTGAACGACGGTGAGGATCTTGAACTATGGCTATGATCTTTGAATGACGGAGATCTTGAACGACTACAGCTGAGATCTTGGACGACGAGGATCAAGTGGGTCGACGAGGAACTTCGGCGGCGGTGATCTACGAGGGGATTGTGAAGGCAAGGGGCTTCTCCGGCGAGGACGAGTTTCGATGGTGGTGGTGGTGGGCGGGTGAGAGGAAGTCGTCGACGCATTTGATGTTTTGTATCGCAAGGCCTTAATGACATTGTTGTTGCCTATATTTTTGCTCTAATTGTAAACATTGCAAAAAACAAATGACGTGCAGATTACTTATAATAGCAGGCCTTTGGGCTGCAATTTTAGTGGACAAAGCATTGTTGATTAGCTATATCAATGGATTCTCTATAGTAGGGTTAGGGTGGTTAAACGAGCCGTACAAGCCAAGGTTTAGGTTTTCCGTTCAATTATTTAAACAAGTTTAAAAACTTGTTCAAATTAGGCTCGTTATTTTTTCGAATGAGCCTGAGCCGAGCCTTAAGTTTTTTGAGCTAGAGGTTTTGGTGCCTATTTGAGAGCTAGAAAACTAACAACAAAAAAATTACAACCGCATATGAGATAATCATATAGATATTCAATATTATATTTGACAAATTGAGAGTCAGGAAATATAATGTTATAACTAAATAAATGAGTTCAAAACTTGTTGAGCATCTTGTTGAGTCTAGATTTAAAATTATAAATTGTCTAATTCTTCATTGCCATAGCTCAGTTGCCGCCACCTTAGACGCCCATCTCATATCGTCCACTCCATGCCGGCCATCTCCTTAGCCATCACAACAACAATTGTCGCCCAAATCCGTTGCATATTTGTATTACCGGAAATGATTAACATATACAAAGCAAATTAATGCAACACTCACAGGAATCGAACGCCTCTGCATCACATTTCCAAACAATGCGTGGGTTTCCAGTAATCTTTCATTCTATGTACCAAACGCCACCAAAGTGGCATCCGATTCGTGGGTATGTATATGTCCAAACCAAACATTTAGGGTGTGTGTGGGGGTGGGGGGGGGGGGCGCTAAATAGTAGTTCAATGACAATCCTATTAAACTCGATATTTTCTTATTTATCTTATACTCCAAAGGTTGTTATTTCCATAGGTTGCAAAGGCTGGATGCTTTCTTTTACATTTTGGACCATATTGGACCATAACAACTGTTTCCATTACAAATTAAGTTCCAACTCCAACCTAAATTAACATAACCAAGAGAGCTAAAAGAGACATTTGGTTTGAATAAAGAAGGCACCAAAATTCTTTATTTTCTTGAGAAATAAATATGGAAAATAAAAAAGTTATGCTCAAGAATAAGAAATGTTTAATGGATCGATGATCTTAATGGAGTACAATCTTTCAAGAATCAACAACAATTTAAATTAAGTCCCCATTCTGTGGTATACTCTACAAATAATGATACATCTACACAAATTCACAATTGCTTACCACATTTATCCACTCCCCAAACTCAAAACAACAAATTGGATAGAACCCCTTTGGAAGGCCCATACCTTATTATTGAGATGTAATCAAAATCCAAATAAAACTCAATCACTTTTGTGAGTTTTATTCTGTGACGCTACGGAGAACGACGAAAACTCGTCTAGCAACAACGGGCGATGATGATGAAGACGACATAGTGATCAAGGATTGGTTCATCTCCGATGCACGAAACCGACCGGAATTGCTTGGTAGCCGGATATACAAAGAGGAAGGAGAATCTCCATTCCTGTATTCGACAATGGCCTTGTACACATATGGGATGAATCCTTCCATTGTTTTTGTTGAATGTGTTGAGAGAGAGAGAGAGACAGAGAGAGGGAGGGGCTTGAGAATTGAAAGGGTTTTGTGGTTTGTTTTGAATGAAGAAAGGGAGAGAGGGGATTGGTTTAAAAATAGAGGGAGAGGACTGCTGCTTTAAAATATGCAAGAATAAAAACAACAAGGTATTGGGTCAGAAAAGGGAGAGAGGGGATTGGCTTGAGAACTTTCAGGGTTTGTTTTGAATGAAGAAAGGGAGAGAGGGGATTCGCTTGAGAACTTTCAGGGTTTCCAGAAATAAACATTAATTAAACTTTAAAAACGTTAGATATTATATGAAAATGTTCGCTTCTTTTCGCTCGTTTATATGAGCAGATTAAATAATCCAAAATAATCTTGTATGTGGATTTTATAACCTAAGATGAACTAAATATGAAATTTTTGGAGAAAATATCATTACAAAAATACCCTTTTCAAATGAGGTTTATGGCAATTTTAAATTTCAATAATGCTATCTAAGTAACCGTTCGATGGTGCGTTATAAAATTTACCCAAGAAAAACAGGCATCATAGCTTTCATATTAGCATCTTACCCAATCCAACTAGTTTTAAACTGGGAATCACACACGTGCATTTTAATTTGGATATTTCCTGCATGTTTATCAATGTTGAGATCAAAATATGAATTTCTTCTAGATAAATTAACTAAATATATTGGTTTTTGACCTTTAATTGCTGGAAGAAGAAGGATCCATGCATGGTTTCTTCCCAAAAATAATGGAATTTGAATCATTGACTATGACCATGCACCCATTGTTTTTCGTGTCAAAGCTTGATAAAGAGGACCACCTACCCATGATGAATTTGATGCTTATTAGGATAATACATTAATGAAATTTAGGAGCTGCTTAACTTTGGGTGAGGGGTGCTGTTTTGAGAGGATGGTATTGGTGCAATTGTTGATCCAACGGTAACCAATAAAATCAAATAGGGTAGCCCATGGTCTTCTGAACTTGATGTGTTCTAGGATTCTAAAATAGCACCAAAATATAGCACCCATCCCAAATCTAAGATGCCCGCTCATGAGAGAAAAATAATATGATATCTTAACTTGTATACATAGTCCAAACTCCCTTGAGAGTGCGTTTGGTAGGAGATAATCTAAATGGTAATTCTATATTACCATGAAATATTACCACACGTAAACGGTATTTCCGAAAATATAGGATTATCATGGTAATCAAATGACCTCATTTCATGATCCTCTCAAAACATGTATCTATCCTAAATTATCACTGAAAGTATGTCTTAGCACGTTTACTAGGTTTCAATGAGCATCAAGTATGCAATTTTAAAAATTTAGAGATCTAAGTATACTAAACAAGAATCGAAACTAGAGAATTAGGGTTTTAAAGTTAAGCAAACAAGTTCTAATCTAAGTAAAGAGAGTCTACAACTTTTGTAGTCTAGTTCTTCACTTCTAAAACTCCAAGTAGTAGTTTCTAGAACTCTTCTTTGATTCCACTTGAAGGATGGAACGAGCTTACTTGTAGTCTTCATCATCGAAAATGATCCGCCTTGAGTCAATTTACACTCAAGCTCATACTTCACTAATTAAGGTATTAGTGAAGATAACAACCTATACTAATTGGTTAGAGTAGTGTAGGTTGATAAAGTGGGAATTTTGCTCACTAAAATATTTCTTTCTCTTTTTCTTTTTCTCATCCTAGAATAACTAGTGAAGAGATGAAGATGAACTTGGAAGTTGAGAGTATGAACCATTAGCTAAAGATGATATGAGAATGAGAATCATAAATATCTAAGAGTAAAACAAGAATTGAAGATAAGTCATGACTTCTCAAACCTTCTCCAAGTATCCAAAACCATGACTCGTTCTTCTTTTCTTTTTCTTTTAAATATAAATCATTATTTTAACTCTTGTGTGATTCTCATACATCCATGTTCTATGTATCACCAAACATGATACTATATATATATATATATATATATATATATATATATATATATCAAATCATTAAATCAACACTTAATTCAATAATCCGGTTATATCATATATAACCGGCTAATATTTAATATATATATATATATATCAAATCATTAAATCAACACTTGATTCAATAATCCGGTTATATCATATATAACTCGGCTAATATCAAATATATATATATATATATATATATATAAATCAAATCATTGAATCAACACTTGATTCAATAATCCGGCTATATCATATATAACCCGGCTAATATCCAAAAACGCTAGATTAGAATACGGTATCATATACTCGTATTTAATCAAGCATCCGCACATATCTCCATACGTGCCGTACTTCGTTTCGATTGAGCTAGGATGTGGGACTCTAAAAACTCGTCAATATACCAATAGTAAGTAATGATCATATCAGATATCCACAAGCCGTCAGCGGTACTAGCTGGACGTAACGACTACCCAGGTATTGAACGAATAGAAGATCAACAAGCAAACTTCTCCAAACTCCCGTAAAGCTTATAAGCAACACTTACCGTACAGTCTGGTTTCTTCGTCTGATATGTCGCATATCGAGTCTGGGGGTGGAATCGTCAGACCCCAATAACTTGATAAGTCATACCGATGTGTGGCCTATAACTTTTCGAGAAACTGCTGATAACACTTATTAGTAAATCTCATCAGCCCTGCCCAGGGACTTGCTGTTATAGCCAATCGAGCATAGCGTAACATCAACTCCCAATACCGGGAGAGACGAAACCCCTCCTATCGCTCACCGCCTTCATGTGACTCGGGACTGTACCCAAAAACCACAAGTTTGCACGACTCATTTGAGCCATGGTAGGGAGGAAATCAAAGCACGGTGGGAGCCACACAAGACACTACGATCTCGGGTATACAGACTAACCTGTACAAATGTCACCAGAGAACTTGTAACAACCCCAAATTTCCTATACAACTTTTGTACACATTTTTTTCAAAAATCCATAAAGGGGTATTTTAGCCTGAGCACAAGATATAAGTAATTAATTTGTTTTTAATTACAAGTTAAAATAATGTAACAACTCCATTTTTAGTGTACAAAATTTGCTTAAAAATTTATGTATACCTGGGGTATTTACATTTACTGTTATTATTTTAAGTAATTAATTAGCTCCATAATTACAAGAGGGAGCTTGTATCTCATTGGTAATATCTTGCACTACTGAACCAAGCCATCAGAGTTCAAATCCTATACCCTACATTATTTTTAATATTGTTTTATTTTGGACCTTTAGAATACCAAGGGTTTACACGTGCATATCTCACAAAAAACCCCACTACACCCAAAAATGTAATATTGCCAGAGGATAGATGAACCGTCGGGGGGATTCCGGCCGCCGGGCTCGGCCGGAAATCGGCCAACTCGGCCTCGACTCGGCCGACTCAGTCCTCCGACCGAGTCACCCCCGAGTCGGCCGATTCCGGCGACGACCCCAACATGAAAATTGTGTCCTTTTACATTCCCTATGCACCTGCAAAATTTTAGCCTCAGACCATTTCCAGAGCTCTTTTAAAACCCCAATTACTCCACTTTTAAACATTTTTAATACATTTTATCATATTTCTTATTTTAACCTTTCACCTACCCTAACCCTAGCCTAACCCTATAAATACCACCCCTACCCTCTACCCTCTCACCCCAAACTCTGAGCCAACTCTCTCAAATTCTCAAGAACTCTTGTGTGAAATCGAATTGAGCGAAAGACGATGCTCCGGCGAATTCTTCAGCAGATTTTCCGGCAACGACCCTAGAAGATCCCTGCGACGAAACGACGCACCGACGACTCCTCCCGATCCATCTTCCTCTTGTCTTTGATCGAAACCTGTAAGTCCCCATTTCTACATCTTTTTTCTCTTCTAAAAATACGGATTTACAAAGCCCGACGGAATCGGAACCAATCCGATTTCCGATTTGGTTTCTTTATAAAACTTCACTTCTCGTTAATACAATTATGCTTAAACTTCCTCATGTTGACTATTAAACACTAATCAACCAAATTGATCAAGTTTCATATCATAAAATAATGGCTATTTCATTTTACCGTATTTTTATTTAAATACCACATAGTTTCGATTTTACATTCAATATCACAAAACATGCTATACCTTTAAGTAGATCACGAGATAATGACCTACCTCCTCACACACTCATATACAACATAACACGATACCCTCGGGGATTTAGAATACGGGAAAACGATATTTTTCATTTAAATACCATTTACTTAATAAAACCGTTTTCTAATGATTAGTATTTATACAAATCTTTGCAAAGCGCCGCTACAGCCCATTTTGGGGAACCCGTTCGGGATGGTGCGGATTATCGCACATTCTCGGGCTTAGTAGTGAGAGATTCAGACCTCCGCAAGGAGCATTCGGTCTCGAAAGATTTAAAATACGACATCTTAAGAAAATGAGATTTTTAGAATATAAAATATATATTAAAATTATTTTTGTATAAATATATGTATATATATCCTTAAAATACCTATTTTGTTATGATATAAATATTCTACCTTTTTCTAAAAATCACAAGATTCAATTTTACACTAAAATACCATGAATTCTATATAATCCATATTACAAATAAATACCCTTTATTATGAAATTAGGATATTTTCACTAGAAATATCACAATATAAAATCTACATTCATTACAACTCTAAAGAAGGATAATAAATACTTGGGGTGTAGTTTGAAAAGTATATAAAAGTATTTTTACATAAAACCCCCTCAAGTTCTGTAAATTACCCTAAGGACCTTAGTAAACATAGGTTTAAGCGGGACCAATCTCTTGAGCCTCGGGGAGCAGGAGAAGTAAGTGTTTGCCTATCTAAGATAGACAACTTAACAATGGTGTTATCAAAAAGGTAATCGTCTTTAAAAAAGACACAAATCCTGCCGTTCATGTGCAGAGGTTACCGATAACATCAAAACAATCAGGACTTCAATTTACTTTTCTAATTGTCTGACTCGATTTGAGTTTCATTACAATCTGACTTGAATATAATTCAATTACAATCTACAATCTACAATATTACAATTCAACATGAATTCATGAATCCAATTATCAATCTATACAACTTGACTTAACCGAACCATGGATATACATTCCATTTACATGATTCTCCAGTTACATCCATTTACATGATTTTACGGTTACATCCGTTTACTGATATCATGGTTTCGGTCAGTCATCCAATTATACAATCTATACAGTTTACAATACAATATAACAATACAATCAAGACATCGCGGGGTTTAAGGGGTAGACTGGTACGGAAGGTGTTACAAGTGGCAAGAGATTGCAAGATTTAAGACACCTAACATGAATCCAATTGCCGTTGTTCCGGGTTGTATAACGGAGCCTTGTACTCTATATTCCGTTTGCCCTGGTCTCTAGCATACTGAAACCCCTCTCGTATACACTGGCATCCTTCTGTACCAAGCTACAAACAACATCGTTAACACAACATCATAACAATATAATACAACTTTAAAAGTTATCTTCTTATTCTGTCTATTCTATTTCTCCCTTCTCTTTAGGACTTACCGAGCGATGTGTTCGCTGACGACATTCTCTTTCTTTCTTCTTTGAATGTCGTCAGGTGATCTGGACACGTCAAAGATCGAGCTTACTGCTGAAGACTTGGACCAGTTCAGTGAAGACCCCGAGCTCTAGATATTGTACATTTTTCATTCAGTACTTTTCATTTCTGTTATGCCATTGTTTAGGCATTGCTTTTTATTCAGTTGTATTTACTTTTCATGCATTGTACAAAAAAATGTTAATAAATAAAGTTGTTGTTCAGTTTATATCTCTTGTCTCTTGTGCTTACTTTTATATTACTTAGATACGCTTAGCGTATTTACTTCACAGTAAATACGTAGCGGACCAGTCGCGTCCCCTTCGCCGTATACCGGGAAGCGGGGCATGACAGAACTGCTATCTGACGATAGGTATGGTACCATTTAGGAGTTCTCGGCGAGTCCGTTCGGTGTACCCATTCTCCAATGAGCACCTGTGTACAACCTTTGATGTCAAACACCAATGGCTGTGAGATCAACCATCACCCAATACAGGGTCAAGAAACGTACACACTAGTCTACTCTGGAATATCGATACCCTGTCTCAATGCTCTCTCGACTAGGAACTGTTAAGGATGTGCTTGTGGACTCCACAAGCCCTACTAGTATGATCTGCATCATAGTCCTGGTAGTCAAGCCAACATCTTAAGGGCTTTATCAGCATGTATCAATGAGATAGTAAACTAAAACAAGTACGCATGTTAAGATAAAGAGCAACCAGATAGCATACTATCATATCGAGTAAGAAAGTCCTCTATATATATGTCCAAGTATCCACTATAATATACAATAATGGTCTCTAGGGCATACATATTCCTAACAATCTCCCACTTGCACTAAAACCAGTTGTTGTAGTATCGCACACCCAACATCCCAAAAAGTCTCTCGAACTGTGTCTGGGGGAGGGCATTCGTAAGTGGATCCACCGTGTTGTCTTTCGTGTCTACTCTCCTGATCTCGATCTCACGACGATCAACTATTTCCCAGATCAGGTGATACCGCCTCAGAATATGTCTGGATCGCTGATGGGACCGGGGTTCCTTGTCCAAAGACACAGCTCCATTGTTATCACAATACAAAGATATTGGATCTTCAATGGATGGAACCACACCAAGTTCAATAATGAACTTCTTTATCCAAACAGTCTCTTTGGCAGAATCATTGGTAGCGATGTATTCATCCTCCATCGTCGAGTCTACAACGGTATCGTACTTAGAACTTTTCCAACATACCGCCCCTCCATTGAGGGTGAAAACAAAGCCCAAGATAGACTTGTTGTCATCCTTATCACTCTGGAAGCTTGAATCGGTAAAGAACTCCACTTGGAGTTCTCCATTACCATACATCAAGAACATCTTTTTAGTCATTCTCAAGTACTTAAGAATGTTCTTCAAAGCTATCAAGTGCTTCTCCCCTGGGTCTGATTGATACCTACTTACCACACTAAGTGTGTAAGATGCATCCGGCCTGATGCATAATATCGCGTACATGATTGACCTGACTGCAGAAGTATAGGGTATCACGTTCATGCGAGCCCTTTCCAAATCAGTCTTAGGAGACATCTCTTTGGAGAGAGTGATTCCTGAACAAGCGGGTAAATTACCACGCTTAGAATCTTCCATACTAAATCTTTTTAGTATGAAGGCTATATATCTGGATTGGGACAATCCCAACATCCTTTTAGATCTATCTCTATAGATCTTTATCCCCAGAATGTAGGAGGCATCACCCAGATCTTTCATGGAGAACTTTTGTGATAGGAAGAGTTTGACCGAGTGCAGTATAGGAACATCATTTCCTATCAAGAAAATGCCATCCACGTACAATACGAGGAATATGAACTTACTCTCTACAACCTTTTTATATATGCATGGTTCATCTACGTTTTTGATGAAGTCAAACTCTTTGACTGCTGCATCAAGATAAATATTCCAGCTCCGCGACGCCTGCTTTAATCAGTAGATTGATTTAAGCAGCTTGCATAACTTTCCGCTGCTCTCACTGTCTACGAAGCCCTATGGCTGTGTCATATACATGTGCTCTTCTAAATCACCATTTAGAAAAGCGGTCTTGACATCCATCTGCCAGATTTCATAGTCATGGTATGCAGCAATGGCAAGTAGGATCTTGATGGACTTAAGCATAGCCACTGGAGAAAAGGACTCATCATAGTTGACACCTGGTCATTGACAAAAACCTTTTGCTACAAGTCTAGGTTTGAAAGTCTCGACCTTTCCATTTACACCAATTTTCTTCTTAAAGATTCGCTTGCTCCCAATGGGTTTTACCTCTTCAGGAGTAACTTTCAAAGTCCATACTTTGTTGATGTACATGGATTCCATCTCAGATCGCATAATATCCAGCCATTTCATAGAGTCCCGACTTGTGATGGCTTGCTCGAAATTGGTTTGGTCATCATCTTCCAGGATGCAATCCTCGCTCCCACCGTCTATGAGAAAACCGTAGTATCTCTCAGGTGGATGAGAAACCCTACTAGATCTGCGGAGTGTCTAAGGTTCGTCGGGGACTATTGAATCCTCCGGTTCTACCAAATCTTCAGTTGCAATTTGTGTTTCTGGAACTTTTTTCAGCTCTACCTCATTACCACTAATTTCTTTTACTAGAAATTCCTTTTCTAAAAAGGTGGCATGTTGAGCAACAAACACATTTTGTTGCTCGATGTGGTATAAGATATACCCTCGTGAATGTTTAAGATATCCAACAAACTTACATAAAACTGTCCTTGCCTCGAGTTTGACCGGATTTTGTTTTTTAACATAAACCGGACAGCCCCATATCTTAATGAAATTAAGACATGGTCTCTTTTCCTCCTATATATTATATAGAGTGGTCGGCGCAGATTTGGTAGAAACCCTATTCAATATGTATGCAGCTGTCTCAAGTGCATAACTCCAAAAGGAAATAGGTAACTCAGTAACACTCATCATAGAGCGCACCATATCTAATAGGGTGTGATTCCTCCGCTCCAATACACCATTGTGTTGTGGTGTATATGAAGGAGTAAGCAGAGAGAGAATCACATTCTCTTTTAGATAATCTCGGAATTCCGTGTTTAAGTATTCACCTCCTCGATCAGATCGAAAGATTTTAATACTTTTGCCCGTCTAGTTTTCTACTTCACTCTTATATTCCTTGAATTTCTCAAAAGTTTCAGATTTGTGTTTCAACAGGAACACATGTCCGAATCTTGAGAGATCATCGGTGAATGTAATTAAGTACGAGGAACCATTTCTGGTATGTGTAGACATAGGACCGCATACATCACTATGTATCAGTCCCAAGAGTTCAGTAGCTCTTGCTCCGTATCCCGTAAACGGAGTTTTAGTCATCTTACCTTTGAGACATGACTGACAAGTTTCATAAGATGTAAATTCGAACGGATTCAAATATCCATTTTTATGCAACTTAGCTAGTCTGGTTGCATTGTGTGACCAAGTCTACAATGCCACAAGAAGGCTTCGTTCATTTCTGAACTTTTCCTCTTGTGGGTGTTTTGTATATTTAGAACTGTATTTTGATTTAGAACGTATAAACCATTGCACAATGTACCAAACCCAATCAACACTTGATTTAGAAAAATGTTCATAACATTTTTCTCTGATGCAAAGTTATATTCTTCTTTATTTCATAAAGATATGGATATTATATTGCACGTCATAGATGGTACGAAATAACAGTCGTTCAAAATCAATGTATTACCATTTGGCAATACTAGGTGATATTCGCCGACAGTTTCGGCAGCAACAATTGGTCCATTCCCTATTCTGAGAGACATATAACTCTTTCCCAATTCTCTATTTTTCTTTAACCCTTGTAATAGATTACAAATGTGGGTTCCTGGTCCGATATCCAATACCTAGAACGTAGAGCAGACTTAGAAACAGTTCTCAATAACTAACACAGCCGAAAAAGATACATCAAAATGCTCTTTCTTCATTAGGGTTGCATGGAAATCCTTGCATTCCCCTATCTCTTGCCCAGACTTATGACAGTTGTCATAAGATAGAGCGGAACCAACGTTCTCAAGCCCAGTATAATAAGCGGATTCGGTCAATACATCCATGTTATTATCTTGATTAAGGCGTGACATGGTCGCTACCTGGAGAGAGAGAGAGAGAGAGAAGAAAACACTTTAGCGTGCACTCTGGTAAGATTAGATTGGTTATTATATTATCTAATCAGGATGGCTCCCATTATTTTTATCAAATCTTCCTTCAAACCCTAAAAGGTAAGATTAGCCGGGATTAATTACACCCTACAAGTTCGCTAATCGTTCAGCCAGGCTGGTGTTGATACTCCGAAGGAGTCTCCACATGCTTTCGCATGGAACTAATTAAATAACCTCATTTCCGCAGAGGCATAACCTTGTTAACACCTTTCTCAGACACCTACTGGATTAGCTAATTGTAAAGTGGAAAACTCTCTCAGGAGTAATGCTTACTCGCAGTGGGTATCGGGATCCAACCATCATATAGAAGGTATGCAATCTCATTGCAAATTTCAACACTTGAAATTCCCGATAATTGTTTTTACCCCTAACGACCTATGACCTTGACGGAGGTCAATAAACTATAGGCCGTTAGTCAAGTTCAACCCGTCATTTCTTGATCGATTCGAACCCACCCACATAAACCCTTGACGGAAGTCAACAAGGTTGTGTGACTGTCCCTACTGATCGTATCAGCATGCTGCAGATAAGTATTACCCTGCTACCGTACACTGTGCCTTAACAGAGATCAACAAACACAGCACGAATACTAAACACTACATATCTGAAATGACGGAGGGTTACGACTGGTTTTGAAGAAAACTTTTAACGTAATGAACTTGATATCGTTGTAGAACCTAGTGATTTGAAAAAGGAGTGGTTTAAGCTCCGCTTTAAAATTCGAGTAGTTTTCAAAATAAACCGAGTGGGTTGTTGCATATGCTAGTTTTTGCTAAAGAGGTCATTCCCGGTGAAGGGATCTAGGCTCTTTCCTCATCGAATGAAGTGTTGGATATTCATAATAGAATACCGCTATACAAAGCACAAACTAGAGCTATATTTTAAAAAAAAATGATTCTACAACATGTTTTAGGTTTCTTTTTTTTCATTAATCTTATTAATGACGTTCCATCAATTATGTTTCCTAAATATCACAGAAGTAACGAAAATAAAACACACATATATGCCATCCGCATTCGCCACAGGGATCCGGGTCTTCATCGTAAGGTTACTTAACTTACGGCAGAGCGGGGTCAGGACTAGCACAGATGCAAAACATATATAGTGTATACTAATATATCATATATATAAGTAGCATTCGTCTCACGCGGTTATATGATCACATCACATCATAGAACAACAGAAGCAGATATATGAAATATAGGATATATTGAAAGGTCCGTATTTTAGATTAAGCCAGTAACGAAAAACACGGATTCCATAGTCGTGATGAATAGCCAAGCCCACATTCCTAGACCCCTGTGAGAGCGGCAAGCAACCCTGCAAATTCTAGAGTTAGGCGACCGGTCTCGACTCCTCGAGATGGCCTTCCACTGGACTCTAGAACCCGATTACTTATGCTTCCCGCCTTGGGTCTATCCTAATGCGGTAAAGTAAATAATATATATCGAATAGAGACAACAACCTCAACCCGGAAGTGTCCCAATAAAAGAATATTACATACTGTTATTTACATGAATGAAAATTGAAATACTCTCATCCCACATAAAACCCCCGGCTATTCAATCACGACGATCCAATAGAGCATATCGATAGTAACACAATAACATCACATGTTATCAACGTAAGTAAATATGCGTATTCCTAATGTCGTTGTCGTATAGCAACGAGATCTGGGATACTGCCACATATTACACTTACGGTCGCAGAAAAGAAATGAAAACTACAATAATTAGAATCTGCATCTGTAGACATCATAAACCCGGATTATCACATATTCCGAATTTCATGCCTAACCCTATAAATCTTACATTTAAATCTCGAATTGAAAACACTTTTCAAAAATTAAGCTAGGCAATTCAACAAGATTCCTGATTAATGATTCGAAAGCTCGTCGGAAACTTTAGTAGATGGCCGCACCCCCAAGGCCGTCAACGAAATGGACTTGGGCAGAACACCGTGGCCGCGAGCATCCGCGTGGATGTTTTTGGCCATGGGGTTCTTCTATAGTCATTTGGTCGGGGCAAAGGAGCGTGGCTGTCTACTAGTGTCTCCCGGCGAGTATTCGCGAACGATACGAGATTACGACGGAGTTTCGATCCAAATCCAAACTCTATGGTAATCCATCATTTGAGACTAAAATTGGAGATTTACAAATCAATAACCAGTTTTCACAAAACTAATCAATGTGGATTCCAAAAATTGTATCACATAACCAAAACAATATAGACGATGTTAAATATTTCGATCGATATTTCAAACAATAACAATCAACAGAAACCTCAACTACTAGAGCCTCATTAAAAATATCCAGAAAATCCAAAATGTCAAAATGAAGCAGCAGAAGAAAAACGAGGCTCTAACTCCTCAAGTAGGCGACGGTTCCGCGGCCACTTAGAGGTATTAGACTCTCGTATTTCTTGAGCCACCATAGAATTACCTGCATGATTTTCTGAGCATTTTTAAAAGTGTTCGATCGACGTTTTAAACCCGTATTTTGATAATTTCTGTCCAATTTTTCAAATTCGTCTAAACGACTCCTAAGCCTCTAGTTTGGCTCTGATACCATGAAAGTATGTCTTAGCACCTCTACTAGGTTTCAATGAGCATCAAGTATGCAATTTTAAAAATTTAGAGATCTAAGTATACTAAATAAGAATCGAACTAGAGAATTAGGGTTTTAAAGTTAAGCAAACGGGTTCTAATCTAAATGAAGAGAGTCTACAACATTTGTAGTCTAGTGCTTCACTTCTAAAGTTCCAAGTAGTACTCCCTAGAACTCTTTTTAGACTCCACTTGAAGGATGTAATGAGCTTGCTTGTAGTCTTCGTCGTCGAAGATGATCCACCTTGAGGCAACTCACACTCAAGCTCACACTTCACTAATCAAGGTATTGGTGAAGATAACAACCTATACTAATTGGTTAGAATAGTATAGGTTGATGAAGTAGGAATTTTGCTCACTAAAATATTTCTTTCTCTTTTTCTTTTTCTCACCCTAGAATAACTAGTGAAGAGATTACGATGAACTTAGAAGTTGAGAGTATACACCATTAGCTAAAGATGAGATGAGAATGAGAATCATAAATATCTAAGAGTAAAATAAGAATTGAAGATGAGTCATGACTTCTCAATGCTTCTCCAAGCATCCAAAGCCATGACTCATTCTTCTTTTCTTTTTCTTTTTCTTTTAAATATAAATCATTATCTTCTCATTTTTAACTCTTGTGTGATTCTCATACATCCATGTTCTATGTATCATCAACCATGATACAATATTTTCTTCTCTTTATATATATATATATATATATATATATATATATATATATCAAATATATAAATATATATCAAATTATTAAACCAATATCAACACTTGATTCAATAATCCAGTTATATCATATATAACTGGCTAATATTTAATATATATATATATATATATATATATATATATATAACCGGCTAATATTTAATATTAGTTTATATATATATATATATATATATCAAATTATTAAATCAACACTTCATTCAATAATCCGGTTATATCATATATAATCCGGCTAATATCAAATATATAAATATGTATATAAATCAAATTATTGAATCAACACTTGATTCAATAATCCGGTTATATCATATATAAACCGGTTGATATCCAAAAATACTAGATTAGAATCCAGTATTATATACTCGTATTTAATCAAGCTTCCGCACGTATCTCCATACGTGCCCTGCTTCATTTCGCTTGAGCTAGGAAATCTCTATGTGGGACTCTAAACACTCGTCAATACGCCAGTAGTAGTTAATGACCAAATCAGATACCCACAATCCATCAGCAGTATTAGCTGAACGTAACGGCTATCTATATATTAAACGAATAGAAGATCAATAAGCAAATTTGTCCAAAATCCCATAGAGTCTATAAGCAACATTTACCGTACAGTCCGGTCTCTTGGTCTGATATGTCGCATATCAAGTCTGGGGGGTGGAATCGTCAGACCCCAATAACTCGATAAGTCATGCTGATGTTTGGCCTATAACCTTTCGAGAAACTACTGATAACACTTATCAGTAAATCTCATCAGCCCTGATCAGGGACTTGCTGTTATAGCCAATCGAGAATAGCGCAACATAAACTCCCAATACCGGGAGAGACGAAACCCCTGCTATCGCTTACTGACTCCATATGACTCGGGACTTGTACCCAAAAACCAGCTGTTTGCACTACTCGTTTGAGCCGTGGTAGGGAGGAAATCAAAGCACAGTGGGAACCACACAAGATACAATGACGATCTCGGGTCTACAGACTAAAATGTACAAGTGTCACCAGAGAACTGCTATTTGACGATAGGTATGGTACCATCTAAGAGTTCTCGGCATTTTCGCTCGGTGTACCCATTCTCCAATGAGCACACGAGTACAATCATTGATGTCAAACATCAATGGCTGTGGGATCAACCATCGCCCGATAAAGGATCAAGAAACGTACACACTAGTCTACTATGGAATATCGATGCCCTGTCTCGATACTCTCTCGAGTAGGAACTGTTAAGGATGTGCTTGTGGACTGCACAAGCCCCACTAATATGATCTACATCATAGTCATGATAGTCAAGTCAACATCTTAAGGGCTTTATCAATATGTATCAATGAGATAGTAAACTAAAACAAGTGCACATGTTAAAATAAAAAACAAACAGATAGCATAACATCATGTCAAGCAAGAAAGTCCTCTATATATATGTCCAAGCATCCACTATAATATACAATAATGGTTTCTAGGGCATGCATATTCCGAACAATCACGAAATATTACACCTAACATGAAAGGAGCCATGACCATCTGCCGCTGGCCTCCCTTGCCACCCCGCCGGCCAACCCCGCCGCCAATCGTCGGTCGTCCTTCGGCCAGCTCACCACCAATCCGTCATTCGCCAGTGTCCGGCCGGCGGTCATCGCCGATTGTTCACCGGCCGGCCTGCCGCTGATCGAACGTTTGCAGCCGGCCGGCCGTGGTCCATCGTCTGTCGTTCGTCAGCCCGCCGCTGATTAGCCGTTCGTCACCGGTCTTGTCGTCATCCACCGACCCTCCTCCGACCTCATAACCGGTCGACGGTTGCACATATATATTATCGAGAATGATTAAATTATACCAAGCACGTTAATGCAAGATTTCTTAGAATTAAATGCCCGGTCATCCCATTTCCGGGAATGCAAGAATTCCCGGTAATGTTTCATTCCATGTAACAAGCGCAACCTGTGGGTCTAAATTGATCTTGTTTTTTATGTGCAGATGTACATGGTCTTTATTTTTGGGGTGTTTAGGGGCTGTTTGGTTGCAGGATTATGGAATTTGGATTCCAAAAATAGTACGGTTGAAATTTCTGGATTTGGTAATTTGTTGTTTGGTTGGTTTTGGATTTGTAGATCTGGATTTGTAGATCCTTGTAATCTTTGTTTGGTTGTTGGAAAAAAAATAGGATTTGGATTTGAGGATTTTAGAGAGAGATAGAGAGAGAGAGGATTGTTAAATAAATAAAGTGCATGGGCCCCATCTAAAAGTATAATGAATAGTGCCAAATCCTTGAGAATCCTTGAAAATTTTTAGGATTCATGAATCCTTCTTTTGTGGTGGGCCCCCCATATAAAACAAAGGAATCCTAGAAATCCTAATCTTGCAACCAAACACAAAATTGTGGAATCCTAGGATTCTACAATCCAAAATACAAATCCAAACCCATAATCCTGCAACCAAACAGGCCCTTACAATTTCTAGTTTCATGATACCTGGCATCTGCAGTAGTGTTGTCAAAATAGCTAGCTACAAGATTAAATATGTAACCTCAAAAGTAACCTCAGTCATGTACTTTTGATGAGGCAGGACGTGTACTCGAGACCCAAAAGTAATCTCAAGAGTCAAAGACCAAAGAAGTATCAAAAGGAAAACCATTGTCATCTCAGTCATCACCATATCAGCTACATATAAAAGAAAAATAGTTCATCCTCGGGCAAGCCATGTACGAACATGGGGATAAATGTAGGGGTAAACCGGTATGCCTTCTCGATTGTTGACGAGTGGATATGTGCATTCACAATCTCCATTGTACTTAAATCGGTACATGGGTGAAGAACGAAACAGTTACTACCGTGTACGGACCTAACAAAAAAGAAAATAAATGATTTTTTCGATGAACTTAAATACGTTGCCAACAAATGTCAACATCCTTGGTTGTTAGGTGGGGACTTTAACGTAGTCAGGTACTTGGAGGAAAGAAAGGAAGGTAAAGGTGACGAGAGGGATAGAAGAATTTTCAATGGTTTGATGAACGGCTTGCAGCTGGTTGACTTAATCGACAACGACAGGTTGTTCACCTGGTCAAATCATCAAGCTAAACAATGTCTTGCCAAACTCGATAGGATCTTCGTGTCCTTGACTTGGGAATCTAGATTCCCTTTGGTACACTCGTTTTTGCTTAAAAGTCTCACCTCGGATCATGTTCCTTTGAACTTGTTTAATGGAGTGCGGGCGTTTGACGTCTAGGAAAACAATTAGATTTGAAAGGATGTGGTTAGAGGACCCTTCCTGCAAAAATATCATAAAGCACTGTTGGGACAATCATGCTAGTTTGACTGATTCGTCGACTTCTCGCAGATTGGTAGCCAAACTATCTCATCTAAGGGTGTGCATGTCCAAATGGGCGAAAGAAAATTTTGGAAGTATCAAGGACCTAAAAAGGAATCTGTTGAGTAAACGGGAGCAATCTGAGAAGAAGGAAGAATCGGAAGACCTGTCTCTCCAAGAGTGGGAAGAGATAAGCGTGTTGCGGGAGGCTCGAATGACATTTATAAGAAAGAAGAGATCATGTGGAGACAACGATTCAGGGTGCAGTGGGTAAAAGAGGGATACTTGAACTTCTTTCATCAGGTCGCTGATGGTAGGCGTGGAAGAAAGCTCATTAATAAAATGGAAATTTTGGACCAGGAGGTGGAGGACGAAAATGTGATTCAATCACATGTCAAAGACCATTTCAGGGACTTATTTGCCATTGTTGAACCTCAAGGCCAGGGGGCGAACATGGAAATTTGGAACCACGACGATGCCATCATGATAGAACAAAGGGACGGATTGGAGGTCCATTCACAGAGGATGAGATCAAGTGCGCGGTATTCAATCTTGGACCTAATAAGGCGGCGGGACCTGACGGCTTCCCAATGTTTTTCTTCTAATACTTTTAGGATCTCGTTCGGGGAGAAGTTTATGATCTTATCAAGTAACGGTACGAATGAGTTAGGGAGGTACATAAAATTAACTATGCTAATGTGGTCCTCATTCCTAAGAAAGAAGGTGCAACAACTGTCAATGACTATAAGCCGATTAGCCTGATGAATAGTGTTATGAAGATAATCTCTAAACTAATGGATAATAGGTTAGGGGAGCTTTTGAAATCTATAATCGACGGTTACCAAACTGTTTTTATCTCTGGAAGATCCATCATGGAAAGGATGGTAATGGCATAAGAGATTATACAATCTTGTAAGCGAAGACGAATGAAAGGGTATATGTTGAAGCTTGACTTTGAGAAGGCATATGACAAGATGGACTGGAGATGTATATTGAAACTATAGAATAACTATGGTTTCGGGAGAAGATGGTGTTACTGAATATTGGAATGGTTGCGCTCTGTCAAGATGGCTGTTACTGTGAATGGTATGCTGACAATCCATTTTAAATATAAAAGAGGTTTAAGACAGGGAGATCCAATGTCTCCTCTGATTTTTATGTTAGTGGCCGCCGGACATAACAAGATGATTACTTTAGATAATGGGACAGGCATAATAGAAGGTCTGGGAAGTCTTAGAATGTCTGTCATTAACCTACAGTAAGCAGACGACACGTTATTTGGTAAGAGGGACATAGTTCAGGCTCAGAAAATGAAAGGGATTCTTTGTCTTTTTAAGGAGTGGTCGGATTTAAAGATCAATTATCATAAAAGCTCGCTAATTTTGATTGGGGAAGGCGAGGAGGAACAAGAAGATTTAGCTAACATTTTCGGCTGCAACATGGAGGCCTTCCCGATTAAATACTTGGGTCTACCGCTACGACCGGGTAAATTGAAAACCTTCGAATGGACGCCTGTGATTGATAGAATGAAAAAAAGACTTGAAGGATGGAAGGGGCGTCTGTTGTTTATTGGTGGAAGGGTGACTCTGCTGAACGTTGTTCTTTCTGTGATCCTTTTGTATTATCTTGTTGTATATGAGCTGCCCATCAATATTGAGAAGTGTATTGACAAAATTCGCAGAAATTTCTTATGGAGAGGTGGAAACACGGAAACTGGATACTCAATGGTGAAATGGTCGGCTATATGTAAGCCTAAAGAGCTGGGAGGATTGGGGTGATAAATCCGAAGGACATGAACCGGGCTCTGCTTGCTAAATGGTGATGGAAATTATATGATAAAAATTCGAGCAATTGGAAGAGCATCAATAAAAAGAACTACCTGATGTTCACCGTCGAAAGACCAGACTGAGACGTTGGGACGTCTAGCCTGAATTTGGAGGCAGATGCTATTTGGACATATCCACCCACATCTCCGAAGATACCAAGTTGATTTATGGCACCATATATCGGAGGTTTGGATAGATGCGAGTGATGTACCAGTCAGATTCCACCTCATTTGTGAAGGGGTTTTTGATTGTGGGGACGCTCTTCCCTGCAGACGTAAGCCCCTGTAATTAATTACGTTATCGCGTTGCGATAACCACTTTCTCCTGCTCCAGTAGTTCACTTTGTGTCGTGTGTATTTTTGTTTATTTTGGGTTGCCCGTGGATTGTATACGGAGACTATTTTATGTCGTCGCCCGTAGGGCGCAGATCAGTCTAAATATGTATATTCTAGATCTGGGTTTTGAACCTAGGTTGTATGTTCTCTTAGTTCAAAAATATTTTGTTTTATTTAAGAACCGTTAATCTAGTTTGAGATTAAGATCAACTTAAATATATGAGCATTTGGGCTCAATTTATTTTTAACTGAGGATACGTTAGTCCTGTTTAAGACTAAGATCAACCTAACAATATTTTAAGAATCATCGTTTTATTATAACCCAACAACAGAACATTTGGGTCAGCTGCAAGAAAACTTCAGAGACTTAGCCAATTTGGGCTTGGTCAACTCAGTCTTTTTTTATTCAAAAGTGCTAAGCACTTATTTGGGTTTTGCTTGCTCAGCCCCATTTTTTTATAAAAGTGCTAAGCACTTGTTTGGAGCTCTAGTACTCACATGTGTATCATGTGAGGCACTCAGACATGAGTGCTGCCCAATCAATGCTAAGCACTTAACCGTTTTGGCTGCATATGAAGTGCTAAGTACTTTGCTCAGCGCTCATGTGTATTTCACGTGAGGCGCTGGCCCTCTGTTTTGGGCCCCCGCGTGTTTTTCACGTGAGATACTGGGCGTTGTTGGGGGCGCCCACGTGGAAAGCACGTGAGGCGTTAATTCCTTTTCTTTTTTAGAGATTGAATCTCTGTTAATGGTATTTTGAGCATTAATTATCACCAAGATCTTTGTTTTGATGATCTGGGATCGGGTTATCTTTAAGAACTAAGTTCTTATGTTTTTTCTTTTATAAGAACTAAGTTTCTTTTAAGCTTAAACCCTATTTTCAGAGGAATTAGATTCCTATTGGATAGGTTCTTTTTCTTTTTTCTTTCTTTTTAACCTAGTTCTTTTCTGAATCTTTGATTCTCAGGAACATGATCTTCCCGATAAGAATTGAATTCTCAACTTGTGGGAGAATTGTCTTGTGAATCTCAGATCCAGAGAAAGAACTAAGTTCTTGAGAAGTGTTAAATCCTTAGATATGCTATGATAGGTAAAGGATATGTTTTGATCTCTGTGATTTCTTTACCTAGGGTTTGAGAGGAGGTAGATCTTTTTCTTTCTTGAGAATTAAATTCTCTGTTGTTTTGAGAACAAAAGCTTATGGGGGTTCTCTTTATGTGTCTATCTGTGGTCTCTTTTTTTCCTTAGAAACTTATGGGGTCAATTTTCTTTTTGAGACTTGAAATCTCGGGTCCTTTATATAGTAAAGGCAAATTGTTAATTAGTTTTAAGAAAATCTCTCATTAAGAGATTCCAATTGATTTAATTGGTCTCAAAATTGTTCAGAGAATTTTATCCACCGTTGGATTTTTGATCCAGTGATTTTTGTTTCACAGAATATATCTTCTTGTTTTTAACAAGATTAAGCAAATATTTTCCCATATACAGAATTTTATTCTGTCAAACGGTGATTTTTAATCACCATTGGATTTTTAATCCAAAGGGTTTCTGTTATACAGAAAGCAATATTTCTTTGTTTGGAAAGATTGGGGAAATATATTCCCAAAATAGAATTTAATTCTATCATTGGATCTTTGATCTAACCAAGAATATTTTTCTCACTTAGAAAGATTTGGGAGATATTTTCTCCTAATAGAATTTAATTCTATAATTTGATAATTTATCATCACCATTGGATTTTTGATCCAACGGTTCTATTTAATAGAGGGTGCCCTAATTTTTAGGAAAATATCTCCATGTAGAATTTAATTCTACTTGATTTTAATTTGGCCGTCGGCGCTTACGTTTTGTGCATATGGGCGCCATTTAAGAATTTAATTCTTATATATGATAGGTGCTCCTGTGCTTTGCACATTGGCGCCCACGTGAGCTTCACGTGCAGCGCCACTATAGGATTTAATTCTAAGGGGTTGGCTCTGGCGCTGGCACCCTCGTGGGGAGCATGTGAGACCATGCCTCATTAAAATTTAACAAAGTTTAGCTCTTTTTATTATGTTTAAATATTAGGGGAACAAATGCTCCCCCACCGTTGTTCTTACGTGGCTCACACGTGAGTGCAACGGTGTCACTTTAACCACCGTAGGATCTTCTAGGAAGTTGAACCATTCTTCCCACGTCCTATAAATAGGGCCTTTGGCCCTTAAGATGACTGATGTCTCATCATCTTCCTCCTTGAATTTTTTTCTTTCTTGAGAATTTAATTCTCATTTCAGAACTTAGATCTCTGCCCACAGAACTCCTTCTGATCAGATTTGAACTCTGCCAAAAATTTTGGTAAGAATTATGAACAAAGCTTAGCTCTTAAAAGACATTTTATTTTGTTTTGGATTTTTAATCTATTAACAGAGCTTGGCTCTTTTCTTGAATTGATCTCTTAAAGATCTTTAAAAACTTCTTTTTTTCAGTAGACCGTGGGTCTTGAATCAATAGGCATTCTCGAGAATCGCTAGTTCTCTTCTTAGGGTTTTACCCTATCATTGATTTTGATCTTTGAGAGTCTTTGGAATTTAATTCCATTATGTTTCCCATATGTTTCCCATGATGGGGATTTCTGAGATTTAATCCCATTATTGGATGAGTTTAATTCCATCTTGTCTTGTAGAACTTGGCTCTGAAATTTTTTTTTGGAATTTTTGGGAATTTTATTCCCCTTCCCGTTCTTGAGTATTTTTTCCTTTTTAGGATTTTAATGCCCTTTCTACAGATTTGAATATGTCGCTTGTTTTAAAGAGCCCGCCTTTTGGGGAATATTAGGAGTTTTTAACTCCATTGTTTAATGGATACTATTTATTTAATGAGAATCATTGATGAGCCATCACCTTAATTTTGTGGGGCCTGCTATTTTTCTTTAGACTGTAGTGATTTTAGTATTTTAATCGCTGGCCCTCCACTGGGTTTTTTTAGGTACCATGGCTGGTCATCTGTATGATCTTGAAGAGATTATCTCTTATGGGAAGATTCGCATCCAAGGCCGCTGTCAAGGCCAGGAGTTTACTGACGCCCAATGCGACGTGGTGATGCGTCGTTTCGATGATTACAACGGTCGATTGCTTCCCCGCCGTTCTGCCCTTTTGAAGATCATCGTTGGGTCGATCTGGGAAGCTATACCCGGGTACCTTGAGGTTATGTCGCTTCAAGCGCTCGATGATGCTGAGGATAAGGTACATTCAGTGTATTTGATGAGATTGATCTCAAAGAAACAGAGAGATAATCTCATCGCCATTTTGCACCGCGTCTTTCAACAGAAAGCAATAGTATCAGCATATCAGAGGGTGGAAGACATCAGTGGTGACCCTGACGCTTGCATCCGAAAGAAAATGCACAAAAATATGGTTGATGAGTCTGAACGTGCATTGCTCAAACTTGCTTTTGAGTTTGAGAATCCATGTCCAGAGTTCAGTGTCTTGCTATTATAGACATTTGATGATGTTTGTTTCTTTTTTTTTATCATCCTCATTACTGATGTACAAATTTCTTTTAAAGTATAAATGACAAAGCCCCCATTTTTTTACGCCAACGCTCACATGTGCTTCACATGAGGTGTTATATATATATAGTGCCGGCGCTCATGTGTCATGCACGTGAGGCGCTGCTATAGGACTTAACCCTAAAAAAACTAGCACCGGCGCTCATGTGTCATGCACATGAGGCGCTGCTATAGGATACGAAGGAATCGTTTCACCTTCTTGCTCTACTTTTCATGAGTCAACTCTTTCTTTTCCCATACCCTTTTTGTCAGGACTTGGAAATAGTTTTACCATGCACAACATTTTCTGTGCCTAGACTTAAATGCTTTTCTTTATAATCTGAAGCAATATTTTCCTTGTTCTTCACAAGGAAAGAACCATTTTTAACAGACCAAGAGTCATGGCTTGCAATCGTCCACATGCTCGTCGTCAACCATAGGAGGTGCCTATCGAAAGAATTGTTCCTCGTTTTTCTGCACGCTTAGTGAATCACGTTCTTACGAATGACCAATGTGACACGGTAATGTACGAGCTCCTGACTCATAGAGGGTCTTCTCTTCCCATCGGCTCCATTTAGCTCCGGATGCTCTTCCTGTCCGTACTTGTTGACATTTCCCCTCATCCAGCGGAGATGACACCGGCGGTGCTCGACGCAGCGGAAGACAAGAACGAGTGCTTTCATAAGACAGATTTGATTATCTAGCCTCTGAGGGATCGCACTGTTCAGTTGCTAAGCCAGATACAGGCTCATCAGGCCATCATGTTTGCCTCCGCTGATGGGCACGGCGCTGACCGATGGGGAGCAACTCCTCGTGAAGATCGCCGCTTCGACATGGTGGAGAAGACTGAGAGGGCTTTAGAAAACTTTATTTATAGTTTTGTAAACCCTTGTACTTTTGATCCCGTGTTTGGTGATTTTTTTCCTGTGGAATAAAGTGTTTATTTAAATATGTTTCTTTATTGTTTACCGCTGAATGTTTCACCCCCAGCACATATCCATGTGGGCATCTTTCCTCTGCACATATACTTTGCACTTTCCCCTTAGGAGTTTCTGCTGCGTACAAATGCCAGTGATGCGCGCATATGTGGCGCGCACACACGCACACATAAATGAGCATACTTTCAACACTTTTTCTCATTCAAATATGCATCTAGATATAGGTGAACACCGGAATGATGTGAACAAATGCTTCCCCCTGCTACCTTGCTCGGTAGGGTAAAGTAATGCATAGCATATGGCTGGTTTCGGGGTGGCGTATCGTATATAACTTTTAAAATTTCGATCTTTCTGTTTCTTGATGTTTTGATCTGGTGCAAAATAGTTTATGCACTCATTTCGGAGTTTGTAGTTTATTCACTCGTTTCGGAGTCTCTAGTTTATTTACTCATTTCGGAGTATGTAGTTTATTCACTCGTTTCAGAGTCTCTAGTTTATTCACTCGTTTCAGAGTTTGTAGTCTATTCACTCGTCTTGGAGTCTCTACTTTATGTACTCATTTCAGAGTGTTTTTAGTTTACCTCTCTTGGATTTACAGGAAAACTTGTCCTAACGTTGTATGTTGATAGCCCCCATTTTTTACAACAGGGGTCCAATAGGTTTGTGGTACTAGGATTTTAGTCCGTGGTACCGTCGCGTTGGCTGATATATTCCTCGATATGCGGTATTTAAGCCGCTATTCGAGTATCCCCGCGAATGTCGTATCTCTGATCCCTTCGGGGGCTAGACAAGGCGTCTTCAAGTAATCTCCTTAGGTCATATTACCATCAGAAGAGCAAGCGTTAGGAATTTTCCAAGACGCTTTTTACTTGATGTTAGGCTCAATTTGGAGCCCCGATGAGTCATAACCGCACCCTTCAGGAATGGAATGATCTCCAATAGTCTTTTAGGCTTTATATAAGTTGCCGTCAAGACCCGAAACTAGGAATATGTCGTCACTTCGTGTGTTTTTTTGCTTTGACGATATTACACCGATTCTTTGCTGAAGTCGGGAAACATCTCTGTGATCTATATGCTGTATATATTGCAATCGAGATCTGGAGCTAAGGATATGCATTGCTCCAACTTCATTTGATAATTGCGTTCGCATCTTGCTTAAATGAGGGGGAACGCCGAGATAGTCTCTAGGTTGTATATGAACCATCAATACTCGGAGCTAGGATTTTGCCATTATTTCATTTTTATTTGACCCTTAGGTCTTTATTGACATTGCTTCTGCATCCTGTTGGCATGAGAAGTATGTCGAGCTGGTGTTGGGATTTTGCCATCACTTCTTTTAATTCGTCTCCTTAGTGCCTTTATTGACGTCGCATCTGCACCGAGAAGGAACGTCGGGATGGTCTTTAGACTGTAGATGTCACCTTCAAGACCTGAAGCTAGGATTTTTCCGTCACTTCGGTTTTTTTTTGCTTTGACGATGTCACGCCGATTCTTTGCTGAAGTCGAGAAATATCTGTGTGATCTCTATGCTGTATGTATTGCAATCGAGATCTAGAGCTAGGGATATGCCATTTCTCCAATTTCATTTGATAATTGCATCCGCATCATGTTGAAATGAGGGGGAACGCCGAGATAGTCTCTAGATGGTATATGTAAGAGCTTCTTTTGATGAAGCGTGGTGGGAAAATATGGTTCCATTTCTTTTATTTATGCCTATGGATCGTGTACAAGAGTCAATATGGACATATTTGCAGGGCAGAAAGGTTTCATTTTCATTTCATTTTTTTATTTCTTTCCGCAATACTCTAACTTTTCAGCTTTTATGACACGAAAGTCACAATTGCCCAATCATTTCGACTATTTATCGTGGTGCCCAATTATTTCGGCATTTTTTGTTTTTACTCGCTGTTTTTTATTGAGAGTTGCCCTATCATTTCGGCTCTTTTTTTCTTTTTTTAGTTAGGGATTTGATTTCTAATCCCAATCTTGGCATCAGCATCGCTGCCACTAGAATATTGCCTGGAACGAATAATCATTTGCCATGAGAGGACTTGAAATTTGATGCCTATTTAGGCATCAGCATCGCTGCCACTGGAATATTACCAGGAGAGAATCATCATTTTCCTTTTTCGATTTGAACACAGGTGGCTTAGCAAATAGGGTTAGGATCCTGTCGACTAAGACTTTTTGACTTTATGAGCCGTAAGGGTTTTATAAAGATATTTCTCCCTACGAGTCAAGAGGATCTCGTAGGTGTATTTTCTCCTTAAGAGTCGTGAGGATTCCTAAGTGCATTTTCTCTTGTAAATCGTAAGAATCTTACAAAAGTATTTTCTCTTTATAAGTCGAGGGGACTTACAAGTGTCGCTCACCATATAGGGACATTTCTCGCCATTGGTGGAACTTAGTGGAGAATATTTATTTATGCCCGTGGATTATTTACAAGGGTCAATATTGGACCGCCTGTGGGACAAAAATAGGGGAATATGACGGCTTAAGAACAGATTTAGATCCCTATAACTTAAGGCTTTTGAATCCTACGAGCCGTGAGGGTTTTATAGGGGGAAATTCTCCTTATGAGTCTTGAGGATATCGTAAGTGTAATTTCTCCTTAGGAATCATGAGGATTCCTAAGTGTGTCAGTCTTTTGTGAGTCGTAAGGATCTCACGCTAGTATTTTCTCCTTACAAGGCCGAAAGGGCCTTGTAAGTGTATATTTTCTGTTTTCACGAGATTGTGCCCTTTCGGGTTTTCACAAGCTTGCTTGTACTCCTGCTGTTTTACTCACAGCGCCCTATCGGGTTTTCATCCGTGCCTATTTCACTTGTGGACATACCGTGTTTTTTTCTAGGCGGCTCGCAAGGCAACACACCATTAGCTGTAAGCCCCAGTCTTCTTCAAAGGACTACCTCATGTGAGACCTAGGAGAGTTATGAATCGTTTATGCCCATGGATTGTATACGGTAATCGATATAGGGATTCAAAGTAGGGATAAACGTGTGAGTTTAAGGAAATGACGGTCCTTTATCGTCATATTTTGGGGCGAAATGTTAGTTTAAGAAAGTTCCGGTCCAACATTCCCATTTTGGGGACGAATATTAGTTTAAGGACGTTCCAGTCTCATATTAGTTTAAGGACGTTTCGATCCCATATTAGTTTAAGGATGTTTCGGTCTAACATTCTCGTTTTTGGGACGAATATTAGTTTAGGGACATTTCGGTCCATTATTAGTTTAGGTGTTCCCGCCAAAAATTTCTGCACAAAAGAGCCCAAGGCATCAAATGGCAGCGATACGCTTAAGAAAATGTGAACCTGTATTTTACGGGTTGTATTTTGACAAACTCCCGAATAAGAAACAGCTAAATTCTGATAGTATTGAAAGCATCCCGAAAAGACCTTCGATTTGATATATTATGGGCCTCATAATTCATCCGGGATCAAAAGTTATGAGCAAATGTTTATGCACATGTGATCTAAGGAAGAAGATGCGAACCAGTATTTTCCGAGCTGTATTTTGACAAATTCCGGAATGAGAAACAGCTAAATTCTGATGGTATTGAAAGCATCTCGAAAAAACCTTCGATTTAATATATTATGTACCTCATAATTCATCCGGGATCAAAAGTTATGAGCAAATGTCTATGCACATGTGATCTAAGGAAGAAGATGCGAACCAGTATTTCCCGAGCTGTATTTTGACAAATTCCGGAATGAGAAACAGCTAAATTTTGATGGTATCGAAAGTGTCTCGAAAAATCCTTCGATTTGATATATTATGGGCCTCATAATTCATCTGAGATCAAAAATTATGAGCAAATGTGCTATGCACGTGTCATCTAAAGTAATGCTCTACTACACGGGGAATGCATTTTTAGTCCCACATCGGGAAAAGGAGAGATGGTTTCTCTACCACTCCCATATAAATAAGAGGGGATACCTCCTAGAAAGGGAAGAGTTCAATCCTCAAAGGATTCAATACTCAAAGGAGCTTAGTTCTCCATAGGAGCTTAGTTCTCCAAGATAGGAGCATACTGCTCCCCATAATGCGCAAGCGCCACGTGCGCTATGTGCAACGCACGTGTGCCCGCCATGCACGCATTACGTGCAATGCATGTGTGCACCACATGAGAACATTTAATAATATTAAAAGGAGCTTAGTTCTCCATAGGAGCTTAGTTCTCCAAGATAGGAGCATGCTCCTCCCCATAATGCGCATATGCGCAAGCGCCATGTGCGCTACGTGCAACGCACGTATGCCCGCCATGCGCGCACCACGTGCAACGCACGTGCGCACTACATGAGAACATTTAATAATAATAAAAGGAGATACGTTCTCCATAGGAGCTTGCTCCCCCCATAATACGCATATGCGCAAGCTCCATGTGCGCTACGTGCAAATATGTGCGCCCAACACGTGCGACGCACGTGCGCGAATGCAAAGAAGCCTTTTTCAGCAGCGAAAATCTTAAGCTCCAGCCTGTTCTTTCCCCCTAATGAGTGGTACATGGTTCAAAGGGTACATCCCTCCACACCTTCGATATATGGCGCTGTAATCTCTCAGTGTCGTCGGAGAGGTGGTGGGTCCCAACAACCAATGATCCTTCTTTTCAAAAAAAAAGGAAAAAGAAACAAATATATATATATACAGAAGAGAGAGAAAACGCTCTGCAAACTTTGAGAAAACTCAAAGAGAAACAAAGGCAAGACTTTAGAAAAAGAAGATCATTTCTTCATCTTCAAGGTAAAGAACTATTTCTTGAACCACAGAGATGGAATCATCTCGTAAAAAGAAAAACCATCTTCTAAAAAGATCATAAATCTACAAAAAGACCTAGGTCTTTGATGATAAGAAAGATCAAAAAATCTAATTATAAAAAAGATTAAAAGAAGCCTTTTACTTCATTCATAGATCTTTGATCTATAAAGGCAGAGCCCTTTTATAAAACAAGAACTTTTTTGTTCTTGAATCTTGAGGCAAAGCCTCCTTTAAGAAGAACATAAAATTTATTCTTTGATCTTAAAATTGATTAGATGTGCTTTGCGCTATTGAAAAGTGCCTTGCACTCATGAATTGCGCTCTTACGCTCATTGGACCGGCGCTCAGCGCCAAAAGCTGCCACGTGTCAACCAAACACACAATCTGTGCTTTGCGCTTCTGAAACAGCGCACTGCGCTCATGGGCTGGCGCTCAGCGCCAAGCGCGCCACGTGTCACACTCACTGGCGCGCCCCTAAATCAGCGCAAAGCGCTCATAAATTAAAAGCGCAATGCGCTAATAAACTAGCGCTCAGCGCTAAGCACGACACGTGTCCTTTTCGTGTGCGCTATCTGACAGAAGCGCAATGTGCTCTTTAGCTGACGCAAAGCGCCTGGCGCGCCACGTTGCGCATTATCAGAACACAATCTGTTCTGATGAAGACAAAAGATGTCAGAATTCAATGCTTAGCATTATTAAAAGGGCCGAGCCCAAATAAAGGCTTAATAGCCAGAACAAAAATAAAATGTTAAACATTTTTTTAGACTTAGCCCAATTCTGGCCATAAGTCCTCAACTTATCTTGAATTGAGCACATCTGCTCTTTCAACCAACTGACCTTGGTTCAAGGGTACATCTCTTCACTCCTTTGATATTTGTCGTTGTAATTCCTCAACATCTTCAAAGAGGTGACGGGTCCCGACAACCACACATAACATCGGACTGTGGGGTCCTTAAACCCACGGACTATGATGTCCTTAACCTCGACCGTAATGTCTTTAAACTAACATCGGACTGTGGGGTCCTTAAACCCACGGACTATGATGTCCTTAACCTCGACCGTGATGTCTTTAAACTAACATCGGACTGTGGGCTCCTTAAACCCACGGACTATGATGTCCTTAACCTCGACCGCGATGTCTTTAAACTAACATTAGACCGTAATGTCCTTAAACTAATTATCGACCGCAATGTCATTAAACTAAATAATAAAGCCCAATTGCTCTCTTGTTGGATCTAAACGATCCCGTAAAGTCGATCTTAGTCTAAAATGAGACTAACGTATCCTTAACAAACGTTTAAGTTGATCTTAGTCTCAAATGAGGCTAACGTATCCTTAAACTCAACCCCCCAAACCCAAATCTAAGAAAGATACAGATTTGGACTAGTCTATGCCCTACGGGCGACAACATAAACTAGTATCTGTATACGATCCACGGGAAACCAAAAACAAAACAAACACCCACGACACGAAGTGACCATCTGGAGAAGGAGAAAGTTGTTACCGTGATGCGGTAGCGTAATTAACTGCAGGGGCTTGCGCCTGCAGGGAAGAGCGTCCCCACAATCAAAAACCCCTCAAATGAGGGGGAATCTGATGAAGTCTGCTACATCGGCCGCATCCGTTTAAACCTTCGATACACGGTGTCATAAATCAACTTGGCATCTTCGGAGAGGTGGACGGTTAGCACCAATTAGCATCTGCCCCGAATTTCAGGCAAGACGGACCTACGCGGTCGCGTCTCCGTGATTCGGAGGGGAACAGATTCTGGCACGCCCGGTGGGACCTTTTCCTCTTTCCACTCCACACTTCGTGTGTCGTGTTCGCAAACCAATCGCGGTTTGCTAATGGTTGCCCTTGGGTTCGAGTTACTAAGATTTGGTTTCTTGCTTGGCGCAGAAAGAAAAACAGCAATGGCATCTACTTGCGTAAAGTGCTCTAACTGCAGCTGCAACTCGCGCTCCGCCTCGTCTGCAGGCATATCTTACGGGCCTCAAGCAGCCTCTTTGTTCACGATGCCGATGGACTAGGTCACTCAGGCCACTACCGGATTGTTTTTCGGGACCATGCTTCCGTCGATGAGCTTCAGCACCCCTATACCAACACCAGAAGCTCCCAAGAAGTCGGTCTTTGACCGGCTTACAACTACTGCGGCCCCTCTCATCGGGTCGTCCAGCTCCGGCGCCTCGGTCTTCGCCAGATTGGGCAAAAGTCCATGTGGGCCCATGATGAAGCCTGCAACCCCGGAGAAGGTTGTTCCGAAGAGGATAGCCATCCCTGCCCCTGAAGTCGTCAAGGCGGCTTCCCCTACCAAAGGGTCAGTTTTTACAAGACTGGCTGTTCCGGTTCCCATTACGGTTCCCATTACGGTTCCTGTCCCTGCTCAGAAGTCTGTTTTTGACCGGTTGGATACCGCTTCTCAACGGATGTCAGTCTTCAAGAGGCTGACGCCAGCAACAACCCCTCACCTGGAAAGGGGGCAAGACAAAGCCATTCCCATCGCTGAACCAACACCAATGGCTCGACACGCTCGACGTCGCCACTGGCGCCGACTAAGGAAGGCCGGGGGCAACTCCCCCTCTGGGCTAACTCCACCAGCCCCAACAGTGGAAATCAATGCTGCCGTTCCAACCGGGAACAGCTTTGAGCTGCTGAACAAGGTGTGCAGGAACTCTCCTACCGCCGTACTGAAAAGATCCCCCCCTCCGGTGGAAAATGTTACAGAAATGAAGCTGGACCAGTCTCCTCAACGGCTGTCCTCCAAGTTTACAAAGTCTGGCGACGGGTCCAGGAGTCGGTGATCGATCAGGACTATCTCCACCGACAGAAGAAGCCGAAGGCTCAGAAGGAAGAGAGTCGTCCTGTCAAAACACAAAGGACGACAACCACCTGGGTGCCCGCCGCAACGGCCCCTCAACGTCAACCACTCTAAAAAGAAGGAGGCCAGAGAAAGCCCCTATAACTACGGCAGATCGCAAAGACGCCGAGACTAAACGCCCTAAGTCTGGGGGCATAACGGTCCATACTATTTATATGGCATCCGGGAAAGAGGATAGCCGTGCTTCTACGGGCCACCGACCACTCACCCAATCCATCACAAGAGCTCAGGAACAACAGCAGCAGAAGCTTCAGGAGATGCTGACTGCTATGGCCGCACTCACCGGGCCAAAAGAAAGCCCAGAGGCATCATCAGAACAGCGTCACGAACAAGAAACTGATGCTGACTTCCTTCGCAGAGTCCTCAAAAAGAAGGACAAAGAAGCCGCAGAGCAAGCGGCTAACATAAAACGAATGACACTTCAATTCCAAGATATGGTGGGCATGATGATCCAGCCGGATCCTCCAGCCGAAGATCCTCCAGTAATAATTGAAGATGACAGAGGAGAAATATCGAATCCTCTGCCGGCTCTGTCAACAGCCAAGGAGGAGACAATCTCCAAAGCTGCCATGTGTAGGGTATTTTTCGTCACCCCATTGAGATGGGAATACGCGCGCGCTTGTCAGGCGTACTACAGATTCCTCCTGCCTAAGGTAGGCGGGGGTTTAATGATTGTGGGGATCCGAATCTCCGGCAGCCGCGGACTAAGCTGCCGTTAATTACCCCTCGCCTTTGGAGCGAGGGAACCTCCGATTGACAGGTTAAACTGGTCATACGAACTCAATATGCAGTGTACGTGTGTGCTGTTTTGGAAGGGGGTTTGGATATATCGGGAGCCACACAGAGTTTTCACGGGGGTCCCGCTACCCGGATAGCGGGCTGGGGGTCAAGGGGGCTAGCAGCCCCCTTGCGGGGTGCGGGGCAACGCCCCCGCCCAAAAATTTTTTTAGGAGGGAGAGTGTTGTAGAGTATGTGTATGTGTACATATGTATACATATGTATATATATAAAGGGGAAAATACATCCAAAGGATGCGTGGGGCCAGCGCTTTGAGCGCAAGAGCGCTAGCGTGCCACGTATCGGCATGTGGGCGCTTTGCGCTCGAGCGCTGGGCGCTTGAGTGCAAGCGCGCCACGTGTCGGCACGTGGGCGCTTTGAGCTCGAGCGCTGGGCGCTGGAGCGCAAGCGCGCCACGTGTCGGCATGTGGGCGCTTTGCGCTCGAGCGCTGGGCGCTGGAGCGCAAGCGCGCCACATGTCGGCACGTGGGCACTTCGCGCTTGAGCGCAGGGCGCTGGAGCGTAAGCGCGCCACGTGTCACTACGTGGGCGCTTCGCGCTTGAGCGCTGAGCGCAAAGCGCCCACGTGCTGACACGTGAGCGCTTTGCGCTTGAGCGCAAGCGCGCCATGTGTCGGCACGTGGGCGCTTGGCGCTTGAGCGCTTGGGCGCCGGCGAGGAAAAGGGCTTTTAGTCCCAGAACCAGAAGCTATGCTTCAGAAAGGAAATATTTGTTATATATATATATATATATATATATATATATATATATATATATATATATATATATATATATGTATATATATGGAGTTAAACTCCTAGGATGTTTTGAAGCTGATGAAGGGCTTCTCCCCTTGAGCCCTAGTTCTTCCCCAAAGTGGGGTTTCTGGAGATGAGTCTCCTTCTTCTTCCTTTTGTTTGGGCGGATCTTGAAAATCAAGAGATGTGAGATTTTAAAGATCTCTTCTTTTTAAGATCTAATGACAGATCCAAGTTCCCCTTTATGGGTTTTGTGGTGAAAAACTATTTAGTTTTGAAAAAAGAAGAGTAAAACTCTTGATTTAATTCAAAAGAAAGAAGAAGGTTTGGAACCTTCAGAAAGGGGAAAGAGGTACAAACCCTAGGTTTTTTTTTTGAGAGAATGAAAAGTTGTTTTTTATTCATCATTATTTTGCCTTATATAGGCTAACATAGTTACATACAGCCCCTTGGGGTTTACAAAATGGCGTTTTGCCCATCCCATGGCTCATGTGCCATTTCTTTTTGCACATAAACAATGGGCTTACAAAAATTTGGCTTTATGCCCATTTTGTTTACATTCATGCATAAAAAATTACATAAAAATTATTTATTGCATGATTTCATTTTGGCATGGGGAGGGCCGGCCGCTTCATGTTCGGACTCGACCTGGGCATGGGCCCACTTGGCTTGGGGTTGACTTTGGCTTTGACTTGGTCAACCGGGGTGCAATTTTCGACTTCAACACCATGGATAACTATATTGCTCAGCAAATAAGAGTTTACCAGGAAAATGAAGCAGCCGGTTAAGTTGTCAAAACTGGGCGACCGTATCCAGGCTGGTATGATCAGCTAAAGTATCCGCCGGGATACACGATCCCCAAATTCCACGTATACAAGGAGACAGGCAATCCCCACCAGCACGTCGACCAGTTCAGAGCTCTGTGAGACAACACCGGGGGCGATGATAAGCTTTTGTTCCGTCAATTCGCCGACAGCTTGTCGGAGACGGCATTTGAGTGGTACTCCGAACTTCCAAACGACTCCGTCAAAACTTTCGCAGAAATAGAGTTATTGTTCACCCAGCGATCCGCGAGCGCAAGTGAACGCACCCCGATAACAGCATTGATCAATGCAAGGGTAAAGCCGGGCGAAACTTGGGTTCAATACGCAATCCGATGGCGAAATCTGTGGTCAAAGTGTGAACAGCGCATCGAAGAGGCACCAGCGGTGGGCATGTTCGTGGGCACCCTAAACCCTCATGCAACTATTTGACAGTTCATGATGTTCTTCAAACCGACCACGTTTTAAGCTTTAATCGACAAGTTAGCCCAGATGGACCAGATGGGTCATAGACCGTCTCCTCTAAAACCGGAGCCACGGAACGAAAAGGGTAAGGGAAAGGCGACCTTCATTGCGAATACTCAACAGCAGCCCAGTGCTCCAAGACTAATGGATTAATTGGAAGAGAGACGACGCTATTATAATGAGAAAATGAAGCGCCCTTACTCATTCCCGCGGGATAAAATGAAGAGGCTGTTCGAACTAGCGATGCGCAACAGGCTTATCAATTTGCCGAATCCAAAGCGACCATTGCAACCTGGCGAAATGAATAATCCCAATTATTGCCCTTACCACCAAACGGTAAGCCATCCAATTGAAGATTGCTTCGTCTTTAAGGGGTGGATCGAGGATCAGTACCAGCAAGGCAGTTTTGCGTTGTCTGAGAAGTGGAAAGTAAGCCCACCATAACCGCACACTCCTAAGAAGACGGATACACCGGGGGCATCGTGCTCTTTTGTTGAGGAAGCTCCATGGGAGGTGGCTCTTTCAGCCAAAACTAAAAGAATGCTGAATGATCTCCAAACATGCCCGGTGATCAGGTGGAAGAACCCGCTGGAGCCCCACATCATCGAAGGGATGCTGAAGCCGCGCCCAACTCCAAAGATTGGTGGTGATAGCCAAAGTGTTCGCATCCAGCCGCCAAAATCTTCAAAAAAGAAGAAGAAATCCAAAAAGCCCGTGAAGCCTGGCGACAAGTTCACGGACCTGCAGAAACGGATCGACGCACTGGAAGAGTATAACTAGAAGACGCGGACTCCAATCATGCTCCAAGAGTTCCTCGGTCACGTCCTTCCGGACGAAGATGATCGAGAAGACTCGTCGGATGGATCTGAGGATTACGTAGCAAGTTGCCATATGATCTACCATTCGTCGACAGACGACGAAGAAGCCCTTTGCACCAAGAGACCAGGGGCAGGGCCTGAACCGGAACTTCCAGGGCCATCAGACGAGATGATCGACGCATTCCTAAACGAAGCTCTTCTGAAAAGCAAAACTGATCGGGAGCGTGAAATGGCCATATTTGAAAAGGCCAAACGACGGCGACTGGACGAAAGGGGTGAAATACCCCTGTCAGATCAAGGCACATCCGCCATGAATAAAAGCAAGTTCAAGACGAGGAAAAGGTTCGCCAAAGCCATATCAATGGGGATGAAGCTACCACCCTCCGAAGCGAACGCCCTTGGTGAAACAGAAACACATCCTAGCTACTGCTTATATCATCGAAAGATTTTGCACCCTACCGAAGAGTGCGACGCTTTTAAAAGATGGTGGCAGGGATATACTGCTCACCGGCAACATTTCAAGCGGATGAAACACAAGACTCGTCGGGAGCAAGGGAATACGGCCAAGGAGCATAAAAGAACCACCGGCAGCTGTCGCATGGTCAACGCCGGGGGATCGCAAGTTCTCATCTTCGGGAGCGACTCCGACGAAGAAATGGCTCTTAGCCCTCTCTTTAAAGAGTCCACTTTGGGAAATGAGGAAGAACCGAAGGCCTGTGAAAACATTCAGCTGCGCAATCGCACGCTGCCCGAAAAGAACCTTGGGCCCTCGAACAGTGGGTCAACTAGAAAAGACAAGGGAAAAGAAAAGATCCCTGAGGATATCTTCCTTGATGACCAAGCCGTCAAAGAGCTGACAGCCAACGACCCTCCAAAGAAAAGTAAGGTGGACTATAATGTTCTGGCACACTTGAGGAAGTTACCCTCACAGCTCAGCATTCTCGACGCCCTTTTACTATCAAAAAAAGAAAGAGATTCATTGATCAAGACGCTACAAGAGCCAGAGCGATTCCAAGCTTCCCTCGCCGAAGAAAAGATGAAGGACGAGCTGGAGGAAGTACACACAGCCGATATCACCTTCGGCGATGAAGACCTCCTTCTTGGGACGTGCGAGCACAACCGTCCCCTCTATGTCTCAGGATACTGCCACGATATCAAGATAGGAAAAATCCTGGTCGACAATGGGTCTTTCGTCAATCTACTCAACGTGCGAGTGTTGAAGGAAATCTGCATGAGCGTCCAGCACCTCGCTCGTGATAAAATCACCATCTCCGGTTTTGACTCCCAGTCATCGCGGACTCTCGGGTCTGTGATATTGATGTTACGATTCGGGCTACTTGTCACGGATATTAAATTTCACGTCATTGATGCCAAGACATGCTATAACGCTTTGCTCGGCCGGCCTTGGTTACATGAGTACAACATCATCCCTTCTACACAACATCAATGTATGAAATACTTAAAGGATGGTTTCGAGTATACCGTAACAGGAGAGTTGAACCCATTCTCCGTGAACGAAGTCCGCAAGTATGAAGATGCAAAATATTTCTTGCCAGATTTCGAGGACACGGAGAGATGTCACAAACCGGAGAACAAAGCTATCACCACCATTCCGGTCTTTGGGCGTGATACTGAAGAAGAGGAAGAGATAGTTTATTCAGATCCACCCCAGTATCACAAGCCGGGACCGTCCGCTCCTATGTTGATCTTTGGCAGCGACTCGGAAGATGGGGTCCATGCTATATTCTCTGCTCGGCCTTCAATACAAACATTCGCTAATAAAGAGCAAAGTCTGCAAGTTGCCATGGTGCCACCCAAGCATCATAAAGAACTAGACGCGCTTGATACCTACAGTGTGGAAGAGCTGCAGACGTTCAATATCCCTCCCAGGCGAGAAGGAGAAAAGGCGATCCTATTCTACCGATCCAGGGAAACCAAAGTGGAGAAAGAAATCTGGCACGGCGCGGATTCTACACTTGATAGGCTCCAGCCCATCCGTTTGCCCAGATATTACACGAACGGACTAAAAAGGCTGTTAAGGCACCAAGGCGTACCTTTTAAGCAAACTGCGCGACAAGCACGATTCTATAACAGGATCTGGAACGTTCCCGGAACTCAGCGCAAGTTGCCCAATGGGAGAATGGAAACGATCGGGCTTGGATATGTTCGGTCCAAGAAATGGGAGCAATCCCGCGACTGTTACGTCAAAAATGACTTTGATGAAGAAGGAGATGCTCTGTGGGAAGATGCTAACCCTGAACCAGAAAGAAATCCCGCCGTGAAAATGCCCAGTTCGTCGTTCGAAGAACAAATGGACAAGCTTATAAGGGAAGCAGGTCAAAAGGTTCGAGATGACCATAATGGCGAAATGGCCATCTACGAGAAAGCCAGGACGCAACACTTTCTTCAACAGGCTGCGAAAGATGAAAATGCTCCTCCCTGTCAACCCGTTGTGCAAAAGGCCCGACGCAGAGGCAGAAACAAACCAAAGAACGGGAAAGGCGTTCGACAGCGACAAAGCGGGATCAAGAAGCCACGCGATCGAGAACCGAGCGACCCGGATTCATCTCTTATAAAGAAGATGGGTCGAGCATACTCCTTTCCTCAGAACAAAACACCGAAGATACTTGATCTTGCCATAAAACATCAACTGATTACACTCCCGGAATCCACGCACCCCGAGCAAGCAGGCGAAGTCTCTCACCCAGACTATTGTTCTTATCACCGAGCAACAGGACATCTTCTCGAAGACTGCTTCACCTTCAAGAACTGGGTCGAAGACCAATATCAGCTCGGCAAATTCGCTCTATCTAGCAGCTGGAGTGTAACCCCGCCACAGAAGCATGAACCCAAAGCCGCGCATACAGCGAGAATAGAACCAGATCAACATCGGTCTTGGAAGCGAGCTCATACCTGTCACGTGATAACGCTGTCAGAAAAAGAGCCCGAGAATATGGATGACTTTCCCTGGTGCTTCGAAAACAATGATGGCGAGGTAATCTCAGAATTTCCACCGGCGCCGAAAGAGCTGGAAGATGGAATACATACCACTGCAGATAACCTCAAGAAAATTGATTTGGGGACGGCGAGTGACCCGCTGCCGACATTCGTCAGTGAGCTATTGTCTGAAGAGAGGGTGGCTACGCTAAAGGACGTGCTCATGCAACATAAAGATTGCTTCACATAGAATTATTCCGAAATGCCAGGATTAGATCCAGAGATTGCTGTGCATAAATTGGCGATATCTCCGGACGTTAAGCCAATCAAACAAGCACCAAGGAGAATGCGGCTTGATGAGATGAGTATCAACGCCGAGGTCAAGAAGCTAATCGACTCCGGCTTCATCCAAGAAGTTCAGTATCCTGATTGGATCGCCAACATCGTCCCAGTGATGAAGAAGAATGGGACGGTGCGCATCTGCGTAGACTTTCGGGATCTCAATAAAGCTTGCCCGAAGGACGACTTCCCAGTACCGGTCACCGAGCTGATGATAGACAATACGTCCACTCATGAAATCTTCTCCTTCATGGACGGATCGTCAGGATACAATCAGATAAAAATGCATCCCGAGGACCAGAAGCACACCGCTTTCCGGACCCCTTTGGGTACATTCTGCTACAAGGTGATGCCTTTCGGTCTAAAGAACGCCGGTGTCACCTATCAGAGGGCCATGACGAAGATCTTCGATGACCTCTTACATGAAGTCGTCGAATGCTATATCGACGACCTCGTGGTTAAGAGCAAATCATACGAAGAGCATTTAGAGCATCTGAAGACCGTATTTCAGCGCCTTCGGCAATACAACTTGAAGATGAACCCTCTCAAATGCGCGTTCGGAGTCTCCTCGGGCAAATTCCTAGGATTCATTGTCCGACACCGAGGTATCGAGATAGATCCATAAAAGATCAAGGCAATTATGGAGATGCCCCCGCCAAGAACTCTCAAGCAATTGCGGTCTCTCCAAGGGAAGCTCGCGTATATTCGGCGATTTATAGCCAATCTCTCAGGCAAGTGCCGCCCTTACAGTCACCTGGATAAGAAGGGAACCCCGTTCGTCTGGGATCACAAATGCCAAAGCGTGCTGGACGAAATCAAGCAATACCTACAGAATCCGCCAGTACTGGCCGCTCCGGTCAAGGGAAAGCCTCTCATTCTTTATACAACAGCCCTCGAAGGTTCCTTAAACGCATTATGGGCACAAGAGAATGACCAAGGGAAGGAAAGAGCCCTCTACTATTTGAGTCGAGTTCTACTGGGAGCAGAAAGCAATTATTCTCCCATCGAAAAACACTGCCTGGCATTGATCTTCGCAATAACGAAGCTCAGGCACTATGCGTTGGCGCATGAGGTCCATCTCATATCGAAGGTGGATCCTCTAAAATATTTGATGTCAAAGGCCATATTGACGGGACGGCTCGCTAAGTGGGCCCTGCTCTTGTTGGAGTTCTCAATAACCTGTCAGCCTCTTAAGGCAGTGAAAGGCCAGGCCATCGCCGACTTCCTCGCTGAGCATCCAATACATGTCGATTCTCCTTTGAATTGCAAACTGCCAGATGAGCATGTGTTTGACACGATCGACGGTAATGGCACCCGATGGGAACTTTATTTTGATGGAGCGTCTTCCATAAAGAAGCTCAAGCAAAGCACCCCTATAATCAAATCAGGGGTAGGCCTCATCTTCGTAACTCCACAAGGAGGGATAATGCGCTTTGCTTTCTCCTTAACAGAGCCGAGGACAAACAATGAAGCCGAGTATGAAGCTTTGATAGTAGGTCTCGAGATCGCTATCGACATGGGAATTGAAAACCTCCTCATATACGGAGACTCCCAACTGGTCGTCAGTCAAGTAAATGGCGACTACCAAACATGCAAACCAGAGTTGGTGAAGTACGGTGAGAAAGTACAGCAGCTGCTGACCCAAATTCCTTCCTACACCCTCGAAAGCATATCGCGTATGGAAAATAGCAAAGCGGATGCATTAGCCAAGCTCGCTAAAGAACTAGCCGACGAGAACCTCGATGACGTGAGGATCGTTGTGCAAAGCCGTCGGGTCCTCACACCGGCAGAAATATCTTCGGAATCATCCGAGGAAAAGGAAGCGACTGAGCAGATGGCCCTGCAAATAAAAGACCAAAAAACGGTTGAGGATTGGAGAGAAGTCTTTATAGACTACTTCAAATCCCGTCGAACGCCTGAAGATGCGTCCTCAAAACATCAGCTCATGAAGCGAGCCCTATCTTTTACCTTCGTCAATGATACTCTGTACAAGAGGTCATTTGATTCCCTATGGCTATGATTCTTGGGACCTGAAGAAGCAAAAAGAGTCGTCCAAGAAACTCACGACGGACTCTGCGGTTCTCACCAAGCCGGGCCGAAGATGAAACTGAAAATCAAACGGATGGGTTATTATTGGCCCACGATGATCCAGGACTGCCTCGAGTATGCAAAGCAATGCCACTCGTGCCAGATCCATAGGGACTTTATCCATCATCATCCAAATCCACTACATCCGACGGTGGCTAGCTGGTCGTTCGAAATGTAGGGGACTGACATAATCGGCCCCATCGAAACAGCATCGTCCAGAGGACATCGATTCATTTTGGCGACAACTGATTACTTCTCCAAATGGGCAGAAGCAGTACCACTGAGGGAAGTGAAGACGGAGAATATCCTCCATTTCTTCAAGACGCACGTCATTTATCGGTTCGGAACTCCGAGACGGATCATCTCCGATAACGGGCCAGCCTACAGAAGCCACAAGATCAGCCGCTTCGCACAACAACATAACATAGACTGGAGATACTCCTCAGTTTATAATCCCCGAGCTAACGATCTAGCTGAGGCTTTCAACAAAACCTTGATGAAGATCGTGAAAAAGACGGTGTCTCGAAATAAGAAAGACTGGCATGAGAGACTACAAGAAGCTCTCTGGGCATATCGAACTACGTTCAAGACAGCCACGAACACAACTCCATACGCATTGGTATTCGGTACAGAAGCGGTACTCCCCCTCGAGATAGAGCTACCCTCTTTACGAGTGGTAGTTCATTACGAGCTAACGGACGAAGAGAATGCTCACCTTCGCCTCGAGGAGCTCGATGCCCTTGATGAAACCCGGCTCATAGCTCAATAAAATCTAGAGGCTTATAAAGCTAAGATGACGCGCTCATATGAAAGATTGACCAGGCCAAGGACATTCCGCCAAGGCGAACTCGTGCTAGTAGTCAAAAGATCTATGATCCCCAATCGTGCTAAACGAGGGAAATTCGAGCCAAACTATGAAGGCCCGTTCATCATAGACAAAGTTTACCAGGGTGGAGCCTATCTACTCATGGACATGCATGGCGAAAGGCCCTTCAGGCCAATAAATGGTCGCTTCCTGAAGAAATACTACTCCTGACGAGTCACGGCCTAGGTCAATGATAGATGACGACGACTATGTCCACTCGCAATCTTCCTAAGCCCAAACTCTATAAGTAGTAACCGGCTTCCTTTACAGTGGACCGAAACGTCCTTAAACTAACAGCGGACCAAAACGTCCTTAAACTGACGACGGACCAAAACGTCCTTAAACTAACAGCGGACCGAAACGTCCTTAAACTAATGATGGACCGAAACGTCCTTAAACTAACAACGGACCGGAACGTTCTTAAACTAACAACGGACCGAAACGTCCTTAAATTAACGATGGACCACTATATCCTAAGACTGACTGTTGACCGAGACGTCGATAAACTACGATGGATTGCAGCGTCCCAAAGCTGATAAAAAAAAAGAGAATAAAAAAAAGAGAGAGAAAAGAAAACGGTACGTCCATAAGCAAAATGGGCACGGATGAAAACCCGAAAGGGCTCCGTGAGTAAAAACAGCAGGGCTACCGGCGAGTTTTGTGAAAACCCGAAAAGGCGCAGCCTCGTTAAAATAAAAAAAAAGAGAAAAGAAAAAGAAAACGGTACGTCCACAAGCAAAATGGGTAAGGATGAAAACCCGAGAGGGCTCCGTGAGTAAAAACAGCAGGGCTACCGGCGAGTTTTGTGAAAACCCAAAAGGGCGCAATCTCGTTAAAAGACACTTGCAATGTCCTCTTGACTTTGTAAGGAGAAACCACCTGCGTGAGAACCTTACGACTCATAAAGGAGCAACACACTTAGGGATCCCCACGATTCCTAAGGAAAAATTACACTTGCGAGATCCTCACGACTCGTAAGGAGAACCCTCTTATGGGACCCTCACGGCTCATAAGATTCAAAAGTCTTAAGCTACAGGGATTTAAACATGTTCTTAAGCAGCCCCCACAACCTCCGATACTGCCCTACAAGCGGCTCAATACTGAGCCTTATATACAATCCACGGGCGCGAATAAACATTTCCCTAACCAAGTCCCATCCGTGACTAGGGATATGTCTACATGGTGAACAGCCCTTGTAAGTCCTCTCGACTTATAAGGAGAAAACACTCTTGTAAGATCCTTACGATTTACAAGAGATCATACACTTGGGAGTCCTCACGACTCCTAAGGAGAAAACGCACCTACGAGATCCTCACGACTCGCAGGGAGAAATACCTTTATGAGACCCTTACGGCTCATGAAGTCAAAAGCCTTAGTTGACAGGATCTTAACCCTGATCACTAAGTCACCTTTATTCGACATCGACAGAGGCAAATGATGATTCGCTCCTGGTAATATCCCAGTTGTAGCGGTGCTGATGCTAAAATCGGTGTCCAATTCCAAGCCTGCAACAAAGAAACTAGCGAGCCACACATGCATACGAAATAGCCGAAATAATGGGGCAACTTGCAATAAAATCAGCAAGTAAAAATTTATGCATGCGAAATAGCTGAAATGATTGGGCAACACGAAAAAAATAGCCGAAATGATTGGGCAATCGCGACCTTCGCGATATAAAAGCTGAAATGATAGAGCATCGCGGAAAGAAATAAAAAAAATATATGAAATGAAATTTATGCCCTACAAGTGATATCACATCAATCCCTGTATACGATCCAGGGGCGCAAACAAAGAAGGAATCACACTCCTCCTCCCCAGGTTTCATCACAAAAAGGAGCCAAATCTCAACGGTCCACAGATAGCCTGGAGATCATCTCAACATTCGTTTCATTACAACAGACACAATATCAAGCAAAGCGGAACAGCGGAAACTCCCAGTTCCATGACTCGGCGGTACACAGATAACCGAGAGTCAAACCCTGACTCCGTGAAATGCGGATAAAGTCAACCCTTCCTGGTTACGTGGAACGCGGCAATGACCCCATGGGAAACGTCCAGAGCGGATCCTGGTCCTCGCAGAGCACGGCAATGACCCCGTGTGAAGCATCCAGAGCGGAGCCTGGTCCTTGCCAAACACGGCAGTGAACCCGTGGGAAGCATCCAAAGCAAAATTCCTGGTTACGTGGAATACGGTAATGACCCCGTGGGAAACGTCCAGAGCGGAGCCTGGTCCTCGCCGAACACGGCAGTGAACCTGTAGGAAGCATCCAGAGCAAAATTCCTGGCTACGTGGAATGCGGCTTATGTCAATCCTGACCCCGTGGGAAACATCTAGAGCGGATCCTGGTCCACGCAGAGCATGGCAATGATGCCGTGTGAAGCATCCAGAGCGGAGCCTGGTCCTCGCCGAACACGGCAGTGAACCCGTGGGAAGCATCCAGAGCAAAATTCCTGATTCTGACCCCGTAAGAAACGTCCAGAGCGGATCCTGGTCCTCGCAGAGCATGGCGGTGAACCCGTGTGAAGCATCCAGAGCGGAGCCTGGTCCTCGCCGAACATGGCAGTGAACCCGTGGGAAGCATCCAGAGCAAAAATTCCTGGTCACGTGGAACGCGGATAATGTCAATTCTGACCCCGTGGGAAACGTCCAGAGAGGATCCTGGTCCTCGCAGAGCATGGCAGTGAACTTGTATGAAGCATCCAGAGCGAAGCCTGTTCCTCGCAGAACACGACAGTGAACCCGTGGGAAGCATCTAGAGCAAAATTCCTGGTCACGTGGAACGCGGATAATGTCAATTCTGACCCGTGGGAAACGTCCAGAGTAGATCCTGGTCCTCACAGAGCATGGCAGTGAACCCGTGTGAAGCATCCAGAGCGGAGCCTGATCCTCGCAGAACACGGCAGTGAACCCGTGGGAAGCATCCAGAGCAAAATTCCTGGCTACGTGGAACGCGGCTTATGTCAATCTCGACCCCGTGGGAAACGTCTAGAGCGGATCCTGGTCCTTACAGAGCACAGCAATGACCCCGTATGAAGCATCCAAAGCAGAGCCTGGTCCTTACCGAACACGACGATGAACCCGTGGGAAGCATCCAGAGCAAAATTCCTGGCTACGTGGAACGCGGCTTATGTTAATCCTGACCCCGTGGGAAACGTCCAGAGCGGATCCTGGTCCTCGCAGAGCACGACAATGACCCCGTGTGAAGAATCCAGAGAGGAGCCTGGTCCTCGCCGAACACGGCAGTGAACCCGTGGGAAGCATCCAGAGCAAAATTCCTGGCTACGTGGAATGCGGTTTATGTCAATCCTGACCCCGTGGGAAACGTCCAGAGCGGATCCTGGTCCTCGCAGAGCACGGCAATGACCCCGTGTGAAGCATCCAAAGCGGAGCCTGGTCCTCGCCGAACACGGCAGTGAACCCGTGGGAAGCATCCAGAGCAAAATTCCTGGCTATATGGAACGCAGATTATGTCAATCCTGACCCCGTGGAAAACGTCCAGAGCGGATCCTGGTCTTCGCAGAGCACGGCAATGACCCCGTGTGAAGCATCCGGAGCGGAGCCTGGTCCTCGCCGAACACGGCAGTGAACCCGTGGGAAGCATCCAGAGCAAAATTCCTGGTCACGTGGAACGCGGATAATGTCAATTCTGACCCCGTGGGAAACGTCCAGAGCGGATCCTGGTCCTCGCAGAGCACAACAATGACCCCTTGTGAAGCATCCAGAGTGGAGCCTAGTTCTCGCCGAACACGGCAGTGAACCCGTGGGAAGCATCTAGAGCAAAATTCCTGGTCACGTGGAACTCGGATAATGTCAACTCTGACCCTGTGGGAAACATCCAGAGCGGAGCCTGGTCCTCGCAGAACACGGCAGCGAACCCGTGGGAAGCATCCAGAGCAACTCATGACTCCATGAAATGCGGATAAGTGCAACTTCACCCATCACTTGCGGGTCCTCACGACTCGTAAGGGAGTAAATTCTCTTGTGAGATCCTTACGACTTTCAAGAAAAAACACACTTAGGAATCCTCACGATTCCTAAGGAGAAAATACACCTACGAGATCCTCTCGACTGGTAGGGAGAAAAGTCTTTATGAGACCCTCACGGCTCATAAAGTTGAAAAGTCTTAGGTGGCAGATTCTACCCCTGTCTCCTAAGCCATCACTATCTTATAAAGAGTTCAAGATTAACTGTTATCTACCATCTATGGGCCACACTTGCCAAAGCTACATGCCATTGAAATGGAGAAGTTACTCATGAGCATATAAACTACTTCACACCAGAGTAAAACATAAAGGAATAGAAGGGTACGACTCATGGAGCTGAGGGTTTGGGACTATACCCCTTAAGAGTCGATATTTGAGTCAATGATAAATGACGGCGCTTGTGTCCGCTCGTTATCTTCTCAGATCAAAATTCTGAAAATTATATACCAACCCGAAACTGTTCATACACTATGAATAACTCTGCACTACTTCATCCATGTATATACTTATGTGGGCAAAGTAGTGGGGGGCATTTGTTCCCGCCAAAAATTTCTGCACAAAATAACCCAAGGCATCAAATGGCAGCGATACGCTTAAGAAAATGTGAACCTGTATTTTACGGGCTGTATTTTGACAAACTCCCGAATAAGAAACGGCTAAATTTTGATAGTATTGAAAGCATCCCAAAAAGACCTTCGATTTGATATATTATGGGCCTCATAATTCATCCGGGATCAAAAGTTATGAGAAAATGTTTATGCACATGTGATCTAAGGAAGAAGATGCGAACCAGTATTTTCCGAGCTGTATTTTGACAAACTCCGGAATGAGAAACAGCTAAATTCTTATGGTATTGAAAGCATCTCGAAAAAACCTTCGATTTAATATATTATGTGCCTCATAATTCATCCGGGATCAAAAGTTATGAGCAAATGTCTATGCACATGTGATCTAAGAAAGAAGATGCGAACCAGTATTTCCCGAGCTGTATTTTGGTAAACTCCGGAATGAGAAATAGCTAAATTTTGATGGTATCGAAAGTGTCTCGAAAAATCCTTCGATTTGATATATTATGGGCCTCATAATTCATCTGAGATCAAAAGTTATGAACAAATGTGCTATGCACATGTAATCTAAAGTAATGCTCTACTACACGGGGAATGCATTTTTAGTCCCACATCGGGAAAAGGAGAGATGGTTTCTCTACCACTCCCATATAAATAAGAGGGGATACCTCCTAGAAAGGGAAGAGTTCAATCCTCAAAAGATTCAATACTCAAAGGAGCTTAGTTCTCCATAGGAGCTTAGTTCTCCAAGATAGGAGCATACTGCTCCCCATAATGCGCAAGCGCCACGTGCGCTATGTGCAACGCACGTGTGCCCGCCATGCGCGCATCACGTGCAACGCATGTGTGCACCACATGAGAACATTTAATAATATTAAAAGGAGCTTAGTTCTCCAAGATAGGAGCATGCTCCTCCCCATAATGCGCAAGCGCCATGTGCACTACGTGCAACGCACGTGTGCCCGCCATGTGCGCACCACGTGCAACGCACGTGCGCACCACATGAGAACATTTAATAATATTAAAAGGAGCTTAGTTCTCCAAGATAGGAGCATGCTCTTCCCTATAATGCGCATATGCGCAAGCTCCATGTGCGCTACGTGCAACGCACGTATGCCCGCCATGCGCGCACCACGTGCAACGCACGTGCGCACTACATGAGAATATTTAATAATATTAAAAGGAGATACGTTCTCCATAGGAGCTTGCTCCCCCATAATGTGCATATGCGCAAGCTCCATGTGCGCCACGTGCAAATATGTGCGCCCAACACGTGCGACGCACGTGCGCCCAACACGTGCGACACACGTGCGCGAACGCAAAGAAACCTTTTTCAGCAGCGAAAAGCTTAAGCTCCAGCCTGTTCTTTCTCCCTAATAAGTGAGACATGGTTCAAAGGGTACATCCCTCCACACCTTCGATATATGGCGATATAATCTCTCAGTGTCGTCGGAGAGGTGGTGGGTCCCAACGACCAATGATCCTTCTTTTCAATAAAAAAAAAGGAAAAAGAAACATATATATATATATACAGAAAAGAGAGAAAACCCTCTGCAAAGTTTGAGAAAACTCAAAGAGAAAGAAAGGCAAGCCTTTAGAAAAAGAAGATCATTTCTTCATCTTCAAGGTAAAGAACTATTTCTTGAACCACAGAGATGAAATCATCTCGTAAAAAGAAGAACCATCTTCTAAAAAGATCATGATCTACAAAAAGACCTAGGTCTTTGATGATAAGAAAAAAGATCAAAAGATCTAATTATAAAAAAGATTATAAGAAGCATTTTATTTCATTCACAGATCTTTGATCTATAAAGGCAGAGCCTTTTTTTATAAAACAAGAACTTTTTTGTTCTTGAATCTTGAGGCAAAGCCTCCTTTAAGAAGAACATAAAATTTGTTCTTTGATCTTAAAATTGATCAGATGCGCTTTGCGGTATTGAAAAATGCCTTGCACTCATGAATTGCGCTCTTGCACTCATTGGACCGGCGCTCGGCGCCAAAAGCTGCCACGTGTTAACCAAAGACACAATCTGCGCTTTGTGCTTCTGAAACAGCGCACTGCGCTCGAGGGCTGGCGCTCAGCGCCAAGCGCGCCACGTATCACACTCACTGGCGCGCCCCTAAATCAGCATAAAGCGCTCATAAATTAAAAGCGCAATGCGCTAATAAACTAGCGCTCAGCGCTAAGCGCGACACGTGTCCTTTTCGTGTGCGCTATCTGAAAGAAGCGCAATGCACTCTTTAGCTGGCGCAAAGTGCCTGGCGCGCCACGTGGCGCATTGTCAGAACACAATCTGTTCTGATGAAGACAAAAGATGTCAGAATTCAATGCTTAGCATTATTAAAATGGCTGAGCCCAAATAAAGTCTTAATAGCCAGAACAAAAATAAAATGTTAAACATTTTTTTGGACTTAGCCCAATTCTGGCCATAAGTCCTCAACTTATCTTGAATTGAGCACATCTGCTCTTTCAACCAACTCACCTTGGTTCAAGGGTACATCTCTTCACTCTTTTGATATTTATCGTTGTAATTCCTCAACGTCTTCAAAGAGGTGACGGGTCCCGACAACCACACATAATATCGGACTGTGGGGTCCTTAAACCCACGGACTATGATGTCCTTAACATCGACCGTAATGTCTTTAAACTAACATCGGACTGTGGGGTCCTTAAACCCACGGACTATGATGTCCTTAACCTCGACTGTGATGTCTTTAAACTAACATCAGACTGTGGGGTCCTTAAACCCACAGACTATGATGTCCTTAATCTCGACCGCGATGTCTTTAAACTAACATTGGACCGTAATGTTCTTAAACTAATTATCGACCGCAATATCATTAAACTAAACAATATAGCCCAATTGCTCTCTTGTTGGATCTAAACGATCCCGTTAAGTCGATCTTAGTCTAAAATGAGACTAACGTATCCTTAACAAACGTTTAAGTTGATCTTAGTCTCAAATGAGGCTAACGTATCCTTAAACCCAACCCCCCAAACCCAAATCTAAGAAAGATACAGATTTGGACTAGTCCACTCCCTACGGGCGACAACATAAACTAGTCTCCGTATACGATCCACGGGCAACCAAAAACAAAACAAACACTCACGACACGAAGTGACCATATGGAAAAGGAGAAAGTTGTTACCGCGATGCGGTAGCGTAATTAACTGCAGGGGCTTGCGCCTGCAGGGAAGAGCGTCCCCACAATAAAAAAAACCCCTCAAATGAGAGGGAATCTGACGAAGTCTGCTACATCGGCCGCATCCGTTTAAACCTTCGATACACGGTGTCATAAATCAACTTGGCATCTTCGGAGAGGTGGACGGATAGCACCAATTAGCATCTGCCCTGAATTTCAGGCAAGACGGACCTACACGGTCGCGTCTCCGTGATTCGGAGGGGAACATTAGGGACATCTCGGTCCGATGTCACTGTTTTTTAGGTGAAGGGGCTTTTTGGATACTACCCTGAATGTTCTGACTCAAGAAGATAGCGTTGATACAAGCGTCGTCATCTATCATTGACTTAAGTCGTGACTCATTAAGCGTAGTATTTTTTGAGGAATCAGCCGTTTATTAGCCGGAAGGGTCTTTCGCCATGCATATCCATGAGCAGGTAGGCTCCACCTTGGTAGACTTTGTCTACGATATACGGGCCTTCCTAGTTCGGCTCGAACTTTCCCTATTTTGCGCGATTGGGGATCATTGGTCTTTTGACGACTAGCACGAGTTCGCCTTGCGGAATGTTCTCGGCTTGGTCAATCTTTCGTATGACCATGTCATCCTTACCTTATAAGCCTCCAGATTTTGTTGTGCTATTAGGCGAGTTCCGTCGAGGGCGTCGAGCTTCTCGAGCCTAAGATGAGCATTTTCTTCATCTGTCAGCTCGTATCGAACCGCTACTCGTAGAGAAGGGAGTTCTATCTCCAATGAAAGCGTTGCTTCTGTACCGAACACCAATGCGTATGGTGTTGTATTTGTGGCCGTCTTAAACGTTTTTCGGTACGCCCAGAGAGTTTCATGCAGCCTTTCGTGCCAGTCTTTTCTGTTTCTGGACACCGTCTTTTCTATAATATTTATCAAGATCTTGTTGAAAGCTTCAGCTAGACCATTGGCCCGAGGATTATAGACTGAAGAGTATCTCCAATCTATTTTATGTTTCTGTACGAAGCAGCTTATTTTATGGATTCTATAAGCTGGCCTATTATCCGAGATTATCCGTCGCGGAGTGCTGAACCGATATATGACATGGGTTCTAAAGAAGTGGAGGATATTCTCCGTCTTTATCTCTCTTAGTGGTACTGCTTTTGCCCACTTAGAGAAATAATCAGTCATTGCCAATATGAACCGATGTCCTTTGAAGGATGCTGGTTCAATAAGGCCGATTATATTGTTTCCCGACATTTCGAACAGCCGGCTAGCCATTGTTGGGTGTAGCAGATTTGGATGTTGATGGATGAAGTCCTCATGAATTTGGCACGAGTGACACTGCTTCGCATATTCGAGACAGTCCTGAATCATTGTGGGCCAATAGTACCCATTCTTTTTATCCTCAGCTTCATCTTTGGTCCATCTTGGTGAGAACTGCAGAATCTGTCATGAGTTTCTTGGACAACATTCTTTGCTTCCTCCGGCCCCAGGCATCTTAGCTATAGACAGTCGAACTATCTCTTATATAGAGTATCATTGACGAAGGCGAAAGATAAAGCTTGTTTTATGAGCCGATATCTAGACGACGCATTTTCGGGCGTTCGTTGGGACTTAAAGTAGTCTATGAAGACTTCCCTCCAGTCCTTGACCTTTTCTTCGTCCTCTATTTGAAGAGCTACTTGTTCGGTCATTTCTTTTCCTTTGGATGGCTCTATTAGGTCTTCCAAAGATATATCTGTTGGCGCAAAAACCCTGCGGCTTTGCACAATGATCTTTACGTCATCGAGGTCCTCGTCGGCTAATTCTATAGCCAATTTAGCCAATGCATTGTCCTTGCTATTTTCCGCTCGCGGTATATTCTCCAGGGTATAAGCAGGGATTTGTGTCAATGGTTGCTGCACACTTTTGCCATACTTTATCAGTTCTGGCTTGCATGTCTGATAGTCACCATTTACTTGGCTGACGATCAGCTGGGAGTCTCCATATATGAGAAGGTCTTTGATTCCCATGTCGATAGCAATCTTGAGACCTACTATCAAAGTTTCATATTCAGCTTCATTATTAGTCCTTGGCTTCATTAAGGAGAGGGCATAACGCAATACCCCTCCTTGAGGAGTCACGAAGATAAGGCCCACCCCGGCTTTAATTATAGGGGTATTTTGCTTTCGCTGCTTCATGGAAGATACTCCATCGAAGTAGAGTTCCCACTGGGACTCATTTTCTTCATTGATTGCATAGAAGACATGTTCGCCTGGCAATTCGCAATTTAATAGGGAGTCGGTTGGTATCGCATGCTCCACGAGAAAGTCGGCAATGGCCTGCCCTTTCACTGGTTTGAGGGGACGATACGTTACCGAGAACTCCATTAGGAGGAGGGCCCATTTGGCGATTCTTCTTGTTAGTATGGCCCTTGACATTAAATATTTAAGAGGATCCGCCTTCGATATGAGATGGACCTCATGTGCCAAGACGTAATGTCTGAGCTTCGTTATTGCGAAGATCAATGCCAGGCAATACTTTTCGATGGGGGAATAGTTGTTTTCTAGCCCCAGGAGAACCCGACTCAAATAGTATAGAGCTCTTTCCTTTCCCTGATCGTTTTCTTGTGCCCACAATACGCCTAGAGTACCCTCAAGGGTTGTTGTATATAGGATAAGGGGTTTTCCTTTAACCGGAGCGGTCAATACCGGCGGATTTAACAGTTATTGCTTGATTTCTTCCAGTACGTTTTGACACTTTTGATCCCAGACGAACGGGGTCCCCTTCTTCATCAAATGACTGTAGGGATGACATTTTCCGAAGAGATTAGCTATGAATCGCCGGATATACGCGAGCTTTCCTTGAACAGATCGCAATTGTTTGAGGGTTCTTGGTGTGGGAATTTCCATAATCGCTTTGATCTTTGAAAGGTCGATTTCGATACCCTGGTGACGTATGATGAATCCTAGGAATTTGCTTGAGGAAACTCCAAACGCGCATTTTAGAGGGTTCATCTTCAGATTATACTTCCGAAGACGTTGGAACGCTATTTTTAAATGTTCCCAATGTTCTTCGTGAGATTTGCTCTTTACCATAAGGTCGTCGATATAGCATTCAACGATCTCGTGGATGAGGTCATCGAAGATCTTTGTTATGGCCCTCTGGTAGGTAGCGCCAGCGTTCTTCAAATCGAAGGGCATCATTTATAACAGAATATACCCAGTGGGGTTTGGAAGGCAGTATGCTTCTGGTCTTCAGGATGCATTTTTATTTTGTTGTATCCTGAAGATCCATCCATGAAGGAGAAGACCTCATGGGTAGACGTGTTATTGATCTTCAGCTCGGTAACAGGTACTGGGAAGTCATCCTTCGGGCAAGCTTTGTTGAAGTCCCGAAAGTCTACACAGATGCACACCGTCCCATTTTTCTTCATCGCTGGAACAATGTTAGTGATCTAGTCAGGATATTGAACTTCTTGGATGAAGACGGAGTCGATTAGTTTACTGACTTCAGCGTTGATGCCCATCTCAAGTTCGAGTCGCATTCTTCTCGGTGCCTGTTTGATTGGCTTTATCCCGGCGATAGAGCCAGTTTATGTACTGCCGCCTTTGGATTTAGACCCGGCATTTCGGAGTAGTTCCAGACGAAGCAGTCTTTATACTACATGAGCACTTCTTTTAGCGTGGTCACCTGTTTTTCAGCTAGCACCTCACTGACGAACGTTGGTCTCGGATCATTTTCCGTCCCTAAGTCAATTTTTCTTAGGTTGTCCGCCATGGTGTATATCCCATCTTCCAGCTCTTTTGGTGCTGGTGGAAACTCTGAGATCGCCTCATCCTCGTCTTCATTTGCGAAGCATCTGTAAAGGTTATTCATAGACTCGTGCCCTCTCTCTTTTGAGAGTGTTATCATATGGCAGGTACGAGTTCGCTTCCATTCTTGATGTTGAGCCGGTCCTATCCTGACGGTATAGGTCCTTTTTGGCTCGTTCTTTTGCGGCGGGGTAACCCTCTATCTGTTGGATAATGTAAATCTACCTCGTCGATACAGGTCTTCTACCCAGTCTTTGAAGGTAAAGCAGTCTTCAAAGGGATGACCTATTACTCGGTGATAGGAGCAATACTCTGGATGAAGGTCCTCGTTTATTTGTTCGGGGTGTCGAGACTCCGGAAATGTCATCATTTGGTGTTTCATGACAAGGTTGAATATTTTCCTTATCTTGTCTTAAGGGAAAGAGTATTCCCGACCTATCTTCTTTATAAAGGACGGGCACCAATCGAGTTTTTCTCGATTGCACAGTGTTTTAGATCCGCTTTGTTGTCTTCGAACGTTGTTTACGTTCTTTGCCCTGGTTTTACCTCCATTTCGGGGGTTTTCCATTTCACGAGAACATATAACGGTATGGGGATAAAGAGCATTACGGTCTATTTTCTCCGCAGATTGCTGACCGGGACGCTTCGTTCTGGCCTTTTAATAAATGGACATTTCGCGGCTGTGGTTGTCCCGGCTCGTTTGACAAGCTTCTTTTATTAACTTGTCAATTTGTTCTTCCAGTGACGGACTTAACGTTTTTAGAGCGGGATCTCGCTCCGATTTGATGTCCCGCTTATTTAGAAGAGCGTTTTGTGCTTCACTGGAGTTGTTTACGATGCGGCAACTGTGAATCTGCTCTCATTTCTTGGACCAAACGTATCCGAGCCCGGTTGTCTTCATCTTCTCATTTGGCATCTTTCGCTGAGTCCCGGGAGTATCCCAAATCTTTTTTGTAAAATTGGGCTTGTCAAACAGTTTGTTCGAGGGGTACACCTTGGCATCTTAACAGCCTTTTCAATCCCTCCGCGTAATATCTTGGCAGATGGATAGGTTGAAGCCTGTCTAGTGCAAAATTGGCACCATGCCAAACTTCTTTTTCTACTTTGGTCTCCGTAGATTGGTAGAAGAGGATCGCCTTTTCACCCCTTCGCCTAGGAGGCACGTAGAAAGTTTGTAGTTCTTGCACACTGTATATATCGAGCGTATTAAGTTTCTTGTAATGCCGAGGCGGAACCATTGTAATTTGTAGACTCTGGTCTGCTCTGGCAAAAGTTTGCATTGACGGGCAGACGGAGAATACTGCGTTGGCCTCGTCCTCAGAGTCGCTGCCAAAGACCAAGATAGAAGTAGATGGTCCAGGCTTATTGTTTTCTTTTTGGGGTTGCCCCAAGTAGACTATTTCTTCATCTTCCACGGTATCGCTCCTAAAGATCGGAATAATGGCGACGGATTTTTGTTTGTTCTCCGGCTTGTGGCACCTTTTAGTATCCTCAAAGTCCGGTAGGAAGTACTTTGCGTCTTAGTATTTTCGGACTTCTTTTACGGAGAACGGGTTTAGCTCTCCCGTGACGGTGTACTCCGAGCCATCCCTGAAATATTTCATGCATTGATGTTGTGTAGAAGAGATGATGTTGTACTTGTGTAACCAAGGCCTGCCGAGCAAACCGTTATAGCAAGTCTTTGCATCAATGACATGAAATTTGATATCAATGACGAGCAGCCTGAAGCGTAACCTCAGTATTACGGACCTAAGTGTCCGTGATGATTGTGGGTCGAATCCAGAGAAGGTAATTTTATCTTGGGCAAGGTGCTGAGCGTTCATGCAAATTTCCTTCAACACTCTCACATTGAGAAGGTTGACAGAGGATCCGTTGTCGACAAGGATTTTCCTTATCTTGATGTCGTACCAGTACCCGGTGACATATAATAGGCGATTATGTTTGCACGTACTGAGGAGGAGATCTTCATCGCTGAACGTAATGTCAGCCGTGTGGACCTCTGCCAGTTCATCTTTCATCTTCTCTTCTGCGAAGAAAGCTTGGAACTGATCAGGCTCTTGTAATGTCTTGATTAGGGAATCCCACGCCACTTTGAACAGGAGGAGAGCATCCAATATGCTCAGTTGTGAGGGTATTTTCCTCAGATGTGTCAGGATATTGTAATCCACTTTGTTTTTCTTAAGTGGGTCCCTTGCGGCGAGCACTTTGACAACTCCTTCATCGAGGACAATTTCCTCAGGGATTTTCTCTTTCCCTTTGTCTGTTTTGCTCAAACCTTTGTTTGCAGATTCAAGCTTCTTCTCAGGCAGTGTGCGGTTACGCAGCTGAATATTCTTGCAGTTCTTCTCCTCCTCTTCTTTTTCGGAGACGGAGTCTTTGAAGAGAGGGTTGAGGGGTGTTTCATCTTCAGAATCGCTCCCGAAGGTAAGAATTTGGGTTTTCCCCCTTCCAAACTGGTACGAACCATATGACAGTTGCCAGTCGTTTTTTCATGCACGTTTGTCACACTATTTTACCATCGACGAGCCTGAGCTTCGCGCTTCATCCTCTTGAAGTGTTTTTGATGGGAAACGTATCCTTACCACCACTTCTTGAAGGCACCGCATTCCTCGGTGGGATGGGTAACCCTCCGATGATATAGGCAGTAGTTTGGATGTGATTTTTCTCCATCGAGGCATATGATCCTGGGAGTGTTCTTTATGAGAGGTAATAGCTTCGTCCCCATTGACAAGGCTTTGGCGAACAGCTTCTCTGTTTTGATCCTGCTCTTATTTGTAGCAGGTGTGCTTTGGTTTGGTCAGAGTACTTTACTACTCGTTTTCGCCTCAACTTCTTTATCCTGACGCTGAAGCTTAGCCTTTTCGTATATGGATGTCTCGTGTTCTCGGTCAACTTTACATTTTTGAAAGGTTTCGTTTAACAGCCTCTCAATCGGGTCTTCTGGCAGTTCCGTAGATTTTAGTGCCGATTCTGCCCCCAGTTCCTCTGCGTTGTTTTCTGATGCTGAGGGAGCCTCTTCGTCATATAACAATGAATGGGAGACCATGTGGCAACTTGCTACACGGTCTTTGTGTCTTCTGATGAGTCATTTTTCTCATCGTTGTCACTATTTTCGTCCTTAAGAATATGCTTGAGGATCTTTTCGAGCGTGGCCGGTGTCCGCGCCTTCTGGTTGTACTCCTCCAGCGCGTCAATATATTGTTAAAGATCTGTGTGCTTGTCGTCATTCTCGGCAGGCTGCACAGGCTTCTTGGTCTTCTTTTTTTTCTTTGAAGACTTCGAAGGCTCGACTTGGGGTTTTTTCCCCTTATCAACAATTCTCGGTGCGGGACGAGCTTTTAGCATCCCTTAAATTATTTCAGGTTCAAGTGGGCTTTTCCACCTGACCGCCGGACATGCTTGTAGATCTTTCAGCATTCTTTTGGTTTTTGCTGAAAGAACGACTTCCCATAGAGTTTCTTCCACGAGTGAGCATGATGCCCCCTGCGCATCCATCTTTTTTGGAATGTGCTTCTAGGGTGGATTTACTTTCCAGTTATCAGAAAGCGCGAATTTCCCCTGTTGATACCGGTCTTCGACCCAGTTCTTGAAGACGTAGCAATCTTCAATTGGGGGGCTTACCATTTTGTGATAGGAGAAATAGTTAGGGTTGTTGATGTCGCCGGGTTGTGGTGGACGCCGCGTGTCTGGCAACGTGATGAGTTTATTACGCATTGCCAATTCGAATAATCTCCTCGTCTTGTTGTGGGGAAACGAGTAAGTGCGTCCTAGTCTTTCCTCCAAGGATGGGTGCGGACGCACGTTATTTTAGCGACCAGCCGATTTTGGGTCGCTCGGTTGTTGTTGCGTATTGGAAACGAATGTCGCTTTCCCTTTACCCTTGTTATTGTGAGGGTTCTTATTTGAGGAGGAAGGCCAGTGGCCTATCTGGTCCATTTAGGCCAATTTATCTATCAGAGCCTAAAGGGTTGTGGGTTTGAAGAACGTCATGAACTGAGACATAGTCGTTTGAGGATCAAGGGTCCTGATGAACATGCCCACGGCAGGAGATTCTTCAATGCCTGTTCGTACTTAGAACATAGGTTCCGCCACCGGATCATGTATTGGACCCATGTTTCTCCCGGCTTTACCCTGGCATTGATTAATGCCGTGATCGGAGTGCGTTCGCTCGCGCTGGCAAAACGCTGTGTGAACAGCAGCTCCATCCCTGTGAATGTTTTCACGGAGTCATTTGGGAGCTCTGAGTACCATTCAAAGGTCGTTTCTGACAGGATGCCAACGAAATGGCGAAGCAACAGTTTGTCGTCACCTCCAGTGTTGCCGCACAGAGCTTTGAATTACGCGACGTGCTGGTAAAGGTTGCCTGTCCCTTTGTATACATGGAATTTAGGGATCGTGTATCCCGGCGGGTATTTGATTTGATCATACCAGCCTGGATATGGTCTCCCGGTTCTAACAATTTGGCCAGCGGCTTCATTAGCTTGATGAGCTCGTATTTGTTGAGCAATGTAATCATCAAGGGAAGCCTTGGAGCTTGTTTCTTCCTTGGCCACTGACAAGGCTGGAGGAGGGTTTGATGTTTCCGCTCTGTCATCTTCGATGATTATCGGTGGATCTTCAGCCGGGGGTTCTGGCTGGATCATCATTCCGACCATGTCTTGGAACAAGAGAGCCATTTGCTTCATGGTAGCAGCTTGCTCAGCGGCCTCTTTGTCCCTTCTCTCAAGCACACTTCGATGAAACTCTGTATCGGTCTCTTGCTCTTGGTGCTGTTCGTCCTCTTTGTCCGGACTTGTTTTCTGTCCAGTGAGTGCCATCATTTTGTTCGGCGTTTCCTAGAGCTTTTGTTGTTGTTCCTAAGCCTTTGTCAGCGACAGAGTTTGCGGTCGGTGACTCACCGAAGCTCAGCTCCCTTCTTGTTCATTGGTCATATAGACTGTATGGACGATAATGCCCCCAGACTTAGGGCGTTTAGATCCATCGCATTTGGAATTTTCCGCGGACGATAGAGTTTTCTCCAGCCTCGTTCTTTTATGGGAGATTGGAGTTGAAGGAGCCATTATGACAGGCACCTGCTTAGGAGAAGTCCTTCATTGTATGGCGGAGGAGTGGTCCTTTTCTTATTGAGCTTTCGATTTCTTTGGTCGACAAGGGCGGTTTTGGTCAATCAAAGAGTCCTGGACTTTTCGCCAGACCCTATGAATTTGCGAGGAGAGCTGCTGATAAGGCCGCTCCAGCCTTTCCTGCACTATAACATCTGCAGGTGGAGGTGATTTCTTTAACACCGTCGTTGGGGAGTTTTTACGCACCCTTCTAAGCGGGTCAAAACTGTTCCCGGTTAGAACAGCAGCATCAACTTCCACCATTGGAGCTGGTGGGGTGAGTCCAGAGGAGGAGTTACCCCCATCTTCTCTCATCGGGCGCCAGTAGCGATATCGAGCGTGCCTTGATGAAGGGACCGCCTTAGTTTTCAAAGCGGCTTCATCATGCCACTCGTTTTGCTGAGGAGCTTCAATCGGCGTCAGCCTGTTGAAGACCAGTGTCCTTGTTAAAGTTTGAGGAGGGCCAGCCAATCTTTCGAAGACCGACCGTCTGTTGGGGGAAGCGCCTTTGGTGGCTTCGCCTGTAGTAGGAGTTGGGAGGGCTAGCCATTTTTGGGTAGCCCCTTCAGGTATCACGAGCTTCTTTACGGTCCCGTTTGTGCTTTTGCTCATCCTGTTGAAAACTGAGACGCCAGATTTGGACAGTCCGTTGAGAGGGGTCGTTGTGGTTTCCAATCGATCAAAACCCGACCTTTTAGGAGCTTCTTCTTGTGGCACTGAGGCACCGAAACTCACAGGTGGGAACATAGTCCTAAAGAACAATCCAGTAGCGACTTGTGTGACTTGCCCCACTGGTATTGAGAAAATTAAGGCCGCGTTGGTCCCATAGGTCACTCCTTTAGTTCAGGTGGAGTGGGAGTTGTTGCTGCATGAAGTGCAGTTGAAAGCCATTGATTTTCTGCACAGGAGCAAGACACCAAGTTTTAGTACCTCGAATCCAATGGCAACTATAGCAAACCGCGGTTTTGTTCGCAAAACACGACACACGGAGTGTGGAGCGGAAAGAGAAAATGGTCCCACCGGACGTGCCAGAATCTGTTCACCGCCGAAAACCGGACTGAGATGTTGGGACGTCTAGCCTGAATTTGTGGGCAGATACTATTTAGATATATCCACCCACCTCTCCAAAGATACCAAGTTGATTTATGGCACCATATATCAAAGATTTGGATAGATGCGACCGATATAGCAGACTTTATCAGATTCCCCCTCATTTGTGAGGTTTTTTTATTGTGGGGACGCTCTTCCCTGTAGGCACAAGTCCATGCAGTTAATTACGTTATCGCGTTGCAATAACCACTTTCTCCTGCTCCAGTGGTTCACTTTGTGTCGTGTGTATTTTTGTTTATTTTGGGTTGCCCGTGGATTGTATAAGGAGACTATTTTATGTCGTCACCCGTAGGGCGCGGATCAGTCCAAATCTGTATATTCTAAATCTGGGTTTTGAACCTAGGTTGTATGTTCTTTTAGTTCAAAAGGGTTTTGTTTTATTTAAGGACCGTTAATCTAGTTTGAAATTAAGATCAACTTAAATATATAAGCAGTTGGGCTCAATTTATTTTTAACTAAGGATACGTTAGTCCTGTTTAAGATCAACTTAGCAATATTTTAAGGATCGTCATTTTATTATGACCCAACAATAGAGCATTTGGGCTCAGCTGCAAGAAAACTTCAAAGACTTGGCCAATTTAGTCTGCTCAGTCTTTTTTTATTCAAAAATGCTAAGCACTTATTTGGGTTCTGCTTGCTCAGCCCCCTTTTTTTTTAAAGTGCTAAGCACTTGTTTGGAGCTCTGGCGCTCACATGTGTATCATGTGAGGCACTCAGACATGGACGTTGCCCAATCAGTGCTAAGCACTCAGCCGTTTTGGCTGCATATGAAGTGCTAAGAACTTTGCTCAGCGCTGATGTGTATTTCATGTGAGGCGCTGGTACTCTGTTTTGGGCGACCGCGTGTTTTTCACGTGAGGCGCTGGGCGTTGTTTAGGGTGCCCACATGGGAAGCACGTGAGGCGCTAATTCCTTTTCTTTTTTAGAGATTGAATCTCTGTTAATGGCATTTTCACCATTAATGATCACCAAGATCTTTGTTTTGAAGATCTGGGATCGGGTTTTCTTTAAGAATTGAATTCTTATGTTTTTTCTTTTATAAGAACTAAGTTTCTTTTAGGGTTAAACCCTATTTTCAGAGAAATTAAATTCCTATAGGATAGCTTCTTTTTCTTTTTTCTTTCCTTTTAACCTAGTTCTTTTCTGAATCTTTGATTCTTAAAAACAAAATATTCCCGATGAGAATTAAATTCTCAACTTGTGGGAGACTTGTCTTGTGGATCTCAAATCCAGAGAAAGAACTAAGTTCTTGAAGGGTTAAACCCTTAAATATGCTATGATAAGTAAAGGAGATATTTTGATCTCTGTGGTTTCTTTACCTAGGGTTTGAAAGGAGCAAGACCTTCTTCTTTATTGAGGATTAAATTCTCAGTTGTTTGAGAACAGAAGCTTATGGGTGGTTCCCTCTATGTGTCTGTCAGTGGTTTCTTTTTTTCTTCTTAGAAACTTATGGGGTCAATCTTCTCTTTGAGACTTGAAGTCTCGGGTCCTTTATATAGTAGAGGCAAATTGTTAATTAGTTTTGAGAAAATCTCTCATTAAGAGATTCCAATTGATTTAATTGGTCTCAAAATTGTTCAGAGGATTTTATCTACCATTGGATCTTTGATTCAGTGATTTTTGTTTCACAGAATATATCTTCTTGTTTTTAACAAGATTAGGGAAATATTTTCCCATATACAGAATTTTATTCTGTCAAATGGTGATTTTTAATCACCATTGGATTTTTAATCGAAGGGCTCTCTGTTATACAGAGAGCAATCTTTCTTTATTTAGAAAGATTGGGGAAATATATTCCTAAAATAGAATTTAATTCTATCATTGGATCTTTGATCTAACCAAGAATATTTTTCTCACTTAGAAAGATTTGGAAGATATTTTCTCCTAATAGAATTTAATTCTATTATTTGATGATTTATCATCACCATTGGATCTTTGATCCAACGGCTCTGTTTAACATAAGGTATCCCAATTTTTAAGGAAATATCCCCATATAGAATTTAATTCTACTTGATTTTAACTTGGACGCCGGTGCTCACGTGTTGTGCATGTGGACGCCACTTAAAAATTTAATTCTTATATATGATAGGCGCTCATGTGCTTTGCACATTGGCGCCCACGTGAGCTTCACGTGCGGCGCCACCATAGGATTTAATCCTAAGGGGTTGGCTCTGGCGCTAGCGCCCTCATGGAGAGCACGTGAGGCACTGCCTCATTAAAATTTAACAGAGCTTAGCTCTTTTTATTATGTTTCAATATTAGGGGAACACCTGAGAAACGACCATTTTAGAGGAAAGTTGAAGAATGCAGCAACTTGTTCTGGTTTCTAGAAAGGAGTGTATAAGAGCAAAAAGATTTTTCTCTTAAGGTTAACTTTCACGATTGAGATGAAAATAAAATTAATTTCTGGAAAAATATTTGTTGTGGGGAGGTGTCACTGTGCTTTAAATTTCCAAAACTCTATGGCTTAGCGAGGAATAGATACGTGAAGGTTGTGGACGTCTGGAATGGACGGGAGCGGCGACCAACATTCAGGCGTACTCTGGCCTTAAGGGAAAGACAGGAGTTAAGAGAACTTGTGATTTTCTTGAACGATTGGCGTCCGAGCAACCATAGAAAGGATCGACCGAAATGGAGATGGAACTACAATAGTAAGTTCACCGTCAACTTACTCTGCAAGATCATTAATAGAGGGAGAAAGCGTGAGGAAATATCTGATTGATATGGAAGGCTAGAGTTCCGAGCAAGATAAAAGTTTTCAATTGATTGGTGTCTAAGCAAGCGGTGTTAACAAGAGACAACCTGAGAAGCTGTCTTCATTTCCGCTCTTGGTCTTACCGGTCCATATCTGTTGTTTGCCTTTGCCTACCTGCTGTTGCCGGGGCGATAAAAACGGCGCCGAATAGGCTTGTAAATGGAAGTGGCAAGGTCCTTCTGTTTGCAAGCTTTGTAAAACTTCTGAAGAAACATGGGATAAACCACTTCTTCACTTGCCACTTTGCTAAAGATGTGTGGTCACATTTCTGCGCTAAGAATAATATTCTTTAGTTACCTACATCGATCATTGATGTCTGGGAAAATTGAAGAAAACATTTAGGGGGGAACCAATAGGAGGAATTGAGACATTAATATTATGGGACTGACTTAGGGTATATGGAGAGAACGAAATAAGAGAATTTTTAGGGGAAAATATAATTGCATAAACAATGTTGTCTATCATATATCTTCCATACTTCTCAACTAGTCAAACTTTCTTGCAAATAAATCAAAGCTAAAAATCAGAAAGATGGTGCCCGAGACAATTGCAAGTGAGGAGGAGGATGAATCGGCGCCTACGGGGGAGAAGGGCGACGACGAGGGGACTGTTGTCGGAGGTTGAGATGTGAGCATGGATATGGAGAAGTTGAGGATATAGTGTTTTGGGTTTATTGTATCTCGTATATATGTGAGGCACTCGGTCTACTTTCACTTTTGGCATGTATACCTAAGCTTAATGCTTTGAAGAATGTTTGTATGTCTATTCTGGTCTTGATGGCTTATCTTTGTATCCATTAAAAACTTTTTAATGCTGTGGAGTGCCTAATTATCCACCTTTTTCTCAAAAAAAGATATGCACGGACATGATAGGATGATCAGCCGATATTTTTTAGAGCATTAAGATAGGACCATTAAACTATAAAGCATTAAGATAGCACCTGTTAGGAGTCTTGTGCATGCTTCGCGTGAGCCGCGGCCAAGAAGGAATGAATTTTATAAATTTTAAAGCATGCACGTCGCAGAAAACCAAGAATACATCCATACACTTAAATTAGCAAAAACAAGAGAACTAGCTATAAGATTTCAAGCATACTACATTTGTAGAGTGTCTATCCAATAGTGGAAGAGCTCTCCAAAGCCCGTAACCGTCAAGAACGCGCTTGAGAGACGATCAACCTTCCGAAGATGATCCACTCGAGAAAAACCGATCCAAGCTCCAACCGACGCTCCAAACTAACTTGAAATGGAGTGAGGCGGATGTAGAATTTTTCCACTAATTAAAATCTCTCATTTAAGATCAAAAGAGAGTGCTCAAGGAAGGAGGAGGAAGATGGTAAGAGGCTACATATCATAAATCAAGTATGTAGAGAATGAGAGAGTGGGGGATATTTTTAAAACCATTTAAAAATATGTCATAACTCATTTTCATTAAATAATGAAACCCATCCCTCTCTACATGCCTACACTTTCCACCTCACCATGCTACCTCATTTATAATTTCCATAAAAGAAATTCCTAAAATGAGGTGTCTTCTTTCTAGAAATAATCCGTATAAATACGTAATACATCCCCGGTATATATATCGAAATACATATACGCGTATCCGTATAAAATTACGAATAGCCAAGAGAGAGAGAAAATGAATAGTGAACATAATACTAGAATATATATATATGTATGTATGTATGTATGTATGTAAATTATTAAATCAAAACTTGATTTAATAATCCGGCTTAATCTTAAGTCAGCTAGTATTATCAACTGTGCGATTAAAGTTCATGTAGCCAGTACACGTATTTAATCGGACCTCTGCATGTATCAATATACGGCCTCTATATCATATTGTCTGAACCGGGAAAACCCTCTGTAGGACTCTAAAGAGGACTCTAAAGACTCGACAATACGAGTCGAAAATCTATAACCACAAGCACGTCAGTGGTACTAGCTATACGTAACGGCTACGTAGGTATATTCCGAAAGGGATGTCGAAAATCAAGTCCGTCCATATCCTACTAAGCCTAAATGTGACAATCTCCGTACAGTCTGGTCTCTTTATCTAGAAGTATCGCATACCTGGTCTATGGGTGGTAAACATCAAACCCCTAATAACCCGATAAATCGTGTCGATGTGGCTCAAGGCAATCCGAGAAACTACTGATCTCACTATCAGTAAATCTCAACTGCCCTAGCCAGGGTCTTATGGTGTTGGCCAACCGAATACAACACGACATTGACTCTCAATACCGGGAGAGACGAATCTCTAACGATCGCTCACTGCCTCCATGTGGCTCAGGACTGTACCCAACCTAAACCTGTTTGTACGACTCTTTTGAGCTGTGGTAGGGTAGTAATCTAAGTACAGTGGGAACTCACACGAGACAAATGACGATTTCAGGTCAAAAGAGTAACATGTACTCATGCCACGAGAGAAATGCTATCTAACGATATGTATAATACTATCTAAAAGTTCTCAGCGAGTCCGTCCGGTGTACTTACCTCCAGTGAGCACCTGTATACCATCTTAGGCGACACAACACCAATGGCTTATGAGACCGGCCACCGCCCCTCATTGGGGTCTCAAAATGTATACACTAGTCTACTCCGGAATATCGATGCCCAGTCTCGATACTCTCTCAACTATGGACATTAAGGATGTGCTTATGGACTACACAGCTCTCACGTATATGATCGCTATCATAATGCTGGTAGTCAAGCAATAATCCTGTAAGATTTATCATTATGTATTAACGAAACGTAATAACAAGTAAAACATATACACATAAATAAACCAGATAGCATACTATCATCTTAAGCAAGAATGTTCTGCATGTATAGGCCCTCCTTCAATTATCATAACCGCCTACTTGCAATTACAATAATTATCTTGAGGGCACTATAGCAAACAATCTCCCACTTGCACTTAAGGCTAATTATTGCGGTATCGTATACCCACAGCTCGTGTGCTACCAAATACCCAAGTTCACTACCAATCAGCTTCGCAAATCGTGTTTGAGAAATTTCCATGTTCGAGAAATAGACTCAGTGAGTGAATCTGCTACAATGTGCCAACTTCATCTCTCTATATCTCAATTTTGTGAAGATCAACAATCTTTCGAACTGAACGATACCCCACTTCGGGAATTTGTCTCGATACTTGATGGGACCAAGTTCATAAATGAACAACTTTATCCAACAAACTTCTTGGGTTGTATCCTCCCTTGAGTCATAACCAGCATTCTGCACCATACCTACCTCGGTATTCCTATTGGAAACCTGATTGAAAAGGATTTTACGTATCGTATTTAGTTCTAAAGTTAACCGCAATCAAGACGGCGTCACGTGTAGGTAGCTGTGATGAGTACAGGTCGTCCGCAGGGAGATGGTGTGTTCTAAGTTCTTGTTCTCACGAGTTAAGCTGAAGGTCGGAACGAGTTCGATTATAACCTAAGTGTAACGTATATATGCAACAAAATGTTTATTAGGAATAGAGATAGGTTTGTTTAAGTTTGGAAAATCCATACTCATCCCTTTGTGCCTTACTTGACTTATCGAAGCTGTGGTAATCGGCAACATGGATTAAGGTGCTTAAACACGGTATTTCGAAAAATCCGGCTTATTGACCTTTGTCCTTCCGTTCTTGTCTCTTATCTATCGCCTCCGGCCAAACCAAATGCAAACGGTCACGGTTAGAGATTCCCGCTACCGTGGTAGGGTAGGGTACCTAACGGAGTGCTTGCGTGAGCTTTGGGCGGAGTTCGATTAGCAATTCTCGGGCAAAGGAATTGGGTAAAAGAAAAACGTAATTTAAATAACCATTCTCTTTCCCTAACAAAATATACTATTCACAAGTCATAACCAACATCAATAGGAAAATACACAAGAGAAGAGATAAAAGAAAACAACACAACTAAATAAATTGCAAGTAAGGAAATTGCAAGTAAATAAGAAGTAAGAAAATACTAAGAACCATATTGCAAAAATAAAGCTTCATTCAAGTTCAAAAATGGGAGTACAAGATAATGAACTCAAATACTAAAATCTAACCTTGCAAGCTCAGTTAAGAGGTTGCAAGATGAGATAAAAGCAAAGAGCTCAAGACTAAACCTATCTATTATGTAAAAGAACTAAAAAATGTAGAGTGAAGATTGAAACTTGGACAAAAATATGGCAAAGTATCTCCCCTTTTAGCTTTCTCTCTGTGCTGGTATTTATAGGCACAAAATCAACAAAAACAAACAATAAAAATAAGATGATATGACAACATAAAATGACCAGAAGAAAGATAGAGCTCATTGGACATGGTGGGACCAGCGGTTGCGGCCAATTTAGAGTTTCTGCCGGTTTTCTTGGGTGTGGTGAGGCTCATTTTTGTGTGGTGACCTTGTGTGCTCTCCACAATCTCTCTAATATTGTTTGATTCTTCTATATAAGCTTGGTTTGCAATCTGAAGATTTGGAGGGAAAATGTGACTTTAAATCACATCACACCTTTTTGCTTCACTCATCACACACCCACTTGCCTCATCTACTTGCATAAGTCATGATTCTTGTGTGCCCACTTATGCTAGGCTGCCCCACCATGGTTCATGCATCAAAAGAGTTTGTGTTTCACACCTGTATCATGTTTGACCATTTTGCATAAAAAATGTGTACACATGAATTGTTTTGCAAAACTCTTTGAATACTGATCGGTTTTCTGTTCCGGTTGCAGTGTCGGCTCACAAATGTCGTATCCGTGTATTTGAGTGTATTTCCAGTGTTTTGTCACGAATACCTGTAATCTGTATTTATTGAGCAGACATGGCTTAATAGTATCGATATATCACAAAATTGATAATGAATAAGCGGTATTGAAATGCGGTTTTTCGTGATGAACAAATACCCCCAAACTTATTTTTTGCTCGTCCCGAGCAAAACAAAATCCTAACTTCACTTTCGCAGAGAACGCATTGAACCGAGCTCGTGCAATAAGCCGTTAAACCTCTAGGTGTCCCTAGTAGAAGGAGTTTTGTCTCCTGACGGTTTTCAGCGGATTATACCCACAAAATCCCATCAAGCTAGTTTTGCAAAATAACTGTTAATTCTAATCCTTGGGTTTAGCTTCAAAGCTAGAAATTCTATTATCCTATGTTAGAAATATCGAACCCTCATTTTCACATCTCACTTCTTATTTAACTTATGATTCTATATATCTTTACGTGCGGTACAAATAGTGTAGTTATGTTTCAAAAAGATCGATTAGATTCAACATGTCATAAAATAAAGACCGGATAAAACTTCAAAAGGATCATACAAGTTTATAAAGAATTAAGCTTTTCTCAAGTTCCGTTTTCCAGCTAGGTTTCAAATTCAGAATTTCTATCTTTCTTAACAGGAAACTAGGTCTTATTCTTCACTCCATCTTTTACTTATTTTCGTTTCATACACACCTTCATGAATGTGCAATGGCCTTTATCATAAGATAAAACCTTCATATCTCCATTAAAAATATTTTTATAAAAACTTGTCTTATGTCAAGATTATTCTCACACAAAGAACCGTTAGGAATTTTAACTCGGAGAGAACACTTGCTTTACTTTTTTTTTAAAATGGACTTTCTAGGTTTCTTAGCGAGTTTTGGGCCAATGCACCCAAACCAGTCGGTTTTAGGGCATTAGGTGTAGAGACACCCCGGCGAACTTAATTGCCCAAGTTACCTAGGCCCTAAAACAAAAGGACTCACTTTAGCGTGAAAATCATAACAATTCAATGCGAACGAAGATATACCCAGTTGTTCAATTATTTTCAGGATAAAAGACGTGTTTGTGTGGATCAAGTGTGTAATTACTCCAATCAAGTTTCAGATGGGTTATTCTTCGTAATTAAGGCTTCAATAATATCCCTTCATAATTAAGGCTTCAATAATATCCCTTCATATCCACTTCACTTTATAAACTATTCTTGATATTACTTATTTCAGAACAAACTTATTTGATCCTCAAAAAATAGTTTAACAATTTAAAAGTTTTAAGACATATCAGACTTTTCATCTAATTTTCAAAACTCACGACACGTGTAGTATGATGCAAAAACGTATATTAGCTACGGTTAAACTCAAAAAAGGGTTATCTTTCAGGTTTTCAAAATCTAAAAATAGGATGTAGTTATTCCTATCTCATCAAACAAAACCGTCGGAATTTTGAATCTAAGTTCTCCCACTAGCTAACTTGACGCCAAAGTTTTTATGCTTTGGAAATTATCTGATTTTTATGGGATTTTTGAATATGTATGAAAATGCAGACTATACAAATGAATGCAAAAGATAGAGATACTTACCGAGCACACCCCCAAACTTAAACTTGACAGTACCCTCACTGTCATGCTACACCAAGAGGATCAAAATTTTCGGTTCTCTCTTCTTCTTTTTATAAAAGAAAAAGAAAACAAAATGTATATACACAAAAGGGCCCCCCAAATTTAAGTGAAACAGTGTTTCCACTGTTAAGCGTTAAAGTTCAAAGTTGGGGGAAGGAACGGTTTCAATCTATACAAGACCTTACACAAGCCAAAAGATAATACCAACCATTCAAAAATTCTATCGTGATTAGCCCAGGGTTGGTGAAAGAACGCAGAGAGAAAGAAAATGAAGAATACGCGTGTCACGCCCCGCTTCCCATTGTACGGCGAAGGGGACGCGATGAGGCCCGCTACGTATTTACTTAGAAGCAAATACAATAAGCGTAACTAAGCAATATAAAAAAAGTACACAAGAGACAAGAGGTAATAAAAACAGCAACATTTATTTATTAACATTCTTTTGTACAATGCATGAAAAGGAATACAACTGAAATAAAAAAATGCCTAAATAATGGCATAACAGGAAATGAAAAGTACTGAAAAGAAAAGTGTACAATGAAACTAAAGTGCAGGGTCTTCGGCAAACTTCTCCAAGTCTTCTATAGATGGCTTGATCTCTACCGGGTCCAAAACACCTGACGATATTCAAAGAAGAAAGAAATAGAATGTCGTCAGCGAACAGGTCGCTCGGTAAGTCCCAAAGGTAAGGGAGAAATAGACAGAGAGTAAGAGAGAGAGAGAGAGTAGCTTTTAATGTTGTATTATAATATTGTAATGTTGTATTAACGCTGTTGTTTGTAGCATGGTACAGAAGATGCCAGTGTATACGAGGGGAGTCCCACTTACACCGGGGAACTTGATAACCTGTAGTACAAGGCCCCGTCGATAATACCATGGAACAACGGCATGGATGTAATTACGTCTTAAGTGACCACCTCGTGCCACCTTTAACATATTCCGTACCAGTCTACCCCTTAAAACCCGCGATGTCTTATTTGTATTGTTATCTTGTAAATTGTATTGATTGTAAGATTGATTGACTGACTGACCGAAACCATGATATCAGAAAACGGTTGTAACCGTAGAGTCATGTAAATGGAATAACTGGAAAACCATGTAAAAGGAATATATATCCATGGTTCGGTTCAGTCAAGTTGTATAGATTGATAATTGGATTCATGGATTCATGTGTTCATATTGAATTGGAATATTGTAGATTGTAGATTGACTTGAATCATATTCAAGTCAGATTAATCAGACTCAAACCCGAGTCAAACAATCAGGAATGTGAATCGAAGTCTTATAATTGCTAGGGTCCTTAGGGTAATTTATAAAACTTGAAGGGGTTTTATGTAAAAATACTTTTATATACTTTTCAAAATACACCTCAAGTATTTATTGTTCATCTTTAAAGTTGTAATGAGGGTGGATTTTATGTTGTGACATTTCTAGTGAAAATATCCTAGTTTAATAAATAAGGGTATTTATCTGTAATATTGATTTATTTGAAGTTCATGGTATTTTAGTGTAAAATCTATTCTTGTGATTTTTAGAAAAAAAAAAGTGGAATATTTATATCATACCAAAATAGATATTTAAATGATAAATATACATATATTATACAAAAATAATTTTTATAAATATTTTATATTCCAAAAAAAATCTCATTTTCTTAAGATGTCGTATTTTAAATCTTTTGAGTCCGAATGCTCCTTGCGGAGGTCTGAATCTCGCACTACTAAACCCGAGGGTGTGCGATAAACCGCACAATCCCGAACGGGTTCCCAAAAATGGGTTGTAGCGGCGCTTTGCAAAGATTGTAAAATACTAATCCTTTAGAAAACGGTTTTATAAAGTAAAAGGTATTTATTTGCAAAGGTGTAAATTTTCCGTATTTTAGATTCTAGGGTTTCCTAGGTCAACTAGCCTATTTCTAAATGGTCTAAACGACAAGTCGTTAGATGCCTCAAATCGCCTCTTCACCACCAATTGTGGCCAAGTAAGTACAAATGAGGAAAGGAGAGATCCGCTCACGAATCACCGTGAGACGGGCCTTTTAAAATTACCTTTTCTCACTTGCCTAGCCTAGACACCACAAAATCAGGTTTAGATAAACGATCGATGTCCACAACTTATCGTGTTTTCCTAATAAGAGATATTTATTTAAAAGTGTATCAAAGCTAAAACCTTTAGAAATGATTTTATTAAGAATATGGTATTTAAATGAAAGTATTGTTTTATCGTATTCTAAGTTTTTGATGATATCGTTTTAGGTTGTATATGCGTGTGTGTGGAGGTAGGTCATTACCCCGTGCTCTACTTTAAATGTATAGCAAAGTTAAGGGGTTAAATGTGAAATCGAAATATTGTGGTATTTAAGTGAAAAATACGATAAATTGGAAAGACTATCATTTCATGTGATGAAACTTGTTCAAATTGGTTGTTAAATGTTTAATAGTCAACATAAAGATATTTAAGCATGAATGTATTGGTGAGAAGTGAAATTTTATAGAAAACCGAATCGGAAATCGGATTTGTTCCGATTCCGTCGGGTTTTGTAATTTCGTATTTTAGAGAATAAGAAAGAGGGATAGAATGGGACTTACGAGTTCCGATTAAGCAAAGGAGTGAGGGGGGACTAAAGGGTTGTCGAGGCGTTATTTCGTCGTCGGTTGTTTCTAAAAACGTCGCTGGAATTTCCGCCGGAATTTCGTCGGAGTTTCGCCGCGAACTTGTTTTCAAAGTACACAACTCTTGAGAAGATTTTGAGAGAGTGAGCTTAGGGTTTTGGGATGAGAGGGTAGAGGGTAGGGGTGTATTTATAGGGTAGGCTAGGGGTAGGGTAGGTGAAGGGTTTTTGATTACAAAATGTAAAAATTATAGAAAATTCATTAAAATTTGAGTAATTAGGTGTTAATAGGTATTCTGGAACCGATCTGGGAATTTAGAGTGTGCAGAGGGGTTAGGAAGGCGAAGAGGCAAAAATTTCATTTGGACGGCCGAGTCCGGCCGGCGGCACCGGCCCGAGTCGGCCGGTCCGCCGGCCGACTTGGCCGATCCCGGCCGAGTCGGGGGTCGAGGAGGTAGGGGGTCTCGTAGGTTAAGCACTGGTATATTTAGATTTTGAAGTTCAGTTCAAGTTTTGGGAGTTATGGCGTGTGGACTGTTGGGCTTCCAAAGGATTTAAAATAAAATAATAATAAAAATAATGTGGGGAATGGGATTTGAACTCTGGTGGCTTGGTTCAGCAGTGCAAGGTATTACCAATGAGCTACAAACTCCTTCTTGTAATTATTTGTGTGAAATAATTACTTAAAGAGATATCAGCAATATTAAATACTCTAAGTATACTTTGAATTTAAATCAATTCTTTGTACTTTAAAAATGGAGTTATTTAATTACTTAAGTCTTGTGCTCAGGTAATAAATACACCTTTAAGAATTTTTGAAAAAAAAATATTTTGAAAAATTTGTATCGGAAATTTGGGGTTGTTACAACGCGAGGCCGTGCGTGGCCGGATTTGGTATACGGTCTCGGTATATGAGGAGAAGAACGGAAGGGAGAAAGAAATAGAGTGCGAACATGAGATTGAAAATTGATTGAATAAATTAGTACAGTCTATAGTGATTTGAAACTGGAATTGTTTAACTGCACTAATTTATCAATACTATGAGAAATGGGGTCAAACCTTTCAAGATTCGTGAGTAAACATGAGCTCAAACTTGGTGAACCAGATGAAGGAAATGAAGGTATCAATTGGTCTTGTGGTAGAGTAACGATGGAAGGAAGTAACCGAGGAATGGTATCATTCAGAAGCACGGGAGGATGTTCACAGTTAATAGAGGGGACATGATGAGTCGGAAAATCCGATTCATCTAAGAAAATGTGTTTATCCTCAAAAATATTCTTAAAATTCTCCGCAAAATCAAGATCATCCATGCAATCGATCAAATCAACAATCTCAAGATGTAAATGGGGTTCAGGAGAAACAGTTAAAGGTTCGGGATGATGTCCACACGGTTCTGAAAGAAAGTGTTGAAATGGTGAGAGGAACTTATCCAAATTCGTAGATTCATCATCAAATTTATTCCCAATATCGATATCCTCAATCAAGTCAAACGTAAAGTTCTTAACCATTTCAACAGAAGCATGGTTTTCAATTGGTTGGGTTTCTAGAGTGGAGACGTAGAGATCAAAGGACGTAGCATTGGTTTCACTTGAAGGGGACCCTTCACTATCGGATAAATCAAACACTACGTAGTCGCATAACTCATTAAACATTCTATCTTCGATTGGTGAATCAGTTGGGATACTCGATAGACATTCAAACTGGAGTTGTGGAAATCAATTGGGAACGGGTAGGCTTGATTTTGAAGGGTAAATTTCGCACTTTCACTATTCAACTCATCAAATTGCTCTATTATCACATCATGCATGGGAAAATTTTGAGCTAGTTGGGAACTAGCTGTTAGTTCATAAGGTTGTATGATGGCGGCCATGAATACATTCAATTTCTCCATTTGTCGGTATGAAGCTACCCAAAATTCTTCTAATGATTGTTCCAGACTAGACATGGGTTGAGAAGGGGTTTCGATGAAAGATTCAAATTCGTTTGGATATGGGAAACTCCAAAATTGATGTTCAGAAGTGATATCTATTGAAGGTGCGAAAGTCGGGCAGGATTGATAGGAATTGAATGGTTGCGTGGAATGGGTCGAATTAGGATCAACATCCTGATAGGAAGATGGTTGGAAGTGTTGTCCTAACGAAGTTGGAGTAGTGAAATATATGAAAGATCGGCTACGGGATTGTGCAATACGTTCGGCAATGGACATCCATTTGAGAGTCGCCACGTTACCCTCAGAAAAGGTATCAACATGAAAAGGGGTGAAAGTTTGACAAGATTGATACGACGTGGATAATGGTGTCTAAGTTGTATTCCTAGAAGCGTCTATCCAATCTTTCAAAGAAATTTTTGGCATGGATGGATCGTTTGACGTTCTACCAAAACAAGAGCCGTATGAAGTAATATCTGGTTGAGGGTACCAAAGTTTGGCAAGAGTTGGTCGATGTAGGGTACCCATGATATGACAAGAAGAAGAAGGGACGAATAAAAGGTTATGAGGGTTTTTTAAAATGTTTTTTATGTTAGTTATTAACAAAAAAATGAAATATACATACAAAAAGTAAAAAAAATAATCGCAACATAATACCACACACCTAATCGGTCTAGGGTTGACCTAGGTCAACTAGACCTGCTCAAGAACTTGATTGTTGAAGTAAAACTATGTCGAGAAACGGGCTCAAGATATACTGATCATAAGGCCAGCTAAGTGCAGAGATAAGGGAAGGTTTTCCAACACTTTCGCGAAGTTCCTTAATTAGAATAACCCATTCGCTTTTGGCGGTTGCGTCATGAACACTTTTCCTAGTCACCTCATGAACAATATACCGTTAAGCGGTGTTCTAAACACAGTCAACTTCTCCTAATGAGCGCGAAGTCCTTAAAGGCTTAAAATCTAGTTTCTTTTTAAAATTTATGCGAGTAAATGTTATGCTCAATTACGTGATTTGTGGGCCACGGAAAAGGTGATGAAATCCTTTACCGTATGTTGTGGGGTTCGCTAGCCCTTAAGTCCGCATTAATGGATGCAATGCGCAAATCAATAAAAAAGTTGTTTTAAACATCAAACAATCGTTTTTTGTGTTTAAGCGTGGCGCTGCAATAAATACGGATTAGTCACTTTTAGAGTTTGGCAGTGAACTTCCAAAGAATACTGCAAAGATAAAATAGTGGACGCGTCGGATTTAAGAAAGAAGGTGTTAGGAAATACGTACCGATGTGTTTTGAGTTAAGAAACCCTCGTTGAATTGAATCCGATTAGCTTGAAAAATCCGCTTGCACGGGTCAAACTACCCGGATCGTTGGCACTGTACTTCACTATCACCTTGGCTTTGAATATACACTGTTAGTTATATATATGCCCTAGAGGCCATTGTTGTACATTTGATGTATATTATAGTGGATGCTTGGATATATATAGAGAGAGGACTTTCTTGCTCGACATGATAGTATGCTATTTGGTTTCACTTTGTCTTAACATGTTGACTTGTATTAGTTTACTGTCTTACTCTCACATGTTGATAAAGCCCTTAGGATATGTACTCGACTACTGGGACTATGATGAGATCATACTAGTGGGGCCAGGGTAGTCAACAAGTACATCCTATAACTGTTCCTAGTCGAGGGTGTATCGAGACAGGGCATCGATACACCAGAGTAGACTAGCGTATACGCATCTTGACCCATATGATGGGCGATGGATGATCCCATATCCATCGGTGTTTTGACATCAAAGATGGTGTACGGGTGCTCAGTGGAGACTGGGTACCTCATGTCTGATGGTATTATACCTCATGTCTGATGGCAGTTCTCCGGTGACACAGATACAGATTAGTCTGTAGACCCGAGATCGTCATAAAGTCTTGTATGATTCCCACTATGCTTTGATTTCCACCTTACCATGTCCAAGAGGGCGTGCAAAACGGTGGCTTTTGGGTACAGTCCCGAATCACATGGAGGCAATGAGCGATAGAAGGGGATTCGTCTCTCCCGGTATGGGGAGTTGATGTTGTACTGTGTTCGATTGGCTATAACTGGAAGTCCCTGGCCAGGGCTGATATGGAGATTTACTGGTAAGAGTTATCAGTAGTTTCTCGACCTGTTATGAGCCTTACATCGACACGACTTATCGGTTACTAAGGTCTAACGTTTACCACCCCTAGACAAGCTATGCGACATATCAGACGAAGAGACCGGACTGTACGGTAGTGTTACTGATTGGATTCACAGGAGAATGTACAGGCTTGCTTGTTGATCTTCTGATCGCTCAATACCTAGGTGGCTGTTACGTTTAGCTGACCGTTTGCAGCTTATGGGTGTTTGATATGATCATCACCTATTGCCGGCGTATTGACGATTCTTTAGAGTCCTACACAGAGGTTTCCTGACTCAGGCAAAACAGAGTAGGAGCACATATGTGATATGTGCGGGACCGAGAATAATACGATATGAGATACCGTATTCTATTTTCGCGATATATGATATCGGCCGGGTATATGTGATAAAGCCGGGTCATCGGATCAAGTGTTGATTCGATGAATCGGTATATGTTATATTAGTCGGTTATATGCGATATAGCCGGATTGTCGGATCAAGTGTTGATTCGATAATTTAATGTATAATTATATATGTGATATATTACATTACATTAACTAATATTAGCTTGCTTTATTGATTCATTTTCTCACCGGTTAATACATTGATATATATGCGATATATGTTAATTGTATTATTTTTTTTTGTTACAAAAATATATTATATATGTGATATATAATATTGTAACAAGTTATGATTACAAATGCAACATGATTTATGGAGATTAAACTAGTTAGGGTTTGATTTGGGTTAGCATTTGGGTTAGCTCTTTCAAGAAGCTTCAAGAAGCTTTCTTTGTTTTTAGCTAAGATATTTTGTTATGATATTTTGTGTAGATATTTCTTAACCCAACCCAAACCCTTTACCTTAGGTTTATTCTCTACATGAGTTAAGCCCTTCATTCTTAACTCAAGGTTGGATTTGTAACAACAACACAATAATTCATTATTCATCACATATACTTTTCTTCTTCTTCTTCCTCCTTGAAAAGCTTTCTAGCTTTTGGGTTAGTGATGAATAAGTGTGAGAAATTGAAAACAAAAGATAGCTAAATTCCTACTTCATCATCCTCATCTATTCTAGCCACTTAGATTAGGCTGTTCACTTCTCTAATACTTGATTAGAGAAGTGAGAGCTTGAGTTAAAAATTCTTCAAGGTAGATCATCTTCGAAAAGGAAGACTTCAAGCAAGCATGGATCATTCGGCTTGTGGAGCCTCTATAGAGTTCGGAAGTTCATGGATCGCGGCGAAGGGACTACTACTCGGAGCTTATGAAGCGAAGGAACGGACTACAAAGGTTGTAATCCCTCTCTCTTATATGTAAAGTTGTTTACATGCTTTGTTTACCCTAATTATCTAGCAAAGATCCTCGCTTTGGGTTGTTCGGCACTTGAAAATTTTAAATTCGGCATGGTTGATACCTTATAGACCCTTGTGATAGAGCCTAGTAACCCTACAGTGGTATCAAAGCCTAGCTAGAGCATTAGGTGACGTGTAGACGAAGTTAAAAGTCCGATCGAACCCCGAAACGTCAAATTTGACCCCCTCTCTGGAAATTTTTTAAAAAAATGGTTTTTTCCTTATTAAAAATACTCAGAAAATTAAGCAGGTGATTCTATGGATAACTGTGAAATACGAACTCCTAATTCCCTAAAGTCACCGCGGAACCGCGGCAATACCATGCTTTGCGCGGCGGTTCCGCGGCCGTACTTGGGTATCAGGGATTCATATTTCTAGGTTACATCCGTAGGTATTACTACATGCTTCTGGGAATTTTTAATATTACTCAAGTGTTGAGTTTTCTGGAGATCTTATGAATTCGTTGATTCGATCGAAAAGTTTAACATCGTTTGTTTTTCCGGATAATTTAGAACGTGTTAAAATGTTCGAACGGATATCAATAACTCACTTTTTCCCCTGTCGGAAAACTTTCAAGTGTTGGATTTTTTCACGAGTTTAAAACTTTCGGAAAATCATGCTAGCGTATCTGTGGACCCTCTAGAAGAACGTAACATTAACTCGATTATGTGACCGTCAAAACTGCCACTGAACCCTAGGGTTTGTGGTAGTTTAGCGTTGCCACATGTGAGGCATTGGTTTGACCCTTCTACGGCTGGTTCATTGGGGCTGTGACATGTTCTAGGATTTTTTGAACTCCGCTCAAGTGTTGAGCTATTTGGGAATCTTGGGTGTTTGTTTATTCGATCGGAAAGTTTAACATTGTCTATTTATCTGGAATATGATACAATATGTGGAATTCATATAGTTAGGCATGAAATGCGAAGTATGTGATATTTCGGATTTAAGATGTCTAAAGTGATTGTGGATTCCAAATGTTGTAGTTTTACACCTTCTTTTCTGTGACAGTAAGCATAGTATGTGGTGTTTTGCCGGCTTCGTTGCTATACATCAACGACACTCGGGATACGCATACTTGCTTACGTTGATGATATGAGATATTATGTGTTGCTGTGATATGTTATATTGGATCGTCGTGTTCTGAATAGCCAGGGGTTTTATGTGAGATAAGGGTTTCTATTTTCATTCATGTAAAATTCATTGTATGTAATATTCTTTTATTGGGGCACTTCCGGGTTGAGGATGATGTCACCATTGTGTATTATTTACTTTTCCGCATTAGGATAGACCCAAGCAGGGGAGCACAAGTAACCGGGTTCTAGGGTCCAGTGGGAGGCCATCTCGAGGAGTCGAGATCGGGTCTCCTAACCCTAGAATTGGCAGTGTTGCTTGCCGCTCTCGTAGGGGTCTCGGGATGTGGGTTTAGCTATTCATCGCGACCGTGGAATCCGTGTTTTATACAGGATCGATAAAAAACACGGACGTCCTAGTATATCCAATATTTCATATGTTATCTTCTGCTGCAATGTTCTGCGATGAGATCATATTACTGCCTGAGACGAATGCTTATACTATATATATATATATATGATGATATATAAATATTACTGTTTTCGTTTCTTCTGTGATGCTTAGGAAGCATAATTGATGGGATTTATTAATGAGATTAATAAAAGAAAAGAAACCTAAAAGATGTTGTAGAATCAAATTTCTCAAAAAGGGTAGCTACAGTTTATGCTTTGCACAGCGGTATATATGATATACCCCGCACCTTATTCGATGAGGAAAGAGCCGAGATCCCTTCACCAGGAGTGACCTCTTTAGAAAAACTGGCAGATGCTACAAACTCACGGTTTAGTTTTTGATTGCTTCTATAGTTCTTACTTTGCACCGTGGTATTTGTGAAATATCCTGCACCTTATTCGATAAGGAAAGAGCCGAGATCCCTTCACCGGGAGTGACCTCTTTAGCGAAACTAGAAAAGCCTCAAAAACACTCCTTTTCAAAATCACTTGTTTCTACAACGATATCAAGTTCATTACGCTCATGGTTTTCTTAAAAACCTGCGTAGCCCTTCGTCATTTCAGATAAGTATTATTTAGTATTCGTGCTATGGTAGTTTGACCTCCGTCAAGGCGTAGTGTATGGTAGCTAATTAGTACTTATCTGTAGCATGAGATGCGATTGGATTAGGGTATTCGTATGGCGTAGTTTGGCCTCCATCAAGGGTCGTGCGGATGGGTCTAATTCAATCAAGAAATGAACAGGTTGAACTTGACTAGCGCCCTATGGGTAGTTTGGCCTCCGTCAAGGTCATAGGATGCTAGGGGTAAAAGCATTATCGGGAATTTCAAGTGCTGAAATTTGCAATGAGATTGCATACCTTCTATGAGATAGATGGATCCTGATACCCACTGCGAGTAAGAGTTACTCCTAAGAGAATTTTACACAAAACAATTAGCCGATCAAGTAAGTGTCTTGAAAGGTGTTAACGGGGTTATGCCTCTGGGAAAATAAGGTTTATTTTAATTAGGTCCGTGCGAAAGCACGGGGAACCTCCCTCAAAGTACCAACACTGATCTGGCTGAAAGATTGGCGAACTTGTAACGTGTAATTAATCCCGGCTAATCTTACCTTTTAGGGTTTTAAGGAAGATTTGATAAAAAGCAGTGGGAGCCATCCTGATTAGATAAGATAATAACCAATCTAATCTTGCAAGAGCACACTAAAGTATTTTTCTTCTCTCTCTCTCCAGGTAGCGACCATGTCAGGTCTTAATCAAGATAATAACATGGATGTATTGACTGAACCCGCTTATTATACTGAGCAGGGGAACGTTGGTCCCATTCTTTCTTATAAGTGTTATAAGACTGAGCAGGAAATAGGAGAATATCTGGATTCTCACACCGCCCAAACGAAGAAAAATCATGTTGATGCATCTTCTTCGGGTGTGTTTGTTATCGAGAACTGTTTCTCAGTTCACTCTACGTCCTGGGTATTAGATACCGGATCGGGATCCTACATATGTAATTTGTTACATGGGCTACGTAAAGGTAGGGAACTGGGAGAGGGTGATCATTCCGTAAGAGTAGGGAATGGTGCAAATGTTGCAGCCAAAGCAGTTGGCGAATATCACCTTGTGTTACCAAATGATAATACATTGGTTCTGAACGAATGCTATTACATTCCAACCCTGATATGCAATCTTATATCAGTTTCTTTATTGAGCAAAGAAGGATATAATTTTGCAGTAAAGGATAATGTTATGAACATATTCCTGAATCAAAAGTTGATCGGACCAGGATCGTTAAATAATGGCATATACGTTCTCAACCAAACTACAGTACTTAATATACAAAACACACACAAGAGGAAAAGTTCAGAAATGAACGAATCCTTCTTGTGGCATTGTAGACTAGGTCACATCAATAAAACACGGCTAGCTAAGTTACATAAGGATGGATATTTGAATCCGTTCGAATTTTCATCTTATGATACTTGCCAGTCATGTCTCAAAGGCAAGATGACCAAAACTCCGATCAGTGGACACGGAGAAAGAGTTACAGAACTCTTAGGCCTGATACATAGTGATGTATGTGGTCCAATGTCTACACATGCCAGGAACGGTTCTTCTTACTTCATTATATTCACTGACGATCTCTCAAGATACGGACATGTGTTCCTGATGAAACACAAGTCTGAAACTTTTGAGAAATTCAGGGAATATAAGCACGAAGTAGAGAACCAAACGGGTAAAAGTATTAAGATCCTTCGATCTGATCGAGGAGAAGAATACTTGAGCAATGAGTTCCTGGACTATCTAAAAGAGAATGGGATTCTCTCTCAGCTTACTCCTCCTTATACGCCACAGCACAACGGTGTGTCGGAGCGGAGGAATCGCACCCTATTAGATATGGTGCGCTCTATGATAAGCACTGCTGAGTTGCCTATTTCCTTTTAGGGACATGCACTGGAGACAGCTGCATACCTATTGAATAGAGTTCCAACCAAATCAGTGCCTACCACTCCATATGAGATATGGAATGGGAAGAGACCATGTCTTAATTTTATTCAGATATGGGGTTGTCCGGCCTATGTAAAAACACAAAATCCGGACAAGCTAGAGGCAAGGTCTGTCCTGTGCAAGTTTATTGGATATCCCAAACATTCGCGAAAGTATATCTTCTACCACTCCGAGGAACAAAAGGTGTTTGTTTCTCGACATGCCACCTTTTTAGAAAAGGGATTTCTTATGAAAGAAATTAGTGGCAATAAGGTAGAACTGGAAGAAGTTCCAGCAACACAAACTACGACAGATGATTTGGTGGAACCAGAGGATTCAGTAGTTCCCAACGAACCCCAGCCTCTCCGCCGATCTAGTAGGGTTTCTCATCCACCTGAGAGATACTACGGTTTTCTCGTTGATGGTAGGAGCGAGGATTGCATCATGGAAGATGATGTCCCGGCTAGCTTCGAGCAGGCCATCACGAGTGGGGACTCTGTGAAATGGCTGGATGCAATGCGATCTGAGATGGAATCCATGTACACCAACAAAGTATGGACTTTGGAAGTTGCTCCTAAAGGGGTAAAACCCATTGGGAGCAAATGGATCTTTAAGAAGAAATTTGGTGTAGATGGAAAAGTGGAGACTTTCAAAGCTAGACTTGTTGCAAAAGGTTTTCGTCAACGACCAGGTGTGGATTATGACGAAACCTTTTCTCCAGTGGCTATGCTTAAGTCCATCCGGATCCTACTTGCCATTGCTGCATACCATGACTACGAAATCTGGCAGATGGATGTTAAGACCGCCTTTCTAAATGGTGATTTAGAAGAGTGCGTGTACATGACTCAGCCAGAGGGCTTCGTAAATAGTGGGAGCAGCGGAAAGGTGTGCAAACTGCTTAAATCCATCTACGGGTTAAAGCAAGCATCGCGGAGTTGGAACATCTGCTTTGATGTTGTAGTCAAAGAGTTTGACTTCATCAAAAACGTAGATGAACCTTGTATTTACAAGAAGGTTGCAGAGAGTAAGGTTGTCTTCCTCGTATTGTACGTGGATGACATACTCTTGATAGGAAATGATGTTCCTATGCTGCACTCGGTCAAGCTCTTCTTATCACAAAGATTCTCAATGAAATATCTAGGTGATGCCTCCTGCATTTTGGGAATTAAGATCTATAGAGATAGATCTAAACGGATACTGGGATTGTCCCAATCCAGGTACATTGACACCATACTAAAGAGGTTTAGTATGGAAGAATCCAAACGTGGGAACCAACCCACGATCTCTGGACTCACTCTCTCCAAAGAGATGTCTCCCAAGGCTGATTTGGAAAGAGCTCGCATGCAAGAGATACCCTATGCTTCGGCAGTAGGCTCTATCATGTATGCGATGCTATGTACCAGACCCGATGTAGCATACTCACTAAGTGTAGTGAGTCGGTATCAAGCAGATCCTGGAGAGAGTCACTGGATAGCTGTGAAGAACATTCTCAAGTACTTAAGAAGCACTAAAGAGATGTTCTTGGTGTATGGTAACGGAGAACTCCAAGTGGAGTCCTTTACCGATTCGAGCTTCCAAAGTGATAAGGACGACTCTAAGTCGCACTCGGGTTTTGTCTTTACCCTCAATGGAGGGGCAGTATGTTGGAAGAGTTCCAAACAGGAAACCATTGCAGACTCGACGATGGAGGCTGAATACATCGCTGCCAACGATACTACCAAAGAGGCTGTCTGGATAAAGAAGTTCATCACTGAACTTGGTGTGGTTCCATCCATTGAGCATCCAATACCTTTGTATTGTGATAACAATGGAGCTGTGGCTTTGGCCAAGGAACCTAGGTCCCATCAGAAGTCCAGACATATTCTGAGGCGGCATCACCTGATCCGGGAGATAGTTGATCGCCGGGAGATCGAGGTCAAGAGAGTTGATACGAAGGACAAAACTGCGGATCCACTCACGAAGGCCATTCCCCAGATACAGTTTGAGAGACTATTCAGGATGTTGGGTATAAGATACTACAACAGCTGGCATTAGTGCAAGTGGGAGATTGTTAGTTATATATATGCCCTAGAGGCCATTGTTGTACATTTGATGTATATTATAGTGGATGCTTGGATATATATATATAGAGGACTTTCTTGCTCGACATGATAGTATGCTATTTGGTTTCACTTTGTCTTAACATGTTGACTTGTATTAGTTTACTGTCTTACTCTCACATGTTGATAAAGCCCTTAGGATATGTACTCGACTACTGGGACTATGATGAGATCATACTAGTGGGGCCAGGGTAGTCAACGAGTACATCCTATAACTGTTCCTAGTCGAGGGTGTATCGAGACAGGGCATCGATACACCAGAGTAGACTAGCGTATACGCATCTTGACCCATATGATGGGCGATGGATGATCCCATATCCATCGGTGTTTTGACATCAAAGATGGTGAACGGGTGCTCAGTGGAGACTGGGTACACTGAACGGACTCGCCGAGAACTCCCAGCTGGTATTATACCTCACGTCAGATGGCAGTTCTCCGGTGACACAAGTACAGGTTAGTCTGTAGACCCGAGATCGTCATAGAGTCTTGTGTGATTCCCACTGTGCTTTGATTTCCACCTTACCACATCCAAGAGGGCGTGCAAAACAGTGGCTTTTGGGTACATCCAAGAGGGCGTGAAAAATGGATATTTAGTGCGAAAAAGCGATATATGTGGCCAAACTCCTGCACAAACAAAATTATGAAAATCAAACAATAACAATGAAGTACTAACAAAATACTGGAGGTAACCCAAAAAGAAAATTCCCAAACACCCTCAAAGTGGCTGGCGGTAGCGGGTATTTGGAAGAAACCGCCGGGCGAATGTAAAAATTTGGTGGTCAATTTTTGTGTGGGTCCTCTATGTTGTACTAGTATACTACTGTTATATTTTGATTTTTCTATTTAACCACAGAGTGTGTAAGTGCACGGCGGCACCCCGGCCTCCATCCCGAGACCAAATGCGGAAGCGATGGTTAACTTTAAATTTTCTTGAACCGGCACCACCGCGCACTAAAACCCGGATCGAACCATTAACTAGTCCTAGCTAACTACAAGATGGGGAAGAGAGATATACCGACTGATCTGTGTCCTCCGGTCTTCTCGTCGTCGTCCCGATCTCCCGCGGAAGCTCCGGTCTCCACCTCGTCGCCGGAAGGGCACCACGTCGCCGGCTTCTTTTACGAGCTCCCACCTCTATACCGAGGCAACTCGGGCACGAAGTTGGCGAGCCGACGTGCCCAAGATTTGCTGTAGAATATAGTGAAGATCTATATGTCTCATTTAGGGTTTATGGAGGTTGCCTTTTGGTGGAGGAATGATATGTAGTTTGGAGATGGAACTTGTGGGAATTTTTGCAAAGCCAAATGAATAAAAACTCCACCCATGAACAATGGGCAGCCCCTTCCTCTATGTGGCCGGCCATATGAGGTTGGAGTGGAGAGAATGAGAGTGAGGCAATCAAAAAGAATAAGCCCCCATCATACAAGAAAGAGAGAGAAGGTTACAATGATAAACAATGATCACAAAACCAAAACCACACTCCAAAACAACCATCATCTTTCCACAAGTCAAACCATGATCACAAGAAGAAGTCAAATGGTGCACCCATCATGACACACCAATAAGCAAAGACCCCCTTCCAAATTGCTTATTTGCACAAATGCAAATAAGCCCTCCTCCACCAAACTTCGGCCATTAAAAGATACAAAGAAATATGGCCGAAACGGAAAGCAAACTGGCAACTCCAGAAAACTAGTCCCGTAATAAATTACAGGAAAACCCCGCTACTGTGCATACACACCCGCATCTGTATTCCGACCGAATACAAATGCAATGAGACAAAATCTACACTGTACTATACTAGGATCCGGCTTAAACCAAAGTCGGCTAGTATAATCCGTTCGATCCTGATCCGTGCAATACCGCACGTATCTGATCGAACCCTGCCATATATCCACACGGCCTCTACAGCTTTTCGCCCGAAAACTTGAGCAACTGAATGTGGGGGACTCTAAAGACTCGTCAACACCTTGGTTGTGGATTTAACCACTAGCACGTCAAAGGTATAAGCCAATAAGTAACGGGCTACCAGGTATTGACCAAAAGGGACGTCGATGAGCGAACTCATCCTGACACCCTACTGAGCCTGTCAGTGACAATATCCGTACAGTCCGGTCCGTTCGTCTATGAGCATCGCATGGCGGGCCTATGGGGTTGGTAAAGGTCAGACCCCCAAAAGCGGTACAAGTCGTGTCGGAGTGTAGCCCAGAACACCCTGAGATACTACTGGAATACCTACCAGTAAATCTCCTGCCTCGGCCGAGGGCTTCGTGTAATGGCTCTCCTAGACACAGCGCGACCTCACCCCCAATACCGGGAGAGACGAACCCCTGAAGATCCGCTCACTGCCTCCATGTGGCTCGGGACTGTACCCAACTAAAACCTGTTTGCACGTCTCCTTTGAGCGTGGTAGGGTAGTAATCAAAGTACAGTGGGAACTCACACGAGACAAATGACGATTCCCAGGTCGATGAACTAACCTGTACACATGTCACCACGGAACTGCTATCTGACGTCAGGTATAAGACCAACTAGCATGTTCCCGGCGAGTCCTGTCCGGTGTACTCATAACCCAATGAGCACCTGTATACATCTTAGGTGATCCAACTGACACCAATGGCTTGTGAGACCGGCCACCGCCCCTAGTCGGGGTCTCGACTGTATACACTAGTCTACTCTGGAGTATCGATGCCCTGTCTCGAAACTCCCACGACTAGGGACCTTTTAAGGATGTGCTTATAGACCCCAGCTCCCACTTATATGATCGCCCTCATACTGCTGGTGGTCAAGCAAGAATCCTAGGGGCTCTATCAACGTGTAATAGTGACATTTCAGGTCACCTAAAGCAGTACACGATGATAAAGATAAACCAGATAGCATACTATCATCTTGAGTAAGACTGTCCTACCGGGACAGGTCCTCCCTCAATCATTGCAATCACGTGCCTGTGATCCAATAATTGACTCTGAGGGCACTATCTCCAACAATCTCCCACTTGCACTCAAGGCTAATTATTGCGATGTCGCATACTCACAGCCCGTGTGATACCGAACACCCAACTCCTCTACTAGTCAGTCTCACAAAGCTCGTTTGCGAAACTAATGCGTTTGAGGAATAGCCTCAGTGAGTGGATCCGCCTTGATGTTTCTTTCTATGTCTCTCTATATCTCAAGTTCGCGGAGAAAACCATCTCCCGAAATGAGCAATACTTGTCTTAGAATGTGTCTGGATGTCCGATGGGACCTAGCTCATAGATGAACTCCAAATCCAAACTTCTTAGACTGTATCGACAACTGAACTTAATCAGCATCCTGCGCCATGCCTCCCTTAGTATTGCCTTGGACCACCTGTCCAAAATACTGCCCTTCGTCAGAAGGAAAACTATAACTCTGACAACCTCCTTGTCGTCCAGGTCACCTTGGAAGCCTGGAATGATAACTGTCTCCTGAATGAGGCTGTCGCTATCATATCCCTAGAACATCCACTTATGTTCTAAAACTGCTTCCGACTATTTCTCCAGGATTGGATCAATGTCAACTTATTGCATCTAGTGCAAGAACAACATCTGGTGTGGTACTTGACATCTCATGATTGACTCAATTGCCTGAGCAAGTGATCTGCCAATCATGCACATCCCTCTCCATTTTAGTCTATAAGACACCTTTAGAGAGGGTGACTCCATTACCTGCAGGTACACTACCATGCCTAAAGTCGTCCATTCTAAATACTCTTAGAATGCTGTCTAAGTACCCTTGATTGGGAAACCACCCAAATCTAGATCTAAAACCATAGATCTAGTAACCAGTATGTCTGATACAAAATCCATTTCCTTTGTGGAGAAACCACTGTGTGACGGTCAAAGTATAACCGATCGTAGTATAGGAATATCACTTCCTACTCTGTGTATGTCATCCAAATACCAGGACATCACACCCTACTACCTTCTTAACAGATCCATCCCCTATTCTGATGAAGTCAAACCTATGACTGTCACATCAGAAATAGATGATCTATCTCCGCAATATCTGCTTTAGTCTATAAATAGACATAAGCCACCTGTCCACCAATGCTTCCGCTGCTCCCACTGACTACGACAACCCTCTGGCAGAGTCATATAGACGTACACTTCTAAAGCTAGTTTAGAACGACGCTATACTCATCCTCCTGCCGGGTCTCACAGTCTGGAACAACAGCAATGGCAAGTGTGGGTAAACAAGAACCTCCCTGTCACCGTCCTTGAGCATACCGAAGTACCTCTCGGGTGCCTGAGGTTACCCACCACATCTGCGGAGTGGCCAATGGAATGTCAAGCCAGATTGAATCTTTAGGTTCCTATCAAATCTTCAGTAATCGTTTGCGGTTCTGGAATTACTTCCAGTTCTACCATACTCCCACTACTGTTTTCTGAAAAAATCCATTTTTTATTAAAACTGTGGCGAGTCTAGAACAATATCACTATTGATCTTCCAGATGGTAGAAAGTCAACCCTCGTCATAGCCTGGGTCAACCCACAAACAGCCATTACAGAAACGTGCCTTGAGTTATCCAGAGTCTGGTTTTAATCATAAGCCGGAAAACTCCTCGTACCTCAACAACGTTAAGATATGAACTGTACTATATCCAATATAGAACCAGAGGCACTGATTTAATTGAACCAGATTCAAATCATGCAACTGTCTCCAGCGCATGTCAACTAAATGGAAGGAGGCCGATCAGCGTTACTCAACTTAGGAATGCTTCCAATTATGAGTAACCTGAAAGAGAAGCAAGTTCTCTTAACCATTACTATCAACTGAATACCATACACAAGAATCTACATCTTCGATCACTTTGAAGAATCCCGATACTTGCAATACCTGGTTCTCTACTTTATTCAAATACCTATAACTTCTCAAAATTCGGACCCTGTGTTTCCACGAAACACCTGTCTAAAAACTAAAGAAGTCATAAGTAAACCGAATATAGTACGAGGACCAACCCCTCTGTCCTGATGGACCCTGGACAACATACAATACTCTGTATAAGTCCCTTGAGTCTGATTACTCATTCACTGTGTTTCATAGGTTGAAAACTGTACTTATGGTTTAGAAGAATTACACCGCTGTTTAATACTCCTTACCTAACCATCCACTGATATAAGTAAATGTCACAGACATAATTTCAAAAAGATATGTCTCACTCTATAAAAATAGACGTACAGATATATCAATTTGAAATTGGTGCATAACAGCGGATATTCAAAACCAAATATTTGCCGACCGGCAAACAACCCAGGTGACTTCTTCAAATATCACCGATTACAACGAATCCCGACATAATGAGGATGATCACCCAATTCCCAATAACTTACTCCCACTCAACATCTGTAAAACCATACAGATGTGAGAATCATACCTGGTAAATACATACCCTGGAGTAAGGACTAATTGGGAAATCAGTTTTCCTTTAACAGTACACAGTGAAACTGAAACATTGAAATGTTTCGACGGGGTATCCCGGTATTCCTAGTAATGCCTCTTCCAGATTCACGACTGTAACCGTATAATTCTTTGCCACCTCTCCAAATCCCTTTATATGTCTTTAGTCATTACCTTCTGCACACCCCTTAGGCCAAATGGTTTTCTTCCTTCCCTACCGTTCGGCACTAGCCTATGGTTTGGAAGAAGACTATCCAATAAGCATAATGGGTGTACTGTCCTAATCCTAGGAGCACTCGCAATGCGAGAGAAGGTGAAGATAAAAGACAACCGAATAAACCTTATTCCTATTTCTCCTGAACCAGAATCCATCCCCGAACTGGAACAAGTTCCTTTCGAGTTCGTATATAACCATACGATGGAGTATCCAATAAACTGTGGATCTTCGTAGTGATACGGAGTGTTCTGGAGAAATACAAAGGTGATTTAGGAGTGGTAATGAAATACCTGGTTTGGTCATGAATATTAGTTGCAATTTACTTTGCCCTCTTACTAATCTCTTGCTTTGTCTTAACTTAATACCTTCTGCACACCATCGTTATGCTAATTGGTTTTCTTCATTCCCCACCGGTCGGCACCAGCCTAAGGTTTGGAAGAAGACTATCCAATTTGCGTAATAGGTGTACTATCTCCTAAACCAAGGAGTACTCGCAACCTGAGAGAAGGTAAAAGGAAAAGACAACTGAATAGTCCTATCCGTTTTCTCCAGAACCAGAAACCATCCTCGAATCAATCCTTTCGAGTTCGTATATATAACCATACGATGGTTTTGTCCAATGGAAGTGGACGTTCGTAGTAATACGGGGTGTCCTGGAGAAAAAGGGTAAAAGTAGGAGTGGCAATAAGGTCTGCAACTCTGACAATCCAAAAGCCAGTCTTATAAGAAGGTTCGGTTAATTTGGTCACTGCACGGCGGCGCCCCGGCCTCCATCCCGAGACCAAATGCGGAAGCGATGGTTAACTTTAAATTTTCTTGAACCGGCACCACCGCGCACTAAAACCCGGATCGAACCATTAACTAGTCCTAGCTAACTACAAGATGGGGAAGAGAGATATACCGACTGATCCGTGTCCTCCGGTCTTCTCGTCGTCGTCCCGATTTCCCGCGGAAGCTCCGGTCTCCACCTCGTCGCCGGAAGGGCACCACGTCGCCGGCTTCTTTTACGGGCTCCCACCTCTATACCGAGGCAACTCGGGCACGAAGTTGGCGAGCCGACGTGCCCAAGATTTGCTGTAGAATATAGTGAAGATCTATATGTCTCATTTGGGGTTTACGGAGGTTGCCTTTTGGTGGAGGAATGATATGTAGTTTGGAGATGGAACTTGTGGGATTTTTTGCAAAGCCAAATGAATAAAAACTCCACCCATGAACAATGGGCAGCCCCTTCCTCTATGTGGCCGGCCATATGAGGTTGGAGTGGAGAGAATGAGAGTGAGGCAATAAAAAAGAATAAGCCCCCATCATACAAGAAAGAGAGAGAAGGTTACAATGATAAACAATGATCACAAAACCAAAACCACACTCCAAAACAACCATCATCTTTCCACAAGTCAAACCATGATGACAAGAAGAAGTCAAATGGTGCACCCATCATGACACACCAATAAGCAAAGACCCCCTTCCAAATTGCTTATTTGCACAAATGCAAATAAACCCTCCTCCACCAAACTTCGGCCATTGAAAGATACAAAGAAATATGGCCGAAACGGAAAGCAAACTGGCAACTCCAGAAAACTAGTCCCGTAATAAATTACAGGAAAACCCCGCTACTGTGCATACACACCCGCATCTGTATTCCGACCGAATACAAATGCAATGAGACAAAATCTACACTGTACTATACTAGGATCCGGCTTAAACCAAAGTCGGCTAGTATAATCCGTTCGATCCTGATCCGTGCAATACCGCACGTATCTGATCGAACCCTGCCATATCTCCATACGGCCTCTACAGCTTTTCGCCCGAAAACTTGAGCAACTGAATGTGGGGGACTCTAAAGACTCGTCAACACCTTGGTTGTGGATTTAACCACTAGCACGTCAAAGGTATAAGCCAATAAGTAACGGGCTACCAGGTATTGACCAAAAGGGACGTTGATGAGCGAACTCATCCTGACACCCTACTGAGCCTGTCAGTGACAATATCCGTACAGTCCGGTCCGTTCGTCTATGAGCATCGCATGGCGGGCCTATGGGGTTGGTAAAGGTCAGACCCCCAAAAGCGGTACAAGTCGTGTCGGAGTGTAGCCCAGAACACCCTGAGATACTACTGGAATACCTACCAGTAAATCTCCTGCCTCGGCCGAGGGCTTCGTGTAATGGCTCTCCTAGACACAGCGCGACCTCACCCCCAATACCGGGAGAGACGAACCCCTGAAGATCCGCTCACTGCCTCCATGTGGCTCGGGACTGTACCCAACTAAAACCTGTTTGCACGTCTCCTTTGAGCGTGGTAGGGTAGTAATCAAAGTACAGTGGGAACTCACACGAGACAAATGACGATCCCCAGGTCGATGAACTAACCTGTACACATGTCACCACGGAACTGCTATCTGACGTCAGGTATAAGACCAACTAGCATGTTCCCGGCGAGTCCTGTCCGGTGTACTCATAACCCAATGAGCACCTGTATACATCTTAGGTGATCCAACTGACACCAATGGCTTGTGAGACCGGCCACCGCCCCTCGTGGGGTCTCGACTGTATACACTAGTCTACTCTAGAGTATCGATGCCCTGTCTCGAAACTCCCACGACTAGGGACCTTTTAAGGATGTGCTTATAGACCCCCAACTCCCACTTATATGATCGCCCTCATACTGCTGGTGGTCAAGCAAGAATCCTAGGGGCTCTATCAACGTGTAATAGTGACATTTCAGGTCATCTAAAGCAGTACACGATGATAAAGATAAACCAGATAGCATACTATCATCTTGAGTAAGACTGTCCTACCGGGACAGGTCCTCCCTCAATCATTGCAATCACGTACCTGTGATCCAATAATTGACTCTGAGGGCACTATCTCCAACAGAGTGTTAGCAGGTCAAATTTTTAGAGAGCAAAACGTTAGAAATGTCAATTTTTGTTTTGGTTTTTGAAATATTTTTGATTTTTAGTTTTGTTTTTCACAATAGTGTTAGTGATATAAACAAGATATACAGGATTAACCCGAAATAACAAGAATAAAAACGTTACCATCTCCCCAGCAATGGCGTCATTTGATTGAAAGGGATTTTACGTGTCGTATTTAGTTCTAAAGTTAACTACAATCAAGACGGCGTCGCGCGGTAATGAGTACGTGTCGTCCGCAGGGAGATGGTGTGTTCTAAGTTCTTGTTCTCACGAGTTAAGCTGAAGGTCGGAATGAGTTCGATTCTAACCTAAGTGTAACGTATATATGCAACGAAACGTTTATTAGGAATAGAGATAGGTTTGTTTAAGTTAGGAAAATCTGTACTCGTCGCTTTGTGCCTTACTTGACTTATCGAAGATGTGGTAATCGGCAACAACATGGATTAGGGTGCTTAAACACGGTATTTCGAAAAATCCAGCTTATTGACCATTGTCCTTCCATTCTTGTCTCTTATCCATCGCCTCCGGCCAAACCAAATGCATCCGGTCACGGTTAGGGATTCCCGCTACCGTGGTAGGGTAGGGTGCCTAACGAAGCGCTTGCGTTAGCTTTGGGCGGAGTTCAATTAGCAATTCTCGGATAAAGGAAATGAGTAAAAGAAAAACATAATTTAAATAACTATTCCCTTTCCCTAACAAGATATACTATTCACAAGTCATAACCAACATCAATAGGAAAATACACAAGAGAAGAGATAAAAGAAAACAACACAACTTAATAAATTGCAAGTAAGGAAATTACAAGTAAATAAGAAGTATGAAAATACTAAGAACCATATTGAAAAAATAAAGCTTTATTCAAGTTCAAAAATGGGAGTACAAGATAATGAACTCAAATACTAAAATCTAATCTTGCAAGCTCGGTTAAGAGACTGCAAGATAAGATAAAAGCAAAGAGCTCAAGACTAAACCCATCTATTATGTACAAGAACTAAAAAATGTAAAGTGGAGATTGAAACTTGGATAAAAGTATGGCAAAGTATCTCCCCTTTTAGCTTGCTCTCTTTTCTGGTATTTATAGGCACAAAATCAACAAAAACAAAAAATAAAAATGAGATGATGTGACAACATGAAATGACCAGAAGAAAGATGGAGCTCATTGGACATGGTGCGACCAGTGGTGGCGGCCAATTTAGAGTTTCTGCCGGTTTCTTGGGTGTGGTGAGGCTCGTTTTTGTGTGGTGACCTTGTGTGCTCTCCATAATCTCTTTGATATTGTTTGATTCTTCTATATAAGCTTGGTTTGCAATCTGTAGTTTTGGAGGGAAAATGTGACTTTAAATCACATCACACCTTTTTGCTTCACTCATCAAACACCACTTGCCTCATCCACTTGCACAAGTTATGATTCTTGTGTGCCCACTTGTGCTAGGCTGCCCCACCATAGTTCATGCATCAAAAGAGTTTGTGTTTCACACTTGTATCATGTTTGACTATTTTGCATAAAAAATGTGTACACATGAATTGTTTTGCACAACTCTTTGAATACCGATTGGTTTTCTGTTCCGGTTGCAGTGTCGGCTCACAAATGTCGTATCCGTGTATTTGAGTATATTTTCAGTATTTTGTCATGAATACCTGTAATATGTATTTATTGAGCAGACATGGGTTAATAGTACTGATATATTATAAAATTGATAATGAATGAGCGGTATTGAAATGCAGTTTTTCGTGATGAACAAACCCTATCCCATATACTGCTCCTCGGTAGAGGGTAAACTCAAAACTCTGATAACCACTCTGTCATTCATGTCACCTTGGAAGCTGGAACCAATAACCGCCTCCTGTAGAAGGCTGCCATTACCATACACCAAGAACATCCTCTTATGTTCTTCACTTTTTCCCTTTGTTTCTCCAGGATTGGATTAATATCTGCTTACTGCAGCAAGTGTAAAAACAATATCTGGTTCGGTACATGATATCGCATAATTGACTCAATTGCCTAAGCAAGTGATATGTCATTCATGCGAGTCCCTCTCCTTATCAGTCTAGAAGACATCTCTTTAGAGAGGGTGACTCCATCACCTACGGGTACACCACTACGCCAGAAGTCCTCCATTCTAAAATCCTTTAGAATGGTGTCCAAATACCTAAATTGGGACACTTCCCAAATCTAGATCTAACACCATAGATCTAATTACCAGAATGCTTGATACATTATCCAGATCCTATATGGAGAAACAACTGTGAGAACCATAGTTTGATCGATTGTAATATAGGAACATCACCTACTATCAGGAGTATGTTATCCAAATCCCAAGACATAACTCTCTACATCCTTCTTACTAGATTCATCTATTGTTTTGATAAAGTTAATCACCTTGACTGTCACATCAAAACAGATGATCCATCCCTGCTATGCCTGCTTTAGTCTATAAATAGATATAAGCAACTTGCACACCTTCCGCTGCTCCCACTGACTACGATAATCCTCTGGCAGAGTCATATACACGTTCACTTATAAATTCTCATTTACAAAGACGTTGTAGTCATCCTCTTGCTAGATCTCATAATCATGAATACCAGTAGTGGCAAGTCATATCTGTATGAACTTCAGCGTAGACACTGAAGTAAAGGTTTCATCACAATCTATATCGGGTATTTGATGAAAAACCATTTATTACAAGTCTAGCCTTATCAGGTTATTACCTTTCCACTTGCACAGATCTTGAAACATCTACTTCCTCCTAATAGGTTTTACCCCTTCAAAAGCTCTCAGCAAATTCCATAATTTACTGAAGTGCCTGGTGTTCAACTTGGATATATTGCATCCGGCCACCTAGAAGTTACCACTTCCTATGACATGCTGATAACTAGTAGGGCCACCATAACCATAATGCTGACCTTCCTCGAGAAAATTGAAGTATCTTTTGGGAGGATGAGGTCGCCTATTAAATCTATGGAGTGATTAAGGTTTGTCGAGTCCAATTGAATCTCCATGTTCTACTAAATTTTCAGTAAACGTTTGTGGTTCTGGAATCACATTCAGTTCTACCATACTCCTACTTATTTATTTTGCAAAAAGATTCCTTTCATAAAAAGGTGGCGAGTCAAGAACAATGTAACTATTGATCTTGAAAATGGTAGAAGTTAAACTTTTGCGAATACTTGGGATAACCCACAAACTGCCATTACTGAAACGTGCTTTGAGTTTGTCTGGATTCTTCTTTTAAATAGAAACCAGATGACCTCATATCTTAACATTCTTAAGATATGCAACCCTTCTATATCCATATAGAACCAAGGGTACTAATTTAGATGAAACCATATTCAATTGGCATGCAGATGTTTCCAGTGCATTTCACCTAAATGGAAAAAGGACATACAACATTACTTACCAAGGAGCGCACCCATGGATAAGTAACCTGTGAGAGAATTAAGTTCTCAATATTACTACGACGGAATACCAAACATAAATATCTACATTTTCGATCGCTTCAAAGAATCCTGATACTTCCAACGTATGGTTCTCTAATCTATTCTTATACCTATAAACTTCTCAAAATATTTAGACCTTACATTTCAACAAATCCATGTCTAAAAACCAGAAAACTCATAAGTAAACTGAATAAAGTAAGATTACCAACCCTATTCCCGCCAAAATCTTCGGCCAAGAGCTATTTGTTCCTGTTTATGCCGGCTTAAGTTTCGTTTACAAATATGTGTGAAACCAGGCTCATTCATATACGCACATGCACACATCAGGGGAAGAACAGGTGTTCAACGACAAAAACAAAGCATTCAATTGAACATTTTATTCTACAGGAAATAGATCACCAAACATGGGATCGAAAGTACAGTGATTTACAAAACTATGAATAAAATTATCTAACTCCCTCTCTGCCTTCTCCACCATGACAAAGCGGCGATCTTCACGAAGAGTAGCTACCCATCAGTCAGCACCGCACCAATCAGCAAAGGCAGACATGACGACCCGCTGAGCCCGTATTTGGCTTAGCAACCGAACAGAGCGATCCCTCAGAGCTGTGGTGATCAAAAGTGCCTCATGGAAGCACTCGATCTTGTCTTCCGCGGCGTCGAGCATTGCTGGAGTCATCTTCGCCGGAAAAGGGGGAATATCATTGATCACAGACAAGAAAACCATCCGGAGCCAAATGGAGCCGATGGGGAGAGGAGATCCTATATGAGTCAAGAGCTTGTGCAGCACCGTGTCGTATTGGTCATCCGTAAGAGTAGGGTTAACCAAGCGCGCAGCAAAACGAGGAACAATTTCCTCAATGGGCACCTCCCATGGCTGACGGCGAGCATGTGGGCGATTACAAGCCATAGCTCTTCTCTGTTAAAATGATTCTCTGAAAATGAGAGAGAAAAGAAGCACTGCTTCAGATTATGAAGGGAGACATTTAAGTCTAGGCACAGAAAATATTGTGCATGATGGAACTATTTCCAAGCTCTGGGAAAGAGAAGCTTGACTCAGGAAAAACGGAGAAGGAAGGTGAAAAGACACCTTCAGTAATGAGGAAGCGTCTCACGTGCAAAGTACGAGAGCGCCAAGAGCGCCAGCGCCCTGAGTCAAAGACTCTGAGGAAGTGCCTCACGTGCAAAGCATGAGAGCGCTGAGCACCAGCGCCATGAGTCAAAGACTCTGAGGCAGTGCCTCACGTGCAAAGTATGAGAGTGCTGAAAGCGTCAACGCTAAAGAGTCAAAAACTCTGAGGCAGCGCCTCACGTGCAAAGCACGAGAGCGCTGAGCGCCAGCGCTAAAGAGTCAAAGACTCTGAAGCAACACATCACGTGCAAAACACGAGAGCGCTGAGCGCCAAGCGCTAAGAGTCAAAGACTCTGAGGCAGCGCCTCACGTGCAAAGCACGAGAGCGCCAAGCGCTAGAACTAAATGTTCTCCACTATTGGATCAAAGATCCAACTGAGATGAATAAATCATCAAATTACAGAATAAAATTCTGTTGAGGAAATACTCCTCAAATCTTTCCAAACATGAAAGATCGTGCTCTGTAAATCAGAGCACCGTTGGATCAAAGATCCAATGGTGATTAAAAATCACTAAGATTACAGAATAATCTCTGTTTAGGAAAATATTTTCTAATCTTGTTAATAACAAGAGAAAAATCTTCTGTAAAACAGAAGTCATAGGATCAAAGATCCAATGGGGGATAAAATCCCCAAATCAATCAGAGATCGTTCAATGAAAGATCTCTTTAACCAAATTAACAAACTTGCCTCCACTATATAAAGGACCCAAGACTTCAAGTCTGGGGCGGAGGAGATCATCAAGATCATTAAAAGAGAGAGACCTGCCCATAGTTCTCAAATCGAAAGAAGAAGAAAACAGAGAGGAACCCCCCATAAACTTCAAGTTCTCAGAAAAGAAAAAAGAAGAGCAAGCTTTAAGAAGAAGAAATTTTCCTCAAGGTAAATGATAATATGTGAGATCATAACATCTCTTCGACTTTTGAGAGTTTAACTCTCACATCATAAGAACTCAGTTCTTTTTCTAGATCACAGATCTATACGACAAGGTTTTTTTTCTACAAAAACAAAGAGAGCACAGCATCTCATCAGAAAAAAGAAGAACTTAGTTCTCAGATCTATGAGAAAAAGTCTCTTATGAACGAGAATTTAATTCTCAAAGCACAAAGTTAATCAGAACTACCAAAGAAGAGCCTTAGCGCTCCAATTTAAAAAGGAGCGCCTCAGCGCTCTAAGTTTGGCGCTCGGCGCCCAGCGCGCTTTAGCACTCCAAGTCTGGCGATCAGCACCAAGCGCTCTACGTGTTCCTCACGTGGGCACTATTTTATAATAGCGCTCTGCATTCATTGACTGGTGCTCAGCGCCAAGCGCACCACGTGCTCCTCGCGTGTGCGCTATTTCATAAGAAACGCTTCAGCGCTCCAGGTCTGGTGCTCAGCACCAAGCGCACCACGTGCTCCTCACGTGTGTGCTATTTTACAAGAAACGCCTTAGCGCTCCAAGTCTGGCGATCAACGCCAAGCGCTCCACGTGTTCCTCACGTGGGCACTGTTTTAGAAGAGCGCTCTGCATTCATTGACTGGCGCTCAGCGCCAAGCGCAACACATGCTCCTCACGTGTGCTCCATTTCATAAGAAGCGCTTCAGCGCTCCAGGTCTGGCGCCCAGCGCCAAGCGCACCACGTGCTCTTCACGTGTGCGCTATTTCACAAGAAGCGCCTTAGCGCTCCAGGTCTGGCGCTCAGCGCAAAGCGCACCACGTGCTCCTCATGTGTGCGCTAAGGGAACACAAAATGTTCTTTACATAAAGCGCTCTGCGCCGTAATGAGTGTTCAACACCCAATAAAAAAAAATAAAGAGGGGTGTCGGAACCCAAATTAATGCTCCGCATTATTGAACTAAAAGGGACTGAGCCCAAACAAATATTCAACATTTTATTCAAATCTGAGTGGACTGAGCCCAAGTTGGCCATAAGTCCTCAATTCAGATTAACTGAGCCTATGTGCTCACAATCTCTTTAATTGGTCTTAGTCCCAAACCCTGACTACAGATCTCTCAACCAACATTGGTTCAAGGGTACATCTCTTCACACCTCTGATATGTGTCGTTGTAATTCTTCAACGTTTTCAGAGAGGTGGCGGGTCCCGACAACAAGAAACTTCACAAACTATGATGTCTTTAAACTAGACTATGATGTCTTTAAACACGGACTATGAGGTCCTTAAACTCATGGACTATGATGTCCTTAAGCTTTACGGACCATGATGTCCTTAAACCCAATGGACCATGATGTCCCTAAACTCATGGACTATGACGTCCTTAAACTTTACGGGCTATGAAGTCTTTAAACTCATGGACTATGATGTCCTTAAACAGTGGACCACAACGTCCCTAAACTAAAACGATAGAATCCAAATACTTTTTCGTTGGATTTAAATGATCCCAAAATCCTGTTGAATAGATCTTATTCTAAAATTAGACTAACGTATTCTCAACAGACGTTTGAGTTAACCTTATTCTAAAATAAGACCAACGGTCCTTAAACCAACCCAAACCCAAATCTAAGAAAATACGGATTTGGACTAATCCACGCCCTACGGGCGATAATATAAATTAGTCTCCGTATACAATTCACGGGCAACCAAAAATAAAACAAACACATACGACACGAAGTGACCATCTGGAGAAGGAGAAAGTGGTTACCGCGATGCGGTAGCATAATTAATTGCAGGGGCTTGCGTCTGCAAGGAAGAGCGCCCCCACAATCAAAAACCCCTCGTACACGAGGGGGAATCTGACGAAATCTGCTACAACGGCCGCATCTGTCTAAACCTCTGATATGCAGTGCCATAAATCAACTTGGCATCTTCGGAGAGGTGGACGGATAAAACCAAATAGCATCTACCCCCAAATTCAGGCAAGAATACCTATGCGGTTTCGTCTCTGTTTTCGGCGGTAAACAGATTCTGGCACGTCCGGTGGGACCTTTTCCTCTTTCCACTCCACACTTCACGTGTCATGTTTTTCCGCAATCAAATAATCGTGGTATACATGTTTGTGGTTGCCCATGGGTGATGGGATACTGAAGCCGGTGTTTCGTCTCTATGAAAAATGGCTTTTGATTCTACTCTAGCAACTCAGGCTCTGTCATATCTGGTGGAGTCAAGTATGGGTCGCTTGCAGCCTCAAATCTCTGCAATCCGGCTCTTCAAGAAATCAACGGGCTTCTCTTTGGGTCGATACTCCCACCTCCCACCCTTGGTGCCTCAACGCCAATGGAGGAAGCCCAGAGGAAATCTGTCTTCCACAGGCTGGTTCCCCAAGCTGCAGCTTTACCGACGGAATCAGTCCTCAAACAGCTGGCACCTGCCAAGGACCAAGGTCAACGCAGGGGCAGAATATTCAAGCTCCTACAGAAAACAGGGGGCAGGCTCGGCAAAATCCTGAGGCTAATCAAATCCTGTCCGTAAGAAATGGTCGACGTCGATATCGGCATCATACAAAATAAGCTGGGGGCAGTTCTCCGTATGGTCCTGTTTCAACCCCAGTGGTGAATGTTTTTTTTCCAATCGGGAACAGTTTCAAACTGTTGTGAAGGGTCAGACAAAATTCTCCAACCGCAATATTGAAGAAATCTCCGCAGCCTATGGAGATCCCACGAGAGCAGGAACTAGTTCGCTCCCTAAAACAACTTTCCTCATCTATATATAAGGTGTGGAAGCAAGTGAAGAGGACTCATCCCAAGACGGATCCTGATATAGCGGTTCCTCCCAAAACCAAAGCGGCTTTTCACAAAAAAGAGAAGCCCAATAAAGCTCAAGTGCCCGAAGCAAACTCCAAAGGCCAAAACTCCAAACACCCCAAGCCTGGGGGCATGGTAGTTCACATAGTCTATGTGGTGATTCCAAAGATGAAGTTTGAGCTTCTACTAGTCACCGACCTCAAACTCGGTCCCTGACAAAGGTTCAACTGCAACGTGAAAAGCTGCAAGAGACGCTCGCTCAGGCGGCAGCAAACACTAATCCATCGCCTAAGGAAAATCCCGAGGATCCACCCGAAGAAAGAGTAGAGAAGGAGTCGGATATTGATTTCCTAAAGCACGCTCTGAAAAAGAGAGATGAAGAAGCGGCAGAAATGTCCACTAAAATGAACCAGATGGCCCTTCTGATTCAGAATATGGCTGGAATGATGGTTCAATCGGAACAACTGACAGATGCACCGCTGATAGTCGGTCTTAAAGACAAAGGTGACATTTCAAGTCCTCTGCAAACCTCGTTAATGGCCGAGGAGGAAATGATTCCTAAAGAAAAGCTGGACACATATATCGCTCAGCAAATCAAAACTCACTATGCCAGTAAAGCCGCAAATAGGCCAATCAAGACTAGTCGACCGTATCCGGCGTGCTACGATCAAATACAGTACCCGCCAGAATATATACTTCTGACTCCACATATGCAAAGGAGCCGGGAATCCTCACTAGCACACCGCGCGATTTAAATCCATGTGCAGTAACACTGGAGAGAATGATATATTTCTCTTCTAACAGTTCGTCAGCTGTCTGGCGTGCATTGCCTTCGAATGGTATGCGGAACTCCCGAATGACTCATGAATACCTTCGACGAGATGGATATGCTCTTCTGTCAGGGATTCGTTAATGAGAACGAACATACTACCGTGACGGCGCTGGTCAACGAAAGGGTTAGACCGAATGAGACTTGGGTTCAATATGTTACCCGATGGCAAAATCTCTGGTCAAATACAAGCAACACATCGATGAAGTTGCAGCCATGGGAATGCTCATAGCCACTCTTGACCCAAATTCAAAGACGTCCTCGTATATGGACCTCTTCAAGCCAACGACCTTCCAAGAACTCATGGATAAAATGGATCGATTGGATTAAATGGGTCAAGACTCTTTCTCACCCGATGATGACGAGTGAAAAGCATAGGCAAGATGGCGTTTGTCGCCCACGCTTAACAAAAATAAGCGGCTCTGAAGCAACCTGTCGCCAAAATAGCGACGGCGTGGATACTCGTTCCCCCCGGGATATACACATGGGGCATATTCCTCAGTAGCGGAAGAATCCCTATGTGGGATGGTCCTTTCTTCTCAAAAGACAGAAAGGATATTAAAGGGCCTACAGACAGGTCCCACAATCCAGTGGAATGCCCCGTACAAAAAATGGTATGTCCATAAGCAAAATGGGCACGGATGAAAACCCGAAAGGGCTCCGTGAGTAAAAACAGCAAGGCTATCGGCGATATTTATGAAAACCCGAAAGGGCGCAAACTCGTAAAAAAAACGGTACGTCCATAAGCAAAATGGGCACAGATGAAAACTCGAAAGGGCTCCGTGAGTAAAAACAGCAAGGCTACCGGCGATGTTTGTGAAACCCGAAAGGGCGCAGATTCGTAAAAAAAACATTACGTCCATAAGCAAAATGGGCATGGATGAAAACCCGAAAGGGCTCCGTGAGTAAAAACAGCAAGGCTACCGGCGATGTTTGTGAAAACCCGAAAGGGCACAGACTCGTAAAAAAAAAGGTACGTCCATAAGCAAGATGGGCATGGATGAAAACCTGAAAGGGCTCCGTGAGTAAAAACAGCAGGGCTACCGGTGAGTTTGTGAAAACCCGAAAGGGCGCAATCTCGTTAAAAGACACTTGCAAGGTCCTCTCGACCTTGTAAGGAGAAAACTACCTGCGTGAGATCCTTACGGCTCACAAAGAAGTGACACACTTAGGGATCCCCACGATTCCTAAAGAGAAATTACACTTACGAGATCCTCACGACTCGTAAGGAGAACCCTCTTATGAGACCCTCATAGCTCATAAGATTCAAAAGCCTTAAGTTACAGGGATCTGAATCTGTTCTTAAGCCATCACATTTCCCAGACTGCCCTACAAGCGGTTCAATACTGACCCTTGTATACAATCCACGGGCATAAATAATCATTTCTTTGCCGAGTCCCACCAACAACGAGGAATGCCCTCATTTGATGAACAAACACTTGTAGGTCCTCTCGATTTATAAGGAGAAAACACTCTTGCAAGATCCTTACGACTTACAAGAGAACATACACTTAAGAATCCTCACGATTCTTAAGGAGAAAACGCACCTATGAGATCCTCACGACTCGTAGGGAGAAACATCTTTATGAGACCCTTACAGCTCATGAAGTCAAAAGCCTTAGTCGACAGGATCCTAACCCTGTTTGCTAAGCCGCTGTTTACCCCAATCAGAGCAAAGCTCTGTTCAAATTCCAAGGCGGGAGATGAAGCAATGCTTCATCTTCCCCCAATCAGAGCAAAGCTCTACTTTGAAAATTTAAACTTTAATAAATGAAGCAACGCTTCAGATTCTTTGCGCTGCACGCAACGCGCCACGTGTAAGGCGCAGATACATCAGCACAGCGCCCAAAGCAGCGCACCCAATCAGAGCAAAGCTCTATTTAAAGCAAAATTAAAGGAAGCAACGCTTCAGTTGCGCAAGCACTGCGCTGCGCGACACGTGTCAGCGCAGATGCGCTGCGCTTTGAGCTGCGCGACACGTGTCAGCGCAGAAGCGCTAGCGCAGTTGCGCTGTGCTGTGCGCTGCTTGACACGTGTCACACGCTGGGGCATTTGCGCCAAACAGAATTAAGATTTTAAAGAAATCTTTCTGTTCTTGTTAAAACAAGAAGATTTTCTTCTGTAAAACAGAGGCCCTTGGATCAAAAGATCCAACGGTGGGGAAAATTCCCCAAATTACTCAGAGAAAGATCTCTTTAATTAATTTATGGGCACTATAAAAAGGACCCTAGACCTCAGTTCAAAAGGATCAACATTTTGTGAGAAATTAAACAGAGAGAACTCTGAAGAATTGGAGAGAAATCCTAAAAAGCCTTTAGAAAAAGAGAAAATTCTCTTATGAACAGATCATTGATCTAAAAACAAGATCAATGATCTTTAATAAAAAAACAAAATAAAAACAGTGCTTTGCACTTTTTATGAACCTCTGGTTCCTGAAATAAGAAAAACTTGTTTTTCTTTGATCTAAATTAGATCAAGAAATCAAATAATGCTTTGCACTTCTTTTATGAACCATTGGTTCTTGAATCTAAAAGATTCTCAAATTAATAGTGCTTTGCACTTGAAAAACTGCGCTGTTGCGCTCTTGGGCTGGCGCAAGCCACCAGAGAGCGCCACGTGTCAGCATCTAAACCATTTGCGCTATGCGCTTTTGAAATAGAGCTTTGCTCTCTGAAATTGGCGCAACTCACCAGAGCGCGCCACGTGTCAGCAGCGCAAGCGTAGCGCACTAGCGCAGCGCACTGCGCTTGCATGACACGTATCATCACCACAAGCGCTTGCGCTCTTTGATTGGCGCAAAGCGCCTGAAAAATGCAATGCATTTCTTTCGTTAAAGCGCCAGGCCCAAGTCAAAAAGACCTAGCAGGCCAAAATAAATTGCAAAGCAATAAAAAGGGCAGAGCCCAAGTAAAATTGATGCTCTGCATCATTTATAAATAGGCAGAGCCCAAAACAAATTGATACTCTGCATCTTTTATGGGCAGACCCCAAATAAAAATAAAAATAAATGCAATGCAAAAACAAATAAAAATGATGAGTATTTTCCAACTGGACTTAGCCCAATCATGGCTGTAAATCCTCAAATTAAATTGACTGAGCAAGATTGCTCTCCTAAATCAATTTACCTCCGGTTCGAGGGTACATCTCCGAACTTCTCTGACACCTGTCGTTGTAATCCTTCAACGACGTCAGAGAGGTGACGGGTCCCGACGACCACATACGAATATGGACTGCGGGGTCCTTAAACTCGTGGACCGAAACGTCCTTAAACTAATATTGGACCGAAATGTCCTTAAACTAATGATGGACCGAAACGTCCTTAAACTAATGGTGGACCACCACGTCCCTAAACTAGAACAATAGAGCCTCCAAATGCACTTTTGCCGGATCTAAACGGTCCCGTTTAAGTTGATCTTAGCCCCAAATACGGCTAACGTATCCTTAAACATTTAAATGGACTATAAAACTCCAAATCGACTTTGGTTCAAGGGTACATCTCTGAACTCCTCTGACGCTTATCGTTGTAATCCTTCAATGACGTCAGAGAGGTGATGAGTCCTGACGGCCATATATTAAACGGATCACCACGTTAAGTTGATCTTAGTCTCAAACAGGACTAGCGTATTCTTAACGAACGTTTAAGTTGATCTTAGCCTCAATATGGCTAACGTATCCTTAAACTAAAAACACCAAACCCAAATCTAAGTAAATACAGATTTGGACTAATTCACATCCTACGGGCGACGGCATTACTCAGTCTCCGTATACAATCCACGGGCAACCACAAACAAAACAAACACACACGACATGAAGTGAAATTCTGGAGAAGGAGAAAGTGGCTACCGCGATGCGGTAGCGTAATTAACTGCAGGGGCTTGCGCCTGCAGGGAAGAGCGTCCCCACAATCAAAAACCCCTCAAGCGAGGGGGAATCTGACGAAGTCTGCTACATCGGCCGCATCCATCTAAACCTCCGATACATGGTGCCATAAATCAACTTGGCATCTTCGGAGAGGTGGACGGATAAAACCATATAGCATCTGCCCCGAACCTCAGGCCTAGACGTCCTCGCGTCGCGGCCGCCATTCGGAGGGGAACAGATTCTGGCACGCCCGGTGGGACCTTTTCCTCTTTCCACTCCACACTTCGTGTGTCGTCTTCGCGAACCAATCGCGGTTTGTTAACGGCTGCCTTTAGATTTTCAAGTTACTAAGATTTGGTCTTTTGTCTGGCGCAAAACTCAAGCATCAATGGCCTCTAACTGCACCAACTGCTCGAAGTGCCACTGCAACGGACGCTCCACCTCACCCGGAGGTGTAGCATATGGGCCCCAAGCGGCCTCCTTCCTCACTCTGCCGGTAGAACAGGTGACCCAGGCCACCACCGGCCTGTTTTTCGGGACCATGATCCCACCTATAAGCTTCTCTATGCCAATACCTGCACCGGAGGGGAACAAGAAGTCGGTCTTCGACCGGCTCACTGCTACGACGGCCCCTGTCAACGGGTCGCCCACTACCAAACCAACAGCCTCTGTTTTCGCCAGGCTAGATCAGAACTCTAAATTGGCTATCCCAAGGAAGGCAATAACTGCTGCTCCAGAAGTCGTCAAGGCAGCTTCCCCTGTCAAAGAGTCAGTCTTTTCAAGACTGACGATTCCTGCTCCTGCCCCTGCTCGAGGATCCGTCTTCGACAGGTTGAATATCACCCCTCAAAGGACAACCTCAGTCTTTAAGAGGTTAACACCGGCGGCGCCTCATTCAGACAGGGGGCAAAAAGAAGCGGTCTCTATCTCCGAGCCAGTCCCAACGGCTCGTCATGCTCGACGTCGCCATTGGCGGCGAGTAAAGAAGGCAGGGGGAAACTCCCCCTCAGGGATAACTCCACCTACTCCAGTGGTGGAGGTCAACGCTGCTGTTCCAACTGGGAACAGCTTTGAACCGCTGAGGAGGGTACGTAAGAACTCTCCAACCGCCACACTAAAAAGATCTCCACCTACGGAGAGAGTTCCGGAAACAAAGCAGGAGCAGCCCCCTCAACGGCTGTCCTAAAAAATATACAAGGTTTGGCGAAGGGTTCAAGACTCCGTGATCGACCCAGATCACTCTCGTCAACAAAAGAAGACGAAGGTGCAAAAAGAAAAGGACCGTCCCTTAAACAGCAGAGGACAACAATCGCTAGGGTGCCCACTGCAACGGCCCCTTCAACTTCAACGGCCCACAAAAGAAGAAGGCCGGAGAAAACCCCCGCGCCGGCGACAAATATCAAAGGTGGTGAACCCAAACGCCCTAAGTCAGGGGGCATTGTAGTTCATACCGTCTATGTGGCGTCTGGTAAGGAGGACAGTCGCATATCTACGGGTCATCGATCGCTTACGCGATCAGTGACCAAAGCGCAGGAGCAGCAGCAAAAGCTCCAAGAGATGATGAACGCTATGGCCGCACTTACTGGGCCAAAAGAAAGCCCTGAAACATCCTCGGATGAACGCCAGGAGCAAGAAACTGACGCCGAATTCCTTCGACGAATATTGGAGAAGAAGGATAAAGAGGCTGCTGAACAAGCAGCCAACATAAAGCGTATGGGCCTCCTGTTCCAAGACATGGTGGGGATGATGATCCAACAAGATCCTCCGGCCGAAGATCCCCCGATCGTCCTTGAAGACAATAGGGGAGAGACGTCAAATCCTCCGCCGGCTCTGTCAGCAGCTAAAGAAGAGACAATCTCCAAAGCTGACTTGGACGAGGACATAGCTCAACAGATCCGGGTTCATCATGCGACTGAAGCAGCCAGCCAGGTCGTAAAAATAGGGCCGTATCCAAGTTGGTACGATCAAATCAAGTACCCGCCCGGTTACAAAATTCCCAAGTTCCATGTCTACAAGGGGACGGGCAATCCTCACCAGCATGTTGCCCAGTTCAGGGCACTCTGCGGCAACACCGGCGGTGATGACAAGCTGTTGCTTCGCCAGTTTGTTGGAAGTTTATCAGATACGGCGTTCGAGTGGTACTCTGAACTCCCGAACGACTCTATCAAGACCTTCGCAGAGATGGAGCTGCTGTTTACCCAGCGTTTTGCAAGCGTCAGTGAACGCACCCCGATGACGGCACTGATTAACGCCAGGGTAAAGCCAGGCGAGACATGGGTTCAATATGCTCTACGGTGGCGGAACTTATGGTCGAAATGCGAGCAGCGCATTGAAGAAGCTCCCGCAGTGGGTATGTTTGTGGGAACCCTTGATCCGCAAGCAACCATCTCGCAATTTATGATGTTTTTCAAGCCGACTACCTTCCAGGCCTTGATTGATAAGCTAGCGCAAATGGATCAGATGGGTCATAAACCCCCTCTTCCAAAGCCGGACTCCCGAAATGACAAAGGGAAGGGAAAAGCGATCGTGGTCGCTAATGCTCAACAACAACCGAGCAACTCGAAGCCGGTCGTTCGTCAAAATAATATACGCCCGTACGTAGCCCTTGAGGAGAGGCTAGGACGTTCTTACTCTTTTCCCCGAGATAAAACGAGGAGGTTATTCGAGCTGGCGTTGCGCAATCGACTCATAAATCTACCGGATCCAAAACGTCTGTCACAACCAAGTGACATCAACGAGCCCAACTACTGTCCTTATCATCGAGTACTGGGTCATCCGATCGAGGATTGCTACGTCTTCAAAAATTGGCTTGAAGACCAGTACCGACAGGGCAAGTTCGCGTTGTCCGACAAATGGAAGGTGAATCCACCGCTGCCCCACACCTCTAAGGGAATGAATACGCCAGGGGAAACATGCTCTGTCGTTGAAGAAGCTCCTTGGGAGGTTGTATTATCAGCCAAGACAAAGAGGATGCTAAATGATCTTCAAACATGCCCAGCGATCAAGTGGAAAAACCCGTTGGAGCCGCAGATCATTGAAGGGATGTTGAAGCCTTGTCCAACTCAAAAGATCGATGGATGTGGCCCAAGCACTCACAACCAGCCGTCGAAATCTTCAAAGAAGAAGAAAAAGAAGTCAAGGAAGCCCGTGAAGCCTGGCGACAAGCGCACGGACTTGCAAAAATAAATTGACGCGCTGGAGGAATACAACCAGAAGGCACGGACTCCCATTACATTCCAAGAGTTCCTCAACCACGTCTTTCAAGAAGAAGATGAGGGAGATAGTTCGTCGGATGAATCCGAGGAATATGTAGCGAGCTGTCATATGATTTCCCATTCGCTCACGAACGATGAGAAGACTCCTTGTACTGAAAAGCTGGGGGCAGATCCTGAACCAAAAATTTCGGAGCCATCGGATGAAGTAATTGACGCATTCCTTAATGAAGCTCTCTTGAAAAGCAAAGCTGATCGGGAGCGCGAGGCGGTTATATTCGAAAGGGCCAAATGCCAGCGCCTTGATGAAAGAATTGAGATACTCCCGCTGGAGCAAAGTACACCCGCTGCGGATAAAATCAAATTCAAGATGAAGAAGAGGTTTGCTAAAACCGTGTCAATGGGTATGAAGCTACCATCCTCTGAGGGAAGCATTACTGGTGAGATGGAAATGCACCCCTCCTATTGCTTATATCATCAGAAGGTTTCGCACCCCACTCAAGAGTGCAAAGCTTTCGATAGATGGTGGCAAGGATACGTTGCTCATCGACAACATTTTAAGCGGGAGAAACGTAAAACTCGTCGGGAGCGGAAAAATATGACCGAAGGGTTTAACAGAACTACCGGTGATTGTCGCATGGTTAACACCGGGGGATCACAGGTGCCTACATTCGGGAGCGATTCTGATGAGGAGCTGGAGCTTGCCCCTCTCTTTAAAGAGTCCACCTCGGGAAAAGAAGAAGAGCCGAAGGTCTGCGAAAATATCCGGCTACGTAATCGCACGCTCCCCGAAAAGAATCTCGGACCCTCAAATAAAAAAGATAAGGGAAAAGAGAAAGTCCCTGAAGATATCGTCTTAAATGACCAAGTTGTGGAGGAGCTAAGTGCCAAGGACCCTCCGAAGAGAAATAAGGTGGATTACAACGTCTTAGCACATCTGAGAAAGCTACCCTCACAGCTCAGCATTCTTGACGCCCTTTTGTTAACAAAAGAGGCGAGAGATTCGTTAATCAAGGCACTACGGGATCCGGAGCAATTCCAAGCTTTCCTGGCCGAGGAAAAGATGAAAGATGAATTGGAGGAAGTGCACACGGCCGATGTCGCTTTTGGTGATGAAGACCTTCTCCTTGGGACGTGCGAACACAATCGCCCCCTTTATGTCTCAGGATACTGTCATGATATAAAAATAGGCAAAATCCTGATCAACAATGGATCCTCCGTTAACCTTCTCAATGTGCGGGTGTTAAAAGAAATCTGCATGAGCGTCCAGCACCTTGCTCGGGACAAGATCACTATCTCCGGGTTCGACTCCCAGTCATCAAGAACTCTTGGGTCTGTGATACTGACGCTACGTTTCGGGCTACTCGTCACGGACATTAAGTTCCACGTCATAGACGCCAAGACATGCTACAACGCTCTGCTCGGCCGACCGTGGTTACACGAGTACAACGTCATCCCTTCTACACAACATCAGTGTATGAAATACGCTAAGGATGGTCTCGAGTATACCGTGGCAGGAGAACTGAACCCGTTCTCCATGAACGAAGTCCGCAAATATGAAGATGCCAAATACTTCTTACCGAATTTCGAAGACACGGAAAGGTGTCACAAGCCGGAGAATAAAGCTAATGCCACCATCCCTGTCTTCGGCAGTGACACCGAGGAGGAAGAGGAGATAGTTTATTCGGGTCCGCCCCAATACAACAAGCCGGGACCATCTGCTCCTACGTTGATCTTTGGTAGTGACTCGGAAGATGAGGTCCATGCTATATTCTCGGCCCGGCCTTCAATACGAATGTCCGCTAATGAGGAACAAAGTCTACAAGTCGCCATGGTGCCGCTTAAACACCGTAAAGAACTGGATGCACTTGATATTTACAATGCAGAAGAGCTGCAAACGTTCTATATCCCTCCTAGGAGAGAAAGCGAAAAAGCAATTCTATTCTACCGCTCTGAAGAAACCAGAGTGGAGAAAGAAATCTAGCATGGCGCGGATCCTATGCTTGATAGGCTTCAGCCCATCCGTCTCCCCAGATATTATACAGAAGGCCTGAAGAGGCTGCTGAAGCGTCAGGGGATATCCTTCAAGCAGACCATTCGAAAAGCCAAGTTCTATGACAAAGTCTGGAACGTTCCCGGGACTCAACGCAAACTGCCTAATGGGAGAATGGAAACAAAAAGGCTTGGATATATCCAGTCAAAGAAACGGGAGCTACTACACGGTTGCTACGTTGTGTATGACTTTGATGAAGACGCGGATGCTCAATGGGAAGATGCTAATCCTGAGCCAGTGAAAGTTCCAGATGCAAAAGAGCCCAGTCTGTCGTTCGAAGAACAAATGGACAAGTTTATAAGGGAAGCGGGTCAAAAAGTCCGGGACGATCATAACAGCGAAATGGTCATCTACGAGAAAGCCAAAACGCAACGCCTCCTCCAACTGGCCGTGAAAGATGAAAATGCCGCTCCTTGTCAACCTGTTATAAAGAAGGCCCGACGCAGAGGCAGAAACAAGTCGAAATGCGAAAAAGGCGCTCAACAACAACGAAGCGGGGCTAAGAGGCCACGCGAACGAAAATCGAGCGGTTCCGATCTATCCCTCATAAGAAAAATGGGTCGAGCATACTCTTTTCCTCGGGACAAGACGAAGAAAATACTTGACCTCGCTTTAAAACATCGGATGCTTACACTACCGGAGTCTAAACACCCCGAACAAGCAGGCGAAGTCTCTCACCCGGACTATTGCCCTTATCACCGAGTGATAGGGCACCCTCTCGAGGACTGCTTCACCTTCAAGAATTGGGTTAAAGATCAATATCAGCTTGGCAAGTTCGCTCTGTCCGACAAGTGGAGGGTAGCGCCACCACAGAAGTACGAACCCAAGGCCACGGAAGAAGAACCAGTTCCACATTGGGATTGGAAGCGAATTCGTACTTGTCATGTGATAACGATATCAAAAGAAGAGCCCGAGAACGTGGATGACCTTCCCAGGTGCTTCGAAAAAAGCAACGACGAAGTAGTCTCAGAATTTCCACCAGCGCCAAAAGAGCTGGAAGATGGAATCCATACCACGGTGCATAACCTTAAGAAAATTGAGTTGGGGACGGCGAATGACCCGCGACCGACATTCATTAGTGAGCTGCTGTCTGAAGAAAATGTGGCTTCATTAAAAGACCTGCTTATGCAGCATAAAGATTGTTTCGCATGGAACTATTCCGAAATGTCGGGACTAGATCCAGAGATTGCTGTGCATAGATTGGCGATATCTCCGGACGTCAAGCCAGTCAAACAGGCGCCGAGAAGAATGCGGCTCGAGCTTGAGATGAGTATCAACGCCGAGGTCAAGAAGCTGATCGACTCTGGCTTCATCCAGGAAGTTCAATACCCTTAATGGATCGCCAACATCGTCCCGGTGATGAAGAAAAATGGGACAGTGCGCATATGCGTAGACTTCCGGGATCTTAATAAAGCTTGCCCGAAGGACGATTTTCCAGTACCAGTCACCGAACTGATGATAGACAATACGTCCACTCATGAGGTTTTCTCCTTCATGGACGGCTCATCAGGGTATAATCAGATAAAGATGCATCCCGAAGACCAGAAGCACACCGCTTTTCGGACTCCTTTGGGAATATTCTGTTATAAAGTGATGCCCTTCGGTTTAAAGAACGCCGGTGCCACCTATCAGAGGGCCATGACGAAAATCTTCGATGACCTTATACACGAAATCGTCGAATGCTATATCGACGATCTCGTGATTAAAAGCAAATCATACGAGGAACATCTCGAGCATTTAAAGACCGTATTTCAACGCCTTCGGCAATTCAACTTGAAGATGAACCCTCTCAAGTGTGCATTCGGAGTTTCCACGGGCAAAATCCTGGGATTCATCGTCCGACACCGAGGTATTGAAATAGATCCGTCAAAGATCAAGGCGATCATGGAAATGCCTCCGCCAAGGACTCTCAAACAGCTGCGGTCTCTCCAAGGGAAGCTCGCGTATATACGGCGATTTATAGCCAACCTTTCAGGAAAGTGCCGTCCTTACAGCTACCTGATGAAGAAGGGAAGCCCGTTCGTCTGGGACCAAAAATGCCAAAGCGCGCTAGACGAGATCAAACAATACCTACAGAACCCGCCGGTGTTGGCTGCTCCGGTCAAGGGAAAGCCCCTCATTCTTTATACAACCGCTATCGAAGGCTCCTTAGGCGCATTATGGGCACAAGAGAACGATCAAGGGAAGGAAAGAGCACTCTACTACTTAAGTCGGGTTCTGCTGGGGGCAGAAAGCAACTACTCCCCCATTGAAAAACACTGCCTGGTGTTGATCTTCGCGATAACAAAACTCAGGCACTATGCGTTGGCGCATGAGGTCCGTCTCATTTCAAAGGTGGACCCCCTTAAATATTTGATGTCGAAGGCCATATTGACGGGACGACTCGCTAAATGGGCCCTGCTCTTGATGGAGTTCTCGATAACGTATCAACCTCTCAAGGCAGTGAAAGGCCAGGCCATCGCTGACTTCCTCGTTGAGCATCCGATACCCGCCGATTCCCCTCTGAATTGCGACCTTCCAGACGAACATGCGTTTGACGCGATCGACGGTGGTGATACCCGATGGGAGCTTTATTTCGATGGAGCATCTTCCATGAAGAAACGCAAACAAAGTGCCCCTATAATCAAATCGGGGGTAGGACTCATCTTTGTAACTCCACAAGGAGAGATAATGCGCTTTGCTTTCTCCCTGACGGAGCCGAGGACAAACAATGAAGCCGAATACGAAGCTCTGATAGCAGGCCTCGAGATCGCCATCGACATGGAAATTGAAAACCTCCTCATATATGGAGATTCCCAACTGGTTGTTAGTCAACTAAACGGCGACTACCAAACATGCAAACCAGAATTGGTGAAGTACGGCGAAAAAGTGCAACAATTGTTGACCCAAATTCCTTCCTACACTTTGGAGAACACACCGCGCGCGGAAAACAGCAAAGCGGACGTGTTGGCCAAGCTCGCTAAAGAATTGGCTGACAAGAACCTCGATGACGTCAGAATTGTGGTACAAAGCCGTCGGGTGCTCGCCTCAACGGAAATATCTCCGGAATCACCCGAAAAGAAGGGAGCGACTGAGCAGACGACCCTGCAAATAAAAGATCGGAAAAATACCGAGGATTGGAGAGAAGTCTTTATAGACTACTTCAAATACCGCCAAACGCCCGAAGATGCATCCTCAAGACATCAGCTTATGAAACGAGCTCTGTCTTTCGCCTTCGTCAATAATACTCTGTACAAGAGGTTGTTCGATTCTTTGTGGTTGAGATGCCTGGGATCTGAAGAAGCAAAAAGAGTCGTCCAGGAAGTTCATGACGGACTCTGCGGTTCTCACCAAGCGGGCACAAAGATAAAGTTGAAGATCAAACGGATGGGCTACTACTGGCCCACGATGATTCAGGACTGCCTCGAATATGCGAAGCAATGCCACTCATGCCAAATTCATGAGGACTTCATCCATCAGCATCCAAATCCGCTACACCCGATAGTGGCTAGCTGGCCATTCGAAATGTGGGGAACTGATATAGTTGGCCCTATCGAACCAGCATCGTCCAGGGGACATCGTTTCATCCTGGCGACGACTGACTACTTCTCCAAATGGGCAGAGGCAGTACCGCTGAGGAAAGTTAAGATGGAGAATATCCTCCATTTCTTCAAGACGCACGTCCTATATCGGTTTGGAACTCCATGACGGATCATCTCCGATAACGGGCCAGCTTACAAAAGCCACAAGATCAGTCGCTTCGCGTAACAGCACAATATAGACTGGAGATATTCCTCGGTTTATAATCCGCGAGCTAACGGTCTAGCTGAGGCCTTCAATAAGACCTTAACAAAGATTATGAAGAAGACAGTGTCTCGAAATAAGAAGGATTGGCATGAAAGACTGCAAGAAGCTCTTTGGGCGTACCGAACTACGTTCAAGACAGCCACAAACACAACGCCATATGCGCTGGTATTCGGTACAGAAGCAGTACTCCCCCTCGAGATAGAGTTACCCTCTCTACGAGTGGCAGTCCATTACGAGCTAGCAGATGAAGAAAATGCTAACCTTCGGCTTGAGGAGCTCGATGCCCTCGATGAGACCCGGCTCATAGCGCAACAAAATCTGGAGGCCTATAAAGCAAAGATGACCCGCTCATATGAAAGATTGACCCGGTCAAGGACATTCCGCCAAGGCGAACTCGTGCTAGTGGTCAAAAGGCCTATGATCCCCAATCGCGCCAAGCGGGGAAAATTCGAACCAAACTATGAAGGCCCATACATCATAGATAAGGTCTACCAGGGCGGGGCCTATCTACTCATGGACATGCACGGTGAAAGGCCTTTCAGGCCAATAAATGGTCGCTTCCTAAAGAAATACTGCGCTTAACGAGTCACAGCCTATGTCAATGATAAATGACGACGACTATGTCCGCTCACTATCTTCCTCAACTCAAGCTTTATAAGCAGTAGCCAGCTTTCTCAATGAAGGACCGAAACGTCCTTAAACTACTACCGCAACATCTTTAGGCTGACGAGAAGAATAAAAAATACATAAAATAAAAAATATATAAAAACGGTATGTCCAGAAGCAAAAAAAAGGGGCACGGATGAAAACCTGAAAGGGTTCCGTGAGTAAAAACAGCAGGGCTACCGGCGAGTGTTCGTGAAAACCCGAAAGGGCGCGACCTCGTAAAATATATATATATATATATATATATATATATATATATATATATATATATAAACGGTATGTCCATAAGCAAAATGGGCACGGATGAAAACCCGAAAGGGCTCCGAGAGTAAAAACAGCAGGACTACCGGCGAGTGTTTGTGAAAACCCAAAAGGGCGCAACCTCGTTAAAAGACACTTACAGGGTCCCCTCGACCTTGTAAGGAGAAACCACCCGCGTGAGATCCTTACGACTCACAAGGGAGCAGCACACTTAGGGTCCCCACGATTCCTAAGGAGAAAATACACTTGTGAGATCCTCATGACTCGTAAGGAGAACTCTCTTATGGGACCCTCACGGCTCATAAGATTTGAAAGTCTTAAGTTACAGAGACCTAAACCTGTGCTTAAGCAACCCCCACAACTTCCAATATTGCCCTACAAGTGGTTCGATACTGATTCTTGTATACAATCCACGGGCGCGAATAAACATTTTCCTAACCAAGTTTCATCCGTGATTGGGGATATGTGCGCATGATGAACAACCCATATAAGTCCTCTCGACTTGCAAGGAGAAAACCCTCTTGTAGGATCCTTACGACTTACAGAGGAACAAACACTTAGGAATCCTCACGATTCCTAAGGAGAAAATACACCTACAAGATCCTCACGATTTGTAGGGAGAAATACCTTTATGAAACCCTTACGGCTCACGAAGTCGAAAGCCTTAGTCAACAGGACCTTAACCCTGATCGCTAAGCCACCTTTGTTTGACATCGACAGAGGCAGATGATGATTCGCTCCTGGCAATATCCCAGTTGTAGTGGTGCTGATGTCGAAATCGGTGTCTAATTTCAGGTTTACGGCGGAAAGCCAGTAGGCCGCACATGCATGCGAAATAGCCGAAATGATGGGGCAACTTGCAATAAAAAACAGCAAGTAAAATGTATGCATGCAAAATAGCCGAAATGATTGGGCAACTCGCAATAAAAAGCAGCGAGTAAAAACAAAATAAACAGCCGAAATGATTGGGCACCGCGAGAAATAGCCGAAATGATTGGGCAATCGCGACCTTCGCGATATAAAAGCTGAAACGATAGAGCATCGCGAAAATAAAACAAAAAAAATGATGATAAAACTTTGGCCCTATAGCTGAGATCACATAGATCCCTGTATACAATCCAAGGGCGCAAACAAGGAGGGAACCATACTTCCCCAACAGGCTCCGCCAGAAAACGAAGCCAAATCTCGACGGTTCATCCCAACCCCAAAGAAATCAGTGTCTTCAGCAAATCTTTCGACTCGAAGAAACAAACATCCTTGATGAGAGCCTCCTGATTCGCGTCGACTCGCAGAGAAACCAGTATCTCCGTGGGAAATTCTCGATTCGTTTCAATACCAGAGAAACAAATATCCTTGGCAAATGCTTCAATTCAAGGACACAAACATCCTTGATGAGAGCCTCCTGATTCGCGTCGACTCGCAGAGAAACCAGTGTCTCCGTGGGAAATTTTCGATCCGTTTCAACACCAGGGAAACAAATAATCCTTAGAAAATACCTCAATTCAGGGAAACTAGCATCCTTGATGAGAGCCTCCTGATTCGCGTCGACTAGCAGAGAAACCAGTGTCTCCGCAGGAAATTCTCGATCCGTTTCAACACCAAGAAAACAAATAATCCTTGGCACCAGGGAAACAAATAATCCTTGGCAAATACCTCAACTCAGGGAAACAAACAATCCTTGATGAGAGCCTCCTGATCCGCGTCGACTCGCAGAGCAACCAGTGCCTCCGTGCGAAATTCTCGATTCGTCTCAGCACCAGGGAAACAAATAATCCTTGGCAAATACCTCAACTCAAGGAAACAAACAATCCTTGATGAGAGCCTCCTGATCCGCATCGACTCGTAGAGAAACCAGTGTCTCCGTGAGAAATTCTCGATTCGTTTCAACACCAGAGAAACAAATAATCCTTGGCAAATACCTCAACTCAGGGAAACAAACAATCTTTGATGAGAGCCTCCTGATCCGCGTCGACTCGCAGAGCAACCAGTGCCTCCGTGGGAAATTCTCGATTCGTTTCAACACCAGGGAAACAAATAATCCTTGGCAAATACCTCAACTCAGGGAAACAAACAATCCTTGATGAGAGCCTCCTGATCCGCATCGACTCGCAGAGAAACCAGTGTCTCTGTGGGAAATTCTCGATTCGTTTCAACACCAGGGAAACAAATAATCCTTGGCAAATACCTCAACTCAGGGAAACAAACAATCCTTGATGAGAGCCTCCTGATCTGGGTCGACTCGCAGAGCAACCAGTGCCTCCGTGGGAAATTCTCGATTCGTTTCAACACCAGGGAAACAAATAATCCTTGGCAAATACCTTAATTCAGGGAAACAAACAATCCTTGATGAGAGCCTCCTGATCCGCGTCGACTCGCAGAGCAACCAGTGCCTCCGTGTGAAATTCTCGACTCGCTTCAACACTAGGGAAACAAATAATCCTTGGCACCAGGGAAACAAATAATCCTTGGCAAATACCTCAACTCAGGGAAACAAGCAATCCTTGACGAGAGCCTCCTGATTCGCATCGACTCGCAGAGAAACCAGTGTCTCCGTGGGAAATTCTCGATTCGTTTCAACACCAAGGAAACAAATAATCCTTGGCGAATACCTCAACTTAGGGAAACAAACATCCTTGACGAGAGCCTCCTGATTCGCGTCGGCTCGCAGAGAAACCAGTGTCTCCGCGGAAAAATTCCCGATTCGTCTCAACTTGCAAGATGAAGCCTCAGGCAGCAGGGACTAAAAAACTTGCTTCCTGAACAATGGGACCCTGCAAGTCGACCTAAAACGGTCTCTTGCATACTATTCACGGGTCTTACTCTCCAAATTCGAGTTTCGACAAGGAGGGAAACAACCGCTTACGAGTCCTCTCGACTCGTAAGAGGGAAAAATTCTCTTATAGGATCCTTAAGACTTACAAGAGAAAACACACTTAGGAATCATCACGATTCCTAAGGAGAAAATTCACCTACGAGATCCTCTCGATCTGTAGGGAGAAAAGTCTCTATGAGACCATCACGGCTCATAGAGTTGAAAAGTCTTAGGCGGCAGATCCGAACCTGCGGCCTAAGCCATCACTATCTTTTGGAAAAACTAAGTTATCTTCCAATTATGTTTATCAAGACAGCATGCTGATAATAAAAGAAAGAAGAAAGCAACAGAAAGAGCATCCGATTTACATTTGATCAAGCGTTCGAGACACACTCATTCATGCATAAGCAAAAGACTCAGAACGAAAAATAAAGACAAGCTGGGATAAAAAATTTCCATTAATATTGCCAAAAGTTCTTACAATCATAAAAGCAATAAACGAAAAATATTATTACAATGGAATAACCTCAGATCCAGGGCACGGATTGAGGAATTCAAAAGTAAGGCCATTCAGAGTTCTTCTGGCCTTTCGGATTATTCTCGTGCGCAACCTCTCACGCTCATGTGTGTCAAGATCCTCGGCAAGCCCACCCAGCCTTCGATAAGCAGTGACTATCGTCGTCTGCTGGAAAATTTGATGCAGGATGTCGATGAGGCTATCCCGCCGTTTCTTCGAGATCAGCCCCCACAGGTACACTGAATGCACCTTGTCTTCGGCATCATCCAGCGCATTGAGTGGTAGGGCCTCGTGGAACCCCGGGAGTGCTCTCCGAATGGCTCCCAGCACGACTTTCAAGAGAGCAGAGCGGTGGGGGAGCAGCCAACCCACACGTGCGTTCAGACGACCCATGACATCCGCACACTGGGCATCCGTAAACTCTTGGTTTTGCCGACGGCCCTGTACACGGATATCCTCGTAGGTAATGAATTCATGCAGACTGTATAGACGCACCGCCATAATGCCTGAAGAAAACAGCATTGGAAGATCAACAATGAGAAAAAGCATAGGGAGTTAAAACTCCTCGAGAGCAACGCTCTACAGACAGGAGTAACTCCTATCAAAATCAATAATGAAGAGAATTTGAAGAAAATCCCCTAAGAACATTGAGAGCTTTGCTCTGAAGAGATGATATAATTATAATAATAATATAAAATGCCATCTTTAACTTCCAAGATCCATGAAGAATTCTTAAGAGTTCTTCTGTATGATTAGGAAGGAGCAAAGCTCCATTAATGGATCGAGAAAATCCAAGGGAAATCTTTTAAGAGAGCAGAGCTCTATTAATGGAACCCTAACAGGGTTCTCCTTAATCCTCTTTAAACCCCTTTAGAGCAAAGCTCTGCTAAATGAAACCCTAAATGGGTTTTCTTTAGATCAGGGATCTACTGAGAGTAAGGCTCTGTCAATAAAAATTAATCTAATTTAATTTAATTCAAATTAAAATTTTCACCTAAAAGTTTTAAGAATCTAACTCTTGAAGTTCTTGAAAATAAAGAGCAGGGCTCTGAATTCTGAAAGTAAAATTTTGGAGATGATAATCATCTGTTGAGGACCAAAGGTCCTATTTATAGGCATCAAATGACCTTTCAACTTCCAAAAGTTGCCGCAACGGTTGGAATTCTACCACCGTTGCGCTCGCGTTTGGGGCCACGTAAGCGCAACGGTGGGGAGGCATTTGTTTACCCCAATCAGAGCAAAGCTCTATTCAAATTCCAAGGCGGGAGATGAAGCAACGCTTCATCTTCCCCCAATCAGAGCAAAGCTCTACTTTGAAAATTTAAACTTTAATAAATGAAGCAACGCTTCAGATTCTTTGCGCTGCGCGCAACGCGCCACGTGTCAGGCGCAGATACATCAGCACAGCGCCCAAAGCAGCGCACCCAATCAGAGCAAAGCTCTATTTAAAGCAAAATTAAAGGAAGCAACGCTTCAGTTGCGCAAGCACTGCGTTGTGTGACACGTGTCAGCGCAGATGCGCTAGCGCAGTTGCGCTGCGCTTTGCGCTGCGTGACACGTGTCAGCGCAGAAGCGCTAGCGCAGTTGCGTTGCGCTGTGCGTTGCTTGACACGTGTTACACGCTGGGGCATTTACGCCAAACAGGATTAAGATTTTAAAGAAATCTTTCTGTTCTTGTTAAAACAAGAAGATTTTCTTCTGTAAAACAGAGGCCCTTGGATCAAAGATCCAACGGTGGGGAAAATTCCCCAAATCACTCAGAGAAAGATCTCTTTAATTAATTTATGGGCACTATAAAAAGGACCCTAGACCTCAGTTCAAAAGGATCAACATTTTGTGAGAAATTAAACAGAGAAAACTCTGAAGAATTGGAGAGAAATTCTCAAGAACAAAAAAGGTAAAAAGCCTTTAGAAAAAGAGAAAATTCTCTTATGAACAGATCATTGATCTAAAAACAAGATTAATGATCTTTAATAAAAAACAAAATAAAAACAGTGCTTTGCACTTTTTATGAGCCTCTGGTTCCTGAAATAAGAAAAACTTGTTTTTCTTTGATCTAAATTAGATCAAGAAATCAAATAGTGCTTTGCACTTCTTTTATGAACCATTGGTTCTTGAATCTAAAAGATTCTCAAATTAATAGTGCTTTGCACTTGAAAAACTGCGCTGTTGCGCTCTTGGGCTGGCGCAAGCCACCAGAGAGCGCCACGTGTCAGCATCTGAACCATTTGCGCTATGCGCTTTTGAAATAGAGATTTGTTAGTGTTTATGCCCTAGAAGGCCATTACTGTATCATACTAGCTTGTATATTACTTAATGGAAGCTTGGGATATTCACATGTATATAACAGTCTTGCTAAACATGGTAGTATGCTACTTGGTTTTTCTATCTTAATATGTGAGTGTACGTATTGATAAAGCTCTTAGGATCTTGCTTGTCTACCAGCGTTGTGATGGCAGTCACACTAGTGGGGGCTGGGTAGTCTACAAGCACATCCTTATTCAGGTCCCTGGTCGTTGGATTATCGAGACAGAGCATCGATACTCCGGAGTAGACTAGTGTGTACGCTTCTCATCCCAGTTGGGGAGATGGTCTGTCCCACAGCCATCAGTACGTCGTACTGGAGATAGTATACAGGTGCTCGTTAGGTTACGGGTACACCGGACAGGACTCACAGGGAACTGTTGGTTGGTTTGATACCAGTCGTCAGTGAACAGTTCCCAGGTGACATGAGTACAGCGTAGTCCGCAGACTTGACACTGCTACTTCGCCTTGAGTGTGTCCCACTGTTCTTAGATTGCTACCCTACCACGGCTCAAAGGAGTCGTGCAAACAGGTAGCAGTTGGGTGCAGTCCCGAGCACTTGGAGGCAGTGGCGGTTAGACAGGATTCGTCCCTCCCGGTATTGGGAGTAGATATCGTGCTGTGTCAGAGAGCCATTACGCAAAGTCCCTGGCCAGGGCAAGCGAGATTTGCTGGTAGGTTCCAGCAGTTTCTCAGGGTGTAATGGGCTTCACTCCGACACGACTTATACCGCTATTAGGGGACTGACGCTTGCCGCCCCCCTAGGCCCGATATGCGATAGTCATGGACGAACGGACCGGACTGTATGGAGATTGTCACATCAGACTCAGTAGGAGTTCGGATGGGTTTTCTCATCGGCCTTCTTATCGACAACTACCTGGGGACCGTTACGTACAGCTAGTGCCGCTTGCGGTCTGTGGTTAAACCCACTGCCAGCGTAGTAGTCGAGTCTCTAGAGTCCCACACAGAGAGTTTCCTACTCCAGGCGAAACGATATAGAGGTTGCATGGTTTTGCGACAAAGGGTTCGGACGCATACGTGCGTTTACGCACGTACGACTTTCGGACAGTTTTTACCAGTCGGCTTTGGTTTAAGCCAGTTACTGGTATCCGGTTATTGGATTTTTACAGTCTAAAGTTTTTCCGTATTTTTTACGGATCGGAGGGGCGTTCTCGTAATTACTCGAGAAGCTTCTAGAAGATGTGACTAAGGAGGTTTCTTTTGGATAAGAGAGTGAGTCATGGTGGTGATTCATTCACTTCATTAATGCACATTTATTGCTTAATGACTCATGCTAATGAATCATCACAAGATATTTTATGAAGCATGCTTATTCATTTCTTTTATTCTTTTGTTGAAAATAAGAATGCTTCATAATATTATGATACACTCTCTCTCTTCTCTCATTATCTTATCTCATATTCTCTCTCCTCAAGCTCTCATCTTCAAGATACTAACCTTAATCCTCATGTGTTGAGAACAAAGGTTTAGTTAGACTTAAGCATCCATAACCTACACTCTACATCATCCTTACATCTTTGATTAGCAATCAAAGTTGATTAGTTACCTCAAGTTAGAGGTTTAGCTTGGAGTTTCGCTCTCGGGTGGATCGTCTACTACCTAGAGAAGGTCGAGGAGAACAAAGGAGGACGTAAAGAAGAAGGACCGGTTTCATTAGGTATAATCCCTAATCACTTGTGAAAAGAAACTCATAGAATACGGTTATTTAGAGTTTAGCTTCGATTTAAGCGGTTAGTCGATGTTCGTTCCTTAAACTTGATCGTTTTTGTAAAATCCGCCTCCCCACAAGTACTGGGGTGTACTACATCGACTTACAGTGGTATCAGAGCCTCGCTAAACACTAAATAACTTAATTGCAAATTTGTACGAATTTCGAACGGAAAAACAAAGCCGGAAAACCCTAATTCTGTTCAGTTTCTGTCGAACTTAAAATGAAGTCCTAAAATTTTTCAGGTAAGCTCAGAAAGCTAGAAAAGAGTACAGGAGAACACCCAAAAAATTTGGGCTTCTGATTCGTCTACAGTGCCGCGGAAGCGCGGCGGATCGCACCGATCCGCCGCGCAACCGCGGCCGAGTTGACGAGTCAGGAACTCGTTTGTTTTGGGTGGGTCCCCTGTGGTGTTTAGGGTTTTCTGGAATGTTTAATTATTGCTCAGGTTACTGTTTAACAGAGCAGATTTTGGAGCAATATTGATGTTGTTTATTCGATCGAAATTGTACAGTATTTGCATATGGATTATATCTGTGATTGTTTAATGTGTTCGTAAACCTCCCCTAACTGCTAGTATGTCGGTTGGCAGGGGGTTGCACATTTCTGAAATGGTTATATCTGTTTGTGCATATAAACTGTATTGGACTGTTGTGGTGTATAGCCGGGGTTTGCAATGGGTTATTGTTTAATTCATTTGTTATAAATGTAATTTGTTGTAATATTATTATTGCGGGGCACTTCCAGGTTGCGGTCGTAGCCACCGTTGTATTATTTCATTTTACTGTTTTTGCTCCTAGGACTGACCCAAGGTGGGGTACACAGACTGCCGGGCGGGTAGTTTGCCGTACCCGTAGGGGTCGAGGGTGGGGTAACGGCTATTCATCACAACTGTGTAATCTGTCTTTTCTTGCAGGCTCAAAAGAAATACAGATTGCTTGCAAATCCAATATTGTTTATCTGTGTTCTGGAATGTATATCATTGCGTCAGACGAATGTAAAATATCTATATTTATTGTAGCTATTTAGACGTCACTTATGTTTTACACCCGCGCTAGCCCAGCCCCCGCTCTGTCGTTAGTTAAGTAACCTAACGGGTGATGACGGGACCCCGTGGCGAATGCGGATGGCATAAGAGGACGTTGTATTTTCGTTGTTTTCTGCAATGATAGGTTAATGATGGGACGCATTATCTGTAATGCAAAGAAAACAAACCAAAGTTTAAATCGTTGGAACAATTTAAAAGAAACCACTCGGTTATTTTTAAAACAGATATTTTTAAATGCGGAGCTTTAACCACTCCTTTTAAAAGCTATCAGGTTCCTTCGATTATATCAAGTTCACTACGTTCACGGTCTCGCCAAGACCAGTCGTAGCCCTCCGTCATTTCTTATGAATGGTCAGTAGTATTCAAGCTATGTTTGTTTGGCCCTTAGTCAAGACATAGTGTTTGGTAGCTGCCGGGGTATTCATTTGTTGCATAGATAGATGAGTTGGTTTGGGACAGTCGTATTACTTTGTTTGGCCCTTAGTCAAGAGTATACGGATGGGTTCAAATCAACAGGATAATGATGGGCAGAACTTGACATGTGACTTATGATTTGTTGGCCCTTAGTCAAGATCATAAGAGCATGGGGCAAAAACTTATATCGGGAATTTCTAAAGAAACTGAAATTTGCAAAGAGATGCATACCATTTTGAGTTTGATGAATGTTGGTAGCATTCCTACAACATTATCAGACGATGATATTTGGATCCCGATCCTACTGTGAGTATATGCTACTTATCAGGATATTCGTCACTTAACGATCAATGCTATAAACCTAGTAGGTGTCCAGAAAATTGTCAGCGGGGTTACGCCCCCAGAGAAAAGAGGTTATTTAATTAAGGAACTTCGCGAAAGCGTTGGAAAACCTCCCTCGAAGTACCGACACCAGCCTGGCTGAACGGTTAAGCAAGTATTGTACGGTGAGAATAGTCCTGGCTAATTCTTCTTTTATGGTTTGAGGAAGGATTCGAAAAACAGTGGGAGCCATCCAGTTTAGATAAACTAAAAACCACTCTAAACTTGCAAGAGCATCATGCTAAAGTGTTTTCTTCTCTCTCTCCTAATTGCAGCGACCCTGAAAATGACTGGACTTAAGTTACTTTTAGAAAAAAATATACTGATGGGGCCAAACTATAAAGATTGGCTGCGGAATGTCAAGATGGCCTTGACCTATGACAAATTGGGGTACGTCCTCACCGCTACGGCACCTGCTGTCCCTGGTCCCAAATCCAGCAATGCGGATAAGGAAATCCGCAAAACCTGGGATTTAGATTGCGCGAGAGCCAAGTGCATCGTGCTTGCCTCGATGAACAATGAACATCAGAGGAGGCACGAGGATATGTCCCTAGATGGCATATTTCTCCATACAAAGGAACTTTATGGAGAGCAATCTCGTATAGCAAGATACGAGACCTCTAAGAAATTGTTTCGAGCGAGGTTGGCTGTCGGGTCATCGGTAGGTGAACATGTCCTACAGATGATCGGCTATATTGAGGAGCTCGCAGACCTTGGGACGACTTTGGATAATGAGCTCTATACAGACCTTATTCTCCAGTCCCTTCCACCCACCTACGCCCAGTTTATCCTCAACTTCAATCTTCAAGGAAAAGAAGTTGAACTTGCGGAACTCCTGAACATGTTAAGGAGTGCAGAGGGCACCTTACAGAAGGTAAGGGAAACACCCGCTATGTTTGTTGGCGGTTCATCTTCTTCAGGGTCCAAGGCTAGGGCCAAAGGAAGGAAGAAGAAGGCCGCACCCAAACCTAGAGGAGGTGTTAGTAAGGTGGGAAAGAAGGGAAAGAAAAAGCTTGCAGCACCGGTAGTTGGCCAGGATGAGTGCTTCCATTGTCACAGGAAAGGGCACTGGAAGAAAGATTGCAAGGCGTGGAACGCCAAGAACCAGGAACCGAAGCAAGCTGTGGCTTCGACTTCAGGTGTGTTTGTAATTGAGAATTGTCTGTCAATCAACTCTACTTCCTGGGTATTGGATACCGGATCAGGATCTCATATTTGCAATTCATTGCAGGCACTGAGAAACCGTAGGGTGCTGAAGGAAGGTGATATGATCCTCAGGGTTGCTAACGGAGCTAGCGTGGGAGCTGCGTCCGTCGGGGATTATCACCTAGGATTGACGAGTGGACATATTTTGGTTTTACATAACTGTTATTTTGTACCCAGCTTAACGTGTAATATCATATCAGTTTCCTTGTTATCAAATAAAGGTTATGATTTCACGTTTGTAAGAGATGTTGTTAACATCCACCTTAATCATGGTTTGATTGGGTCCGGTACTCTAAATAACGGAATATATGTTTTAAACCAACTCCAAATTTTCAATGTCCAGAGCACACTAAAAAGAAAGTCTCCAGATTTAAATAAAGCTTTCTTATGGCATTGTAGACTGGGTCACATCAATGAGAGAAGGTTGACTAAGTTGCATAGAGAAGGATATTTGGACACGTTTGAATATCAATCCTATGACACTTGTCAATCTTGTCTCAAAGGAAAGATGACAAAGACTCCATTTACTGGACAAGGAGTAAGAGCGAGCGAGCTCTTAGGACTCATACACAGTGATGTATGCGGTCCAATGTCTACACATGCGAGAGGTGGTTATTCCTACTTCATTACTTTTACAGATGATTTCTCTAGGTTTGGACATGTCTTCTTAATGAAGCACAAATCCGAGGCCTTTGAGAAATTCAAAGAATACAAGAGTGAAGCGGAAAACCAAACAGGCAAAAGTATTAAGACACTAAGATCTGATCGAGGTGGAGAATACTTAAGTGCCGAGTTCCTAGGTTACCTAAAAGAGAAAGGAATTCTCTCTCAGCTTACTCCTCCATACACTCCACAGCACAACGGTGTATCGGAGAGACGGAATCGAACCCTATTGGATATGGTACGATCCATGATGAGTAATACTGAGTTACCGCGATCTTTCTGGGGTTATGCGCTAGAATCAGCAGCATATCTTTTGAACCAGGTTCCAACCAAGACTGTGCCTACCACACCATATCAGATGTGGAGTGGGAAGAAACCCTGTCTAAAACATTTTAGGACATGGGGGTGTCCAGCTTTTGTAAAAAAGCAGCATGTGGACAAGCTCGAGGCACGCTCAGTACTGTGTAAGCTTGTGGGATATCCAAAGAACTCCAAGGGATATTATTTCTATTACGCAGAGGAACAAAAGGTTTTTGTTTCTCGTCATGCCCACTTCTTAGAAACTGAATTTTTAGAAAATCAGAAGAGTGGGAGCGAAGTAGAACTGGAAGAAATTCCAGAACCACAAACTGCTACTGAAAGTTTAGTAGAACCAGAGGTTCAAGAAGAACAGATCATTCCCGCACCCCTCCGCAGGAGTAGTAGGCCGTCTCATCCGCCTGAGAGATACTACGGTTTTCTCATAGACGGGGATAGAGAGGATTGCATCATAGATGATGATGAACCTACTGACTTCCAGCAGGCCATCCAGAGCGGCGACTCGGTACGATGGCTAGATGCAATGCGGACCGAAATGGAGTCCATGTACACCAACAAAGTATGGACTTTGGACTTTGCTCCAGATGGGGTAAAACCCATAGGATGCAAATGGATCTTCAAGAAGAAGATTGGTGTAGATGGACAGGTGGAAACCTATAAGGCTAGACTTGTTGCAAAGGGTTTTCGTCAAAGACCTGGTTTGGACTATGACGAAACTTTTTCTCCAGTGGCTATGCTCAAATCCATTCGGGTCCTTCTTGCTATTGCTGCCTTCCATGATTATGAAATCTGGCAGATGGACGTAAAGACGGCTTTTCTGAATGGAAATTTAGAAGAGAGCGTCTATATGGATCAGCCAGAGGGTTTCAATCAGAGTGGGAGCAGCGGGAAAGTATGCAAGCTGCTTAAGTCCATTTACGGACTAAAGCAGGCATCGCGGAGTTGGAACATCTGTTTTGATGAGACAGTCAAAGAATATGACTTTATCAAAAATCCAGATGAACCGTGCATATATAGTAAAGTTGTGGCCAGAAGTGTCGTATTCCTCGTCTTGTACGTGGATGACATTCTATTGATAGGAAATGACATTCCTATGCTACAATCTGTCAAAGGATTCTTGTCACACAGGTTCTCCATGAAAGACCTGGGTGATGCCTCTTACATTCTGGGGATCCGGATCTATCGTGATAGATCCAAGAGGATGTTGGGACTTTCGCAGTCCAGGTATATCGACACTGTACTGAAAAGATTCAGTATGGAAGATTCTAAGCGCGGTAATCTACCGGCTTGTCACGGAATCACCCTCTCCAAAGAGATGTCTCCCAAGACTGATTTGGAAAGGGAACGCATGTCTATTATACCCTACGCTTCTGCGGTAGGCTCTATAATGTATGCGATGTTGTGTACCAGACCAGATGTAGCTTACGCACTGAGCGTGGTAAGCCGGTATCAGTCAGACCCAGGGGAGAAACACTGGATAGCAGTAAAGAACATTCTCAAGTACCTGAGGAGGACTAAGGAGATGTTCTTGGTTTACGGCGCTAAAGACCTCAGGTTGGAGGCCTTTGCTGATTCCGGCTTCCAGAGTGATAAGGACGATTCCAAGTCTATGTCGGGTTATGTCTTTACCCTCAATGGAGGGGCGGTGTGCTGGAGGAGCTCCAAGCAGGACACCGTTGCTGACTCGACGATGGAAGCGGAGTATATAGCTGCATGCGATGCCGCAAAAGAAGCAGTCTGGATGAAGAAGTTCCTAACAGAACTTCAGGTTGTTCCTACCATAGTTGATCCAATACCTCTGTATTGCGACAACAATGGAGCTATAGCTTTAGCGAAGGAACCAAGGTCCCATCAGAAGTCCAGACACATCTTGAGGCGGTATCACCTGATCAGGGAGATCATTGATCGTCAGGAGATCGAGGTTCGGAGAGTTGCTTCAGAAGAGAACATTGCTGATCCATTCACGAAGGCCCTTCCTCAGATTCAGTTCGAGAGGCTACTCGAGATCATTGGTCTACGATATGCCAGTACATGGCCCTAGTGCAAGTGGGAGATTGTTAGTGTTTATGCCCTAGAAGGCCATTACTGTATCATACTAGCTTGTATATTACTTAATGGAAGCTTGGGATATTCACATGTATATAACAGTCTTGCTAAACATGGTAGTATGCTACTTGGTTTTTCTATCTTAATATGTGAGTGTACGTATTGATAGAGCTCTTAGGATCTTGCTTGTCTACCAGCGTTGTGATGGCAGTCACACTAGTGGGGGCTGGGTAGTCTACAAGCACATCCTTATTCAGGTCCCTGGTCGTTGGATTATCGAGACAGAGCATCGATACTCCGGAGTAGACTAGTGTGTACGCTTCTCATCCCAGTTGGGGAGATGGTCTGTCCCACAGCCATCAGTACGTCGTACTGGAGATAGTATACAGGTGCTCGTTAGGTTACGGGTACACCGGACAGGACTCACAGGGAACTGTTGGTTGGTTTGATACCAGTCGTCAGTGAACAGTTCCCAGGTGACATGAGTACAGCGTAGTCCGCAGACTTGACACTGCTACTTCGCCTTGAGTGTGTCCCACTGTTCTTAGATTGCTACCCTACCACGGCTCAAAGGAGTCGTGCAAACAGGTAGCAGTTGGGTGCAGTCCCGAGCACTTGGAGGCAGTGGCGGTTAGACAGGATTCGTCCCTCCCGGTATTGGGAGTAGATATCGTGCTGTGTCAGAGAGCCATTACGCAAAGTCCCTGGCCAGGGCAAGCGAGATTTGCTGGTAGGTTCCAGCAGTTTCTCAGGGTGTAATGGGCTTCACTCCGACACGACTTATACCGCTATTAGGGGACTGACGCTTGCCGCCCCCCTAGGCCCGATATGCGATAGTCATGGACGAACGGACCGGACTGTATGGAGATTGTCACATCAGACTCAGTAGGAGTTCGGATGGGTTTTCTCATCGGCCTTCTTATCGACAACTACCTGGGGACCGTTACGTACAGCTAGTGCCGCTTGCGGTCTGTGGTTAAACCCACTGCCAGCGTAGTAGTCGAGTCTCTAGAGTCCCACACAGAGAGTTTCCTACTCCAGGCGAAACGATATAGAGGTTGCATGGTTTTGCGACAAAGGGTTCGGACGCATACGTGCGTTTACGCACGTACGACTTTCGGACAGTTTTTACCAGTCGGCTTTGGTTTAAGCCAGTTACTGGTATCCGGTTATTGGATTTTTACAGTCTAAAGTTTTTCCGTATTTTTTACGGATCGGAGGGGCGTTCTCGTAATTACTCGAGAAGCTTCTAGAAGATGTGACTAAGGAGGTTTCTTTTGGATAAGAGAGTGAGTCATGGTGGTGATTCATTCACTTCATTAATGCACATTTATTGCTTAATGACTCATGCTAATGAATCATCACAAGATATTTTATGAAGCATGCTTATTCATTTCTTTTATTCTTTTGTTGAAAATAAGAATGCTTCATAATATTATGATACACTCTCTCTCTTCTCTCATTATCTTATCTCATATTCTCTCTCCTCAAGCTCTCATCTTCAAGATACTAACCTTAATCCTCATGTGTTGAGAACAAAGGTTTAGTTAGACTTAAGCATCCATAACCTACACTCTACATCATCCTTACATCTTTGATTAGCAATCAAAGTTGATTAGTTACCTCAAGTTAGAGGTTTAGCTTGGAGTTTCGCTCTCGGGTGGATCGTCTACTACCTAGAGAAGGTCGAGGAGAACAAAGGAGGACGTAAAGAAGAAGGACCGGTTTCATTAGGTATAATCCCTAATCACTTGTGAAAAGAAACTCATAGAATACGGTTATTTAGAGTTTAGCTTCGATTTAAGCGGTTAGTCGATGTTCGTTCCTTAAACTTGATCGTTTTTGTAAAATCCGCCTCCCCACAAGTACTGGGGTGTACTACATCGACTTACAAGATTTACTCTCTGAAATTGGCGCAACTCACCAGAGCGCGCCACGTGTCAGCAGCGCAAGCGTAGCGCACTAGCGCAGCGCACTAGCGCAGCGCACTAGCGCAGCGCACTGCGCTTGCATGACACGTGTCATCACCACAAGCGCTTGCGCTCTTTTATTGGCGCAAAGCGCCTGAAAAATGCAATGCATTTCTTTTGTTAAAGGGCCAGGCCCAAGTCAAAAAGACCTAGCAGGCCAAAATAAATTGCAAAGCAATAAAAAGGGCAGAGCCCAAGTAAAATTGATGCTCTGCATCATTTATAAATGGACAGAGCCCAAAACAAATTAATGCTCTGCATCCTTTATGGGCAGAGCCTAAATAAAAATAAAAAGAAATGCAATGCAAAAACAAATAAAAATGATGAGTATTTTCCAACTGGACTTAGCCCAATCATGGCTGTAAGTCCTCAAATTAAATTGACTGAGCAAGATTGCTCTCCTAAATCAATTTACCTCCGGTTCGAGGGTACATCTCCGAACTCCTCTGACACCTGTCGTTGTAATCCTTCAACGACGTCAGAGAGGTGACGGGTCCCGACGACCACATACGAATATGGACTGCGGGGTCCTTAAACTCGTGGATCGAAACGTCCTTAAACTAATATTGGACCGAAATGTCCTTAAACTAATGATGGACCGAAACGTCCTTAAACTAATGGTGGACCACCACGTCCTTAAACTGGAACATGGACCACTACGTCCCTAAACTGGAACAATAGAGCCTCCAAATGCACTTTTGCCGGATCTAAACGGTCCCGTTTAAGTTGATCTTAGCCCCAAATATGGCTAACGTATCCTTAAACATTTAAATGGACTATAAAACTCCAAATCGATTTTGGTTCAAAGGTACATCTCTAAACTCCTCTGACACCTATCGTTGTAATCCTTCAACGACGTCAGAGAGGTGATGAGTCCTGACTGCCATATATTAAACGGATCACCACGTTAAGTTGATCTTAGTCTCAAACAGGACTAACGTATCCTTAACGAACGTTTAAGTTGATCTTAGCCTCAATACGGCTAACGTATCCTTAAACTAAAAACACCAAACCCAAATCTAAGTAAATACGGATTTGGACTAATACACGTCCTACGGGCGACGGCATTACTCAGTCTCCGTATACAATCCACGGGCAACCACAAACAAAACAAACACACACGACACAAAGTGAAATTCTGGAGAAGGAGAAAGTGGCTACCGCGATGCGGTAGCGTAATTAACTGCAAGGGCTTGCGCCTGCGGGGAAGAGCATCCCCACAATCAAAAACCCCTCAAGCGAGGGGGAATCTGACGAAGTCTGCTACATCGGCCGCATCCGTCTAAACCTCCGATACATGGTGACATAAATCAACTTGGCATCTTCGGAGAGGTGGACGGATAAAACCATATAGCATCTGTCCCGAACCTCAGGCCTAGACGTCCTCGCGTCGCGGCCGCCGTTCGGAGGGGAACAGCCGCCTTTGTTCAAATCGACAGAAGCAAATCATGATTCGCTCCTGGCAATGTTCCAGTAGTAGCGATACTGATGCCTAAATCGGTAGCAAATTCCAAGTCGTTTCACGGCAAATGATGATTCGCTCCTGGCAATATTCCAGTCGCAGCGATATTGATGCTAAGATCGGTATCAGATCCCAGATTCCATGCTCGCGGTGAAAAGTCAGCGAGCCATAAATGCATATGAAATAGCCGAAATGATAGGGCAATTTGCAACAAAATCAGCAAGTAAAATATATGCATACAAAAATAGCCGAAAGGATTGGGCAACTCGCAATAAAAAGCAGCGAGTAAAAAGAAAAATAGCCGAAATGATTGGGCACCGCGAAAACTAGTCGAAATGATTGAGCAATCGTGACTTTCGCGATATAAAAAACTGAAATGATAGAGCATCGCGGAAAGAAATAAAAAAATGAAATGAAACTTTTGCCCTGCAGGTAAGTCCATACTGACCCCTGTATACAATCCATGGGTATAAACGAAAAGGGAACCACATGTCCCAACAAACTCCATCAAAGGGAGAGTCAGGTCTTAGCGGCAGTATCTGCATCCCAGAAGACCAGCAACGGCGTTCCTCCTCATGCCAGCAGGACACGGACACGACACTACTAATCGGAGCTACAGCAAAGTCCCTAGTTTCAAGACTCTGCGGTTCACAGACAACCTAAAGTCAACCTCGACACCGTAGAAAACGGAGAAAGTCACACTGTAGAAAACGGAGAAAGTCGATACCTGACACCGTAGAAAATGGAGAAAGTCAACCCCGACATCGTAGAAAATAGAGAAAACACCGTAGAAAACGGAGAAAGTCGACCCCGACACCGTAGAAAACGGAGAAAGTCGATCCCGACACCGTAGAAAACGGAGAAAGTCGAAAACGGAGAAAGTCAACCCCGACACCGTAGAAAACGGAGAAAGTCAACCCGACACCGTAGAAAACGGAGAAGTCGATCCCGACACCGTAGAAAACGGAGAAAGTCGATCCCGACACCGTAGAAAACGGAGAAAGTCGACCCCGACACCGTAGAAAACGGAGAAAGTCGATCCCGACACCGTAGAAAACGGAGAAAGTAGAGAACGGAGAAAGTCGACCCCGACACCGTAGAGAACGGAGAAAGTCAACCCCGACACCGTAGAGAACGGAGAAAGTCGACCCCGACACCGTAGAAAACGGAGAAAGCCGATCCCGACACCGAAGAAAACGAAGAAAGTCGATCTCGACACCGTAGAGAACGGAGAAAGTCAACCCCGACACCGTAGAAAATGGAGAAAGTCGATCAAGACACCGAAGAAAATGGAGAATGTCGATCCCGACACCGAAGAAAACGGAGAAAGTCAATCCTGACACCGCAGAAAGCAGAGAATGTCAACCCTGATACCGAAGAAAGTGGAAAATGTCAACCCTGACATCACGGAAAGCGGAGCAAGTCAGCCAATTACCTCCAACCCTCAGGGAAATCAGTGTCCTTGGTAAAACCTCTCGATTCAGGAAAATCAGCGTCCTTGACGAGAACATCTCGATTCACGTCAACCCGCAAGGAAATCAGTGTCTTTGCAGGAATCTCTTGATTCGTCTCAACCCCAGGGAAATCAGTGTCCTTGGCAAAAATCTCAATTCAGGAAAATCAGCGTCCTTGACGAGAACATCTTGATTCGCGTCGACCCGCAAGGAAATCGGTGTATTTGCAGGAATCTCTCAATTCGCGTCGACCTCCAGGGAAATTAGTGTCCTCGGCAAAATATCTCGATTCAGGGAAATCAGCGTCCTTGACGAGAACATCTCGATTCGCGTCGACCCGCAGGGAATTCAGTGCCTTTGCAGGAATCTCTCAATTCGTATCGACCTCCGAAGAAATCAGTGTCCTTGGACAAATCTCTCGATTCAGGAAAATCAGTGTCCTTGGCGAGAACCTCTTGATTCGCGTCGACCCGTAAGGAAATCAGTGTCTTTGCAGGAATCTCTCGATTCGTCTCGACCCCAGGGAAATCAGTGTCCTTGGCAAAAACCTCTCGATTCAGGGAAATCAACGTCCTTGGCGAGAACCTCTCGATTCGCGTCGACCCGCAAGGAAATCAATGTCTTTGCAGGAATCTCTCAATTCGTCTCGACCCCAGAGAAATCAGTGTCCTTGGCAAGATCTCTCGATTCAGGGAAATCAGCGTCCTTAGCGAGAACCTCAATTCGCGTCGACCCGCAAGGAAATCAGTGTCTTTGCAGGAATCTCTCGATTCGTCTCGACCCCAGGGAAATCAGTGTCCTTGGCAGAACCTCTCGATTCAAGGAAATCAGCGTCCTTGGCGAGAACCCCTCGATTCGTTTAGACCCGTAAGGAAATCAGTGTCTTTGCGAGAATCTCTCGATTCATCTCGACCTGCGGGGAAATTAATGTCCCTACGCATAAAGAAAATTCTCTTGTGGGATCCTTACGATTCTCAAGAGAAAACGCACTTAGGAGTCCTCACAACTCCTAAGGATAAAAGACACCTGCGAGATCCTCTCAACTCGTAGGGAGAAAAGTCTTTATGAGACCCTCATGGCTCATAAAGTTGAAAAGTCTTAGATGGAAGATCCTAATCCTGTCTCCTAAGCCATCGCTGCCCTACAAGGAGGTCAAGATGGACTATCTATGGGGCCACACTCTCCAAAATTGAACATCGACGATGAGGGAAACATCCACTTACGAGTACTCTCGACTTGTAAGGGAGAAAATTCTCTTGTAAGATCTTTACGACTCTCAAGAGAAAACTCACTTAGGAATCCTCACGACTCCCAAGGAGAAAATACACCTATGGGATCCTCTCGACTCGTAGGGAGAAAAGTCTTTATGAGACCCTCACGGCACATAAAGTTGAAAAGTCTTAGGCGGCAGATCCGAACCTGTTTCCTAAGCCATCTCTACCCTACAAAGGGTTCAGGATGAACTGTTATCTACCATCTATGGGCCACACTTGCCAAAGCTACATGCCTCTGAAATGGAGAAGTTACTCATGAGCATATAAACTACTTCACGCCAGAGTAAGACATAAAGAAATAGAAGGGTGCAGCTCATGGGGCTGAGAGTTTGGAACTATATCCCTTAAGAGTTGAGATTTGAGTCAATGATAAATGACGACGCTTATGTTCGCTTGCTATCTTCTCAGATCAAGATTGTGAAAGTTATATACCAACCCGAAACTGGTCATACGCTATAAATTACTCTGCACTACTTCACCCACGTATATACTTACAAGGGCAAAGTAGTGGGAGGAATTTGTTCCCGCCAAAATCTTCGGCCGAGAGCTATTTGTTCCTGTTTATGTCGGCTTAAGTTTCGTTTACAGATATGTGTGAAACAAGGCTCATTCATATACGCACATGCACACATCAGGGGAAGAACAGGTGTTCAACGACAAAAATAAAGCATTTAATTGAACATTTTATTCTACAGGAAATAGATCACCAAACATGGGGTCGAAAGTACAGGGATTTACAAAACTATGGATAAAATTATCTAACTCCCTCTCTGCCTTCTCCACCATGACAAAGCGGCGATCTTCACAAAGAGTAGCTACCCATCGGTCAGCACCGCACCCATCAGTAAAGGCAGACATAACGACCCGCTGAGCCCGTATCTGGCTTAGCAGTTGAACAGAGCGATCCCTCAGAGCTGTGGTGATCAAAAGTCCCTCGTGGAAGCACTCGATCTTGTCTTCCACGGCGTCGAGCATTGCCAGAGTCATCTCCGCCGGAGGAAGGGGAATATCATTGATCACAGACAAGAAAACCATCCGGAGCCAAATGGAGCTGATGGGGAGAAGAGATCTTATACGAGTCAAGAGCTCGTGCAGCACCGTGTCGCATTGGTCATCCGTAAGAGTAGGGTTCACCAAGCGCGCAGCAAAACGAGAAACAATTTCCTCAATAGGCACCTCCCATGGCTGACAGGGAGCATGTGGACGATTACAAGCCATAGCTCTTCTCTGTTAAAATGATTCTCTGAAAATGAGAGAGAAAATAAGCATTGCTTCAGATTATGAATGGGGACATTTAAGTCTAGGCACAGAAAATGTTGTGCATGATGGAACTATTTCCAAGCTCTGGGAAAGAGAAGCTTGACTCAGGAAAAATGGAGAAGGAAAGTGAAAAGACACCTTCAGTAATGAGGAAGCGCCTCATGTGCAAAGCACGAGAGCGCCAAGAGCGCCAGCGCCATGAGTCAAAGACTCTGAGGCAGCGCCTCACGTCCAAAGTACGAGAGCGCTGAGCGCCAGCGCCATGAACGCCAGCGCTAAAGAGTTAAAGACTTTGAGGCAGCGCATCACGGGCAAAGCACGAGAGCGCTGAGCGCCAGCGCTAAAGAGTCAAAGACTTTGAAGCAGTGCATCACGTGCAAAGCACGAGAGCGTTAAGCGCCAAGCGCTAAGAGTCAAAGACTCTGAGGCAGCGCCTCACGTGCAAAGCACGAGAGCGCCAAGCGCTAGAACTAAATGTTCTCCACCATTGGATCAAAGATCCAACTGAGATAAATAAATCATCAAATTATAGAATAAAATTCTGTTGAGGAAATACTCCTCAAATCTTTCCAAACAGGAAAGATAGTGCTCTGTAAATCAGAGCACCGTTGAATCAAAGATCCAATGGTGATTAAAAATCACTAAGCTTACAGAATAATCTCTATTTAGGAAAAAAAATTCCAATCTTGTTAATAACAAGAGAAAAATCATCTGTAAAACAGAAGCCATAGGATCAAAAATCCAACGGGGGATAAAATTCCCAAATCAATCAGAGATCTTTCAATGAAAGATCTCTTTAACCAAATTAACAAACTTGCATCCACTATATAAAGGACCCAAGACTTCAAGTCTGGGGCGGAAGAGATCATCAAGATCATTAAAAGAGAAAGACCTCCCTATAAGTTCTCAAATCGAAAGAAGAAGAAAACAGAGAGGAACCCCCCCTCCCCCATAAACTCCAAGTTCTCAGAAAAGAAAAAAGAAGAGAAAGCTTTAAGAAGAAGAAATTTTCCTCAAAGTAAATGATAATAAGTGAGATCATAACATCTCTTCGACTTTTGAGAGTTTAACTCTCACATCATAAGAACTCGGTTCTTTTTCTAGATCACAGATCCATAAGACAAGGGTTTTTTTCTTAAAAAACAAAGAGAGCATAGCATCTCATCAGCAAAAAAAAGAACTTAGTTCTTAGATCTATAAGACAAAATCTCTTATGAACGAGAATTTAATTCTCAGAGCACAAAGTTAATCAGAACTACCAAAGAAAAGCCTTAGCTCTCCAATTTAAAAAGGAGCGCCTCAGCGCTCCAATTTTGGCGCTCGGTGCCCAGCGCTTCAAGCGCTATTTTATAAGAAACGCTTTAGCGCTCCAAGTCTGGCGATCAACACCAAGCGCTCCACGTGTTCCTTACGTGGGCACTATTTTATAAGAGCGCTCTGCATTCATTGACTGGCGCTCAGCGCCAAGCGCACCACGTGCTTCTCACGTGTGCGCTATTTCATAAGAAGCGCTTCAGTGCTCCAGGTCTGGCGCTCAGCACAAAGCGCACCATGTGCACCTCACATGTGCGTTATTTTACAAGAAGCGCCTTAGCGCTCCAAGTCTGGCGATCAGCACTAAGCGCTCCATGTGTTACTCACATGGGCACTGTTTTAGAAGAGCGCTCTGCATTCATTGATTGGCGCTCAGCGCCAAGCGCACCACGTGCTCCTCATGTGTGCGCCATTTCATAAGAAGTGCTTCAGCGCTCCAGGTCTAGCGCCCAGCGCACCACGTGCTCTTCACGTGTGCGCTATTTCACAAGAAGCGCCTTAGCAATCCAGGTCTGGCGCTCAGCGCCAAGCGCACCACGTGCTCCTCACGTGTGCGTGGAGGGAACACAAAGTGTTCTTTACATAAAGCGCTCTGTGCCGTAAAGAGTGTTCAACACCCAATAAAAAAACAAAAGAAAGAGGGGTGTCAGAACCCAAATTAATGCTCAGCATTATTGAACCAAAATGGACTGAGCCCAAACAAATGTTCAACATTTTATTCAAATCTGAGTGGACTGAGCCCAAGTTGGCCATAAGTCCTCAATTCAGATTAACTGAGCCCATGTGCTCGCAATCTCTTTAATTGGTATTAGTTCCAAACCCTGACTACAGATCTCTCAACCAACATTGGTTCAAGGGTACATCTCTTTACACCTCTGATATGTGTCGTTGTAATTCTTCAACGTCTTCAGAGAGGTGGCGGGTCCCGACAACCAGAAACTTTACAGACTATGATGTCTTTAAACTAGACTATGATGTCTTTAAACTAGACTATGATGTCTTTAAACACGGACTATGAGGTCCTTAAACTCATGGACTATGATGTCCTTAAACTTTACGGACTATGATGTTCTTAAACCCAATGGACCATGACGTCCCTAAACTCATGGACTATGACGTCCTTAAACTTCAGGGACTATGAGGTCCATAAACTCATGGACTATGATGTCCTTAAACAGTGGACTGCAACGTCCCTAAACTAAAACGATAGAATCCAAATACTTTTTCGTTGGATCTAAATGATCCCAAAATCCTGTTGAGTAGATCTTAGTCTAAAATTAGACTAACGTATCCTCAACAGACGTTCTCAACAGACGTTTGAGTTGACCTTAGTCTAAAATAAAACTAACAGTCCTTAAACCAACCCAAACCCAAATCTAAGAAAATACGGATTTAGACTAATCCACGCCCTACAGACGACAATATAAATTAGTCTCCGTATACAAGCCACGGGCAACCAAAAATAAAACAAACACATACAACACGAAGTGACCATCTAGAGAAGGAGAAAGTGGTTATCGCGATGCGGTAGCATAATTAACTGCAGGGGCTTGCGTCTGCAGGGAAGAACGTCCCACAATCAAAAACCCTTCGAACATAAGGGGGAATCTGACGAAATCTGCTACAACGGTCGCATCTGTCTAAACCTCCGATATACGGTGCCATAAATCAACTTGGCATCTTCGGAGAGATGGACGGATAAAACCAAATAGCATCTGCCCCCAAATTCAGGTAAGACGACCTACGCGGTTTCGTCTCTGTTTTCGGCGGTAAACAAATCTCGTCCTAAAGAACACCAGACAATATACATTACCATATATAAGCCCCAAGAGTATACTAATTTAAACTCCGTGTGTCGCAAATTGAAAAACTGTATTTTGGTTAAGAACGTCTATACCGTTATTTAATACACCTTATCTTATACTCAACTGAAAAAGGTAAATATTTATAACATAATTTTCAAAATTTATATCTTACTTTATAAAATAAAGATACAGATTTATCATTTTAAAAATTGATGCATAACAATGGTTACTCAAAACAAAATATTTGTCGTTAGGCAAAACCAGGCAATTTAATCCAATATCACCAATTACTACGGATTCCGATATTGAGGATCAAATCACCCATTTCGCAATATTCTACTCCTTTTTAGCATCTGAAACGCCCTACAGATGTGAGACTCTAATTTAGTATATACATACCCTGGAATCAGAACTAATTGGGAAAATGGTTTTCAATTATAATATTATAGAAATTCAGAAACATAAATGTTTCAAGGGGGTGGCCGGGTATGCCTAGTAATTTCTTTTCCAATATCCAGATTCATGACACTAGTTGCAATTTCCTTTGCTCATACTTTAATCTCTTTATATATTTCTACATCTTACCTTCTGTACACCACACTTAGGCTAGTTGATTTTCTTCCTTCTCTACCTTTCAACACCGGCGTAAGGTTTGGAAGAAGACTATCAAATAAGAGTAATAGGTGAATTCTCCTAATACAAGGAGGTCTCGCAACCTGAAAAAAGGTAAAAGGAAGAGACAACAGAATAATCCTATTTAATTTCTCCAAAACTAGTGGACATTCTCGGATTGAAACAAGTTTCTTCGAATTTGTATGTAACTATACGATGGTCGTTCCAAGCAATATGGATCTCTGTAGTGATACAGAGTGTTCTGGAGAAAGTAAAAGGATAGTAGGAGCAGCAGAGAGAGATGTGATTTTTTCGTGAATTATGACAATCCAAAACTAAAGTCTATAAGAAAGTTAGGTTAACTTGGTTTATGAGTTTTAGTTTAAGGTAATTAAGTCATGGGTCGCTGTTTGAGAGAGAGAGAGAAAAGAAACACTCAATGTGCGCTCTATCAAGATTAGATTGTTAATCACTTTATCTAATCAGGATGACTCCCGTTGTTTCCTCAAATTCTCCTTCAAACCCTAAAAGGACGACTAGTCGGGATCATATACATCTTTCAAATTCACTAACCGTTCAGCCATGCCAGTGTTGGTACTCAGAGGGAGGTCATTCGTGTTTTCGCACAGACCGAATTAAATAACCCCGTTTCTGCAGAGGCATAATCTTGTTAACACCTTTCTAGACACCTAATGGGTTAGCTAGTTATGAAATGAAAATCTTCCGGAAGTAATACCTACTCATCAGTGAGAATCGGGACCCAACTATCATTGCATGATAACCTTGATTGAAGCCAATCAAAATCACCACACTCCAGAAGGTATGCGCAAACTTGGCAAGTTTTGCTTATATTTGAAACTCCTGATATGGTTTTTGCCCTAAGCGGCTTATGACCTTGGCGAAGATCAACAAATCATAAGTCGCAAGTCAAGTTCTACCCGTCATTGTCCTGATTAATCTAGACTCACCCGTATGAGCCCTTGACGAAGGTCAACAACACTATACGACCGTCCTAAATTAATGCATCTCTATGTTGCAGAAAAGCAACACTTAGCTACCTTACACTATGCCTTGGCGAAGGTCAACAAACATAGCATGAATATTAAGTGCTACTTAACTGAAATAACGGAGAACTACGGCTGGTTTTTGGCAAAAAAACCTTTAACGTAACGAACTTAATATCATTGAAGGAACTCGAATGGATTTATAAAAAGAGTGGTTTAAGCTCCGCTTTTAAAACAAGTGGTTTTGAAAAAAAAAAACGAGTGGTTTATAGTAATTTAAACTTTTGCTTAAAGCGAACCCCCCGTGAAGGGATCAAGGCTCTTTCCTCATCGAATGAGGTGCAGAATATTCCTAACCGAATACTTATATGCAAAGCAAAAGAATAAAACTATAGTTTTAAAATTTGGTTCCAACAATATCATTTTGGGTTTATTTTCTTTGCATTAAACATATAATGCAGTCCCATCATTTTAAGTTTCTAAGCCACACCAGAAACAACCAAAATAGCATGCTTTATATGCCATCCGCATTCACCATGGGGTCCCGGGTCTTCACTGTAAGGTTACTTAACTTACGGTAGGGCGGGGACAAGGCTAACGCGGATGCAAAACATATAAATGCATCTAATATACATATGTATATATATCAACATCACTGTCAAATAATAATCATCACAGGCATGCAACAAACAATATGGATTAGTGGATAAACCAGGATCCATGCGTTTCATTTGAGCCCAAATAAAGCGCAACGTTCCCCGGTCCTGTGGATAGCCCGTACAACATCGATCCTAGGCCTTTACGGTGCGGCAAGGCACCTGCCGATTCTAGAAACTGGGTAACCCGTCCTCAATATCATGAGTCGGTCACCCGTCGTTTTCTAGAATCTGTTAACTTAGGCACTCCTCCTGGGTCAATCCTAGTACAGAAGAGAAATATATACAGTGGTGACATCGACCGCATTCTGGCCGTGCCCCAATAAAAGAATATACATCAAGCGAAAACGACAGCCACAAGTCAACTGCTCGTCCCGAACAAATGAATACATATAAATCACAACTGTACAAACAAATCGCATGATGGTCTATCCAACACGACAATCTGGCTAAACCATCACAAAATATATATATCCAAACCAATATCACAAGTAACGTATGTGCAACCCCATCTAATCGAACATATAGAAATTAGACGACGTTTAACAATACACATACACACCTATATACACACCATCATCATAATAGCATGTATAATGAAAACCATGACCTTAGAATTCATCACCTGCGAAGCTAACACTCAAGTTTTCCATCGTCGGAAAAATAGTGCAATTCAACACCCAAAAATCCAAACTTTTTGCAAACCTACAAGTCCTGAACAACTCGTAAAATGCCCGAGTGCCCAATGGGAAACTTTGGCACAACCCTAGAGAGGCCCAGGATCCTAAGGGGGACTTCCCACCACCCGAGACCACAACGAAGTGGTCTCGAGGGGTGAACAGAACCCGATAGCACCATAATGGTGCTCTCGGGTTCACCAGCCCCCGAGACCACTTCGTTGTGGTCTTGGGGTGGTGGTTCCATCCCTAGGACCCATGCAACTCCCTTAGGCATCCCTCGAACCTCCACGTAAGTTCTTAGTTCAAACCGAGAGCCCGCGAGGTTTGAAAAACGCAAAAAAAAAAAAACATTGCTTTTTGGGACTGTTTTTACGGCAATTTTTAACCATCATAAACCAGCCACCAAACTCAAAATAGTTTTGAAAAATTAACTTCCCGGTTCACCATCGACCCCTTATGGAGTCCCCATTCCAAAACGAGAGTTCCGGGAAACGAATACAGGCTTTAAAAAACTGAATTTTGTAGCAAAGGTGGCTGTCCAAAAAACTGTCGTTCAAAACAACAATTATTTGTGAATTCCGTGGTCACAAAAGCTAGTTTAAGCGTATGGTTGGCTCTAAGACCATGTTAGAAGGCGTGTGCACACTCTGTGTGAGCCACGGCCAAGGCGAAATGAATTTTATAAATTTTAAAGCATGCACAAGTCGCTGACAACCAAAAATACATCCATACACTTAAAGTAGCAAAAACAAGAGAACTAGCTACAAGATTTGGAGCATGCAATCTTTGTAGCATGTCTACCCAATAGTGGAAGACCCCTCCAAACCATGTAGCCGTCGAGAACGCGTTTGAGAGACGACCGTCCTTACCGAAGACGATCCACCCGACAGAAACCGATCCAAACTCTAACCGACGCTCCAAGCTAGCTAGAAATGAAGTGAGGGGATGTAGGATTTTTCCTCTAATTAAAATCTCTCATTTAAGATCAAAAGAGAGCACTCAAGAAAGGAGGAGGAAGATGGTGCATGGTTAACATATCAAAAATCAAGTGTGCAGAATGAGAGAGTGAGGGCACAACTCTTTGCCTTTAAATAATGAAACCCATCCCTGCACTTTCTACCTCACCATGACATGCCACCTCATTTACAATTTCCATAAAAGAAATTCCTAAAATGAGGTGTCCCCCTTATAGAATTATTCCGTATAAATACGGAATACATCCCGGGTATATGTATCAAATTACATATATGCGTATCCATATAAAAATATGAATAGTCAAGAGAGAGAAAATGAATAGTGAACATAATACTGGAATATATATATCAAAATATGTATATGTAAATTATTAAATCAAAACTTGATTTAATAATCCGGCTTATTCCTAAGCGAGCTAGTATTATCAACCATCCGATTAAAGTGTGTGTAACCAGTACACATATTTAATTGGACCCCTGCACGTATCGATATATGACCTCTACATCATATCGCCTGAACCAGGAAAACGCTCTGTGTGGGACTCTAAAAACTCGACAATATGCTGACAGTGATTACTGGATAAATTCATAACCACAAGTACGTCAGCGACACTAGTTGTATGTAACGGCTACCCAGGTATATACCGAAAGAGAGGTCGGCAATCAAGTCTGTTCGTACCCTACTAAACCTGAATGTGACAATCTTCGTACAGTTCAGTCTCTTCGTCTGGAAGTATCGCATACCTACTCTAGGGTGTGGTAAATGTTAGCCCCTAATAACCCGATAAATCGTACCGATGTGGCTCAAGACCATATGAGAAACGGCTGATCTCGTTATCGGTAAATCTCAACTACCCTGGCCAGGGTCTTATGGTGTTGGCCAACCGAAAACAGCATGACATCGACTTTCAATACCGGGAGAGACGAATCTCTGACGATCGCTCACTGCCTCCATGTGACTCGGGACTGTACCCAACTAAAACCTATTTGCACGACTCCTTTGAGCCGTGGCAGGGTAGTAATCTAGGTAAAGTGGGAACTCATACGAGACAAATGACGATCTCATGTCAAAAGACTAATCTGTACTCATACCATTAGAGAACTGCTACCTGATGATATGTATAATATCATCTAGAAGTTCTCATCGAGTCTGTCCGATGTACTCATCTTCAGTGAGCACATGTATACTATCTCAGGTGACACAACACCAATAGCTTGTGAGACCGGCCACCGCCCCTCGTCGGGGCCTCGAAACGTATACACTAGTCTATTCCGGAATATCGATGTCCAGTCTCGATACTCTCTCGACTATAGACATTTAAAAATATACTTATGGACTATCCAGTTCCCACGTATATGATCGCCATCATAATGCTGGTATTCAATCAATATCCTGCGGGCTTTGTCATTATGTATTAGCGACACATAATAACAAGTAAAACGCATACACATAATGATAAAAACAAACCAGATAGCATACTATCTTCTCGAGCAAGACTGTTTTAGCTGTATAGGTTTTCCTTCAATTATCATAATCGCATATCTGCAATTATAATAATTGACCCAGTGCACTATAGTTGGACAACACCTATAGTTACAAACTTGCAATCCCATCTTTTTATTCAACTGGCATGATTAGACTCTTAAATAATAGGCCCAAGGGTAAATTTTATGAAGCATTGAGACAGCACCATCAAACTATAACAATATTTCCGTGAACTCCTTCCAACGGGCAAACTTGTGGAATATAATTTTGTCCATTTCATTCATATTGGGAACGAGATAACTTAGCCTAAAATAAACTAGATACAACATTTTATGACGAGAATATATGCTTAGACGAAAATACCTTAGGTTCAAGGTATTTTGCAAGTTTAATCGTGCTCTCTCAATAACCTTGAAAATCTTAGGGTGCTTTATTAAATTCACCCATAATTGCAAAGGAAAAAAGGAATTGATTTAGACATAGGATGCAACCGAAGTCTCGATTCTCCAGTGGTGTCATTTAATTCTCCATGTTAAAGTATTTCACCAAAACTTTTAGAAAAATGAATAATGAAAAAGAGGGTCCTCAATTGAAATGAATGGAAAATAAAATCATCTAAGGGCAAGCTTCTTCTCTCTATATAATTTAAGATCAAGAAGAAATATTTATATATAAATAAATAACTGATTCTATTATAAATTATAGATTTGGAAAAAGTGAAAAATTCTTATTGATTGATCAAAATATAATATACAATATACCTCTTTATATATATCACAAGATATGAATATATGCATATATTAACAGATTCAATAAATTATCTTAGTACAAGCTTTTAAAAATCAAATTAACAATAATTTAATTGAAAGATCCCCTTTGGGGTACGCTACAAATAATATATCTCTACAAATTCACAATTTCGTATCCTTGACATTTATCACATTTGATAGAACCAAATTTCTTAGAGAAACTCAATCACTTTTATTAAATTTATTGTATCGACCTGACGAAGAACGACGGAAACTCGACTGTCTAGAAATGACAGGCGATGATGGCGACGACGACGAAGAAATTAAGAACTGGTTCGACTCCGACGCACGAAATCTACCCGAATCGCTTGGTAGTCGAAAATACGAAGCCGAGGGAGAATTCCCATTCCTGCGTTGAACTATGGCCTTGTACACATATGGGATGAGTCCTTCCATTTTTTTCTTGTTAATTGAAAAAACTTTAGAGACAGAGAAAGAGAGAGAGAGAGAGAGAGAGGTTGTGTTGAGAAAAGAAAAGGTTGAGATTTTTGAGTTTGAGAGAATTGTTGCAAGTTTTGAATGAGGAAAATGTGAGAGGGGATTGGTTAATAAAGAGAAGGAGAGGGTTTAGTGGAATCCAACTGTTGCTTTAAAAAATTAGGGGAGAAAACGTTGGGGGTCGGAAACAGCAGCTTGGAAGGCGATGTTGGTCTCTTAAAAGAAACAATGTTTTCTTTGGGTACATTGATGTATAATTCCATATTAAAATATGTAAATATATACGGATAGTCCGAGCTGACTCCGTATCTGCATGCGATTCTGATTTTTATCAAATACAAATAGATGTTTTCATTTCCGGTGACTATCTGAATCCATATCCTCATCTGTCAGTAACCACTAGATAGGGGACATAGCAACACCTATATTCGATCCCTATCAGCACCCGATATCAAAAATAGTAAATTTTGGCTTTATTGAGTATGCTTTTTCCAATATTCATTCAATATCTTTTCGTCAAAAAAAATTCATTTAATAGCCAGTGTCCGTCTTCGACTTTTACCAGATATGGATAGTAAGTTTCATTTTCGATAACCATCCGTATCTGAATTCGAATCTGTCTAGGTTTGACGATGGTAACATTTATATTTCTTAACCAGTATCAACTAAGATCCAATTCTTTGGCTCAAAAATCCAATTATTCTAGATGAAATTATCTAACCAATACTTTAGTAAGACATTATTTAAGAATAAAATAAACTGAAGATGGCGTTCTCTCATTAAGGAATCACAATGCAAAATGAGTTCGCTTTTAGAGATCGGCCCTTTTTTATTGAAGCAAAATAACTGCCTATATCACTGACTCAGTTGGTATCAATTTTTTTTAATATAAGACGTTGCAAGTTCCATCCCGAAGGTCGATTTCTGAAGGGAAAAAAAATAACTGTCACATTTTTCACATTAACTCACTAAATCCCACCACCGCTTTCTAAATGGCAACCACTACCCACGTTTTCCTCATTATTTTAACAATGAGCATGTTGAATGATGAGAAATACTATGTGCAAAGCACAGGGTATTTCCCTAAAACGGTTAGCTGGTGCCCATTGAGTGCTTACAGCCCCAACCATGCATTTTTTAGCTGGATGTTTCCTGGAACTACAGTTCTGAATTTCAATAAGGAAATGCATACGACAGCTCCAGTTTGACCTCTGCCTCGATGAAGGCTGCAAGGCTTCTACCCAAAACTTGTCAACCTTAAAACTTTCTTCTTTGCTGACGTGTCAAAGATGAGGACCACGATGATGACAATAAAAAATAATTCATAAACAAATTTCATGCGCAACCTACAACATAATTCATAAACAAATTTAACAAATATCGAAACTTACATTAGTGAATGCTACAGTCTACACTAAACGCTACACAACATTCATGCAGTAAATTGTACAGAGAGCAATGCTAGCAGCGGCTGGCCTACAGAGATGGAAGAATGACTGGAAAACCCAACTCGATCCAAGCGATTTGTTCAGATGTTTTCAGTTTCAAGTTCGATTTAGTTTTTGCATCACACATAATATAAACTTGTCTTCATCGACAATACCAAAATTGGGTAGCAGATGCACACCAAGAGGAATAACTGAATTCACGTTGGGAATTCTGCTAGCGCGAGCGTGTGCCACCAGCCACAAGAGACATTTGATAGTCGAAATTTCTCCATGGGGACCTGTATCGGCGTGCTTCTGTCTACTGAATCTCCCAAGCCAAGCTGCAGAGTTAACAAATAACAGTGAGTTGGTTGCTGAGGATATAAAAAATATGGTTAATTGCACGACCCTAAAACATAATAGAGGATTCGCTGACTGTACGATACCTGACCATACTTGTTCCAACCCCAGCAGAATGCATCACCGTCCTCTGAAAGTAGCAAGAAGCAACAATTAATATAATAGATCGATCAATTCATTGCTTTCCAGCTATTGTTATATCCAGTAATGAGATGAAGCATACTATTTACCTGTGACTATGGCGCTGTGGCGTGCTCCACAAGAAACTACTATAGCGTTTTTGTTCTGCAGACACTCAGCTTCCAAAAGTTTCGGTACAGTCTGCATAGAAAATACATGGCTGATGTAAATTGGTTCGCATTTTCTACAAATGTGGCAGGGTTTGACGCCCTCCCTCCCCCCCCCCCCACCCCAAAAAAAAGACATCTTCTCGTGTTCTAGCAAGTTTGCCTTTTTTTTAAAATCGTAGATGGGATCACAGGGAATAGGATTGTATTTCGTGGTCTGGGTTTCTCCATGCCTAGGAGATGAGCATGCACAAAATTCCAGATGTCCCTGCCAAGCCCATTGCACCAGACTATGAAGCATGGAAATGAATAAGAGTATCCGATCCGATACGATTCAGATACGTGGAAACAGGATGTTCCAAAGCCCTAGGATACAGGATACCTTTTATATATCATATTTTTAAAATTAAATATACATATATGTTAATGTTTTAATATATATGCATGAATATATCACTTAATAATAAGGAAAAATCACACCATATATATTCCATGAACACTTTGGCATTTTATTCTAAAATAACAATGGTAGCATTCTAATGTATCATGTTTGAAAGGCTTTGATTTCAAATATCAATTCGATCCCGTAGTTTCCATGAGTATCGGTATCCGATACGCATTTCCGATACGATACATGAGGTGATTTAGAGTTTCCATGCTTCATAGGCACCAGAACTCCGATGTTATAATGGGGATTGAGAGGTATATTATCGCATTCTAACACGCCACTGCATGTTGGGTGTCTTTTTATGAGCAGGCTTTTTACACAGCAGCATTCTTTTAAAGTAATTCATTTTTCGCATGCTTCTTGAAGGGTTTGGATCTAGGTTGATCTGAAACCATTTCAAATGTCCTAGCCACCGCACCATAATTCTAAAGTTATGATGAGGTTTGAGGGATTTACTTTTATACTCTATCAAAATACCCTATAGCTTATCTCTCCTCTTTCCCATTATTCTAAACATTTTTTCCCCTCGATCTAGGAGAATAATATCAGGATCCTCTCTGCCTGCAGACTTGTTGACCAGGCTTAAGGATATCGCACTAATTAATAATTGGATTACTAAAAGAAAGGGTTGGCGTCAAATTGACAAATGCTTGTCAAATTTTGCCAACTTTTCATGCAAAATAGTTCATACCCAACCAATATTATTAAATGGCTTATTATAAAGAATTTTGATGATAAAGCAATACCAATGTCAATACTAATACACCCAGTGTTGCAACCTGCAAGCGAAACCTCAAAAAGTTCAGTCTGGTAACCTTTGAGAGTGACGTGATTTTTTCTCTTGTTTTTCAAGGGGTGGCGATATTTTTAAGATGCTTATTCTATATCTCTCTTTGCGGGATTTTGTAATTTATTATTTCAAACATCGAATGAAAAGTTATAGTTGGTCAAAGTCATACCGATTCTATCCATATCCCCCAACCCCAACAAAAAGAAAAAAGAAAAAACCCAACCACAAAATAAAAGGCCGACCAAGCTATTAAGAGGTTATCTACATGAGTTAAGTAGACTAACCTCAGCGTGATCAGAGCCAGTCCCCAGCTGCTCAAACTGATTTCCACCAAACGAATACACATCACCATCAGCTGATATACAAACAGTATGCCAAAGGCCAGCAGCAACCCCTTGCATCTTCACTCCTAAAAGAGACGACACACATTTCGGGCTCAGCTCATCATCTGTACTCCCTTGGCCACACTGAACCACAATAAAGCGAGCAGAAGGGAAGGAAGGCAATAGATAAAGGCATTAGTATTGTTAGTCATCCAATTAAGACGCCAAAAATAGGTTTTAAAAATAAGAGCAAGAAAGGTTATATCTCATGTTATGGGGAACCTCATCTTGAACATTATACTTTGCTTTTTCTCCATCTTTTCTACTATACCTACAGAGCCATGATTCGGGAGAATGGTCAATACTGTAAATGAACATTGAGGCAATTCGAAAGGATATATCTGTAATAATGCATGCATGCTGTGGAATATGTAACAGATCCGGCTATCAAACCATTGTTTTCCTTTATAGGTAAGCACTTGTAGAGGAAGACAGGAAAGAACTTGTGAAAGATAAGCAGCAAACAGTATGTCTCCCAAGTCGTCCTAGAAACCACAATCTCACAAAATATGCTGTTCTTTTTCCTATACTTGAAAAGACAAGTTAAGACGATATCCTAGGTCACCATCATTCTAATTGCTTGTTTGCCACATCCTCAAAAAAGAACAAAGGTAACTCACTAAAATAACAATTAATGCATGTAGCATCATGGGCGGAGCCAGAAAATTTCCTTTTTGGGTGGGGGGTGGGGTGGGGTGGGGGTGGGGGGGCTGATAAAAGCACATTCTCTAATATAAAAGCCATACTGCGCTTACCTTTCTCTATTTTTATAATGTAGATTCATGCAAGGCTTTAAATAGATAGAACCTACATATTTTTTATTTGCAATTTGAACATAAAATTATGCTAAAAAATAAGTGATTTAGTGGCGTCTAATTTATGAAGTGACTAGAATTAATATATATTATTCTAAGTAGATTGTTATGTACATATTATTTTCTTTATTGTTTTTTCTTCTATAATATAATATTTATAGTTGAAATAAAAAGAATAGTACATATATGATATATCAAACCCAAATATATCCTATTAAACATACACTTCACACTAATTGCTAAAACTCTAAAAGTCTTCAAAGGGTTATAGATTCTTGCTAAACTGCCTAACATATGGCCTCTAAAATGAAATAGTAATTAAAATGCAATATCTCTACCAATGGTCTATAACTTCCCTTTAAATAAGACATTTTAGTATGTATAGTTATAGTAAACTTTAAAGGTATTGAAAGTGTTGCGAATAAGGCAATCACAAAGCAAAAATACAATCGATATAGAGAAGAGTATCAAACCATATGCAAGATAAAAATACAAGTCAAGGTTCAAGAACTCGGTTTCAGTTTCGGTCTCTCATAATTTTATTAGTTTCGCTGGGATTCGGCTAGTTTCGTTAATCTCGGTTCGGGTTTCGGTTTCGACAGTAATACAACATGCATAAGTGTAGATATATTAAATACTTAAATTTATTGTTCTATATTACACGACAATGATCCTACTATTTAAAAATCCAGCCATGATGCAAAATATATTGAAAAGTGTATTTAGATAAGTATTACTATAAGGATTAGGTTCACTTTTTACGGTTTTCTAACAACGAAGGCCTATAATGATCACAATAACAGTAAACATGGTATTAAAAAATAAGTTTTTAAAGGTTTTAACCGAAACGATATTGTATGGTTAGTTTCGTATCAGTTTCGGGTTTCGTATCGGTCTCCACCGAAACCGATATGAAACCACCTCGTATCGGTGGTTTCAGCCGAAACCTCAAACCTAGATACGAGTACTAACCATAAAACAAATAGACAAAAACGAAGCTTTATTAATTATCAAATTCGGAGTACAAAACGGTGGAGAATACAAATCCCTCTCAAAAAACCTTAGAACTCTCACAATACAATAGGTTCTATCAAATCTAATAATTGCAACATATTTAGGGTTAAAATATACTATCATATAAATAGGATACAAAAGATATTCCAAAAAACTAATTTCCTAAGGAAAATTGTGTCTGGCCCGAAGGCAAACGTCTACCCACAAATGGATTGACGTCTGTCAAGGTATTCACCGAAACTCCAACTCTCTGTCCAAAACAACAAACGTCTGCGCATATATAGACAGACATCTGTCAAGGAATACACCGTAACTCCAAAAAGACAAAGCAATGGCAGACGTATGGTAGAGACTCTGCACAGATGTCTGTCGTCTGATACGAGAGATGAACTCGAATCTTCGTTTTGTGATAACACCGGATCTTAGGGAAATCTTCAGCGAGGATGTGAGGCACACATAACAAATCACCATCTTACTTCGTATTCTCCATCAAAATAATAACTCCACCTTCACTACAAAACCCCTCAATGGCTCAATTAGTGCTGCACACTCCAATTAAATTTAAGCAATAATTAAACTTAACTGAAAGAAACTTCGTGAACATGTCGGCCGGATTGTCCGTAGTGTCAATCTTCTACACAATAATGTCTTCTTTCTCAATGATCTCCTACACGAACCCATACCTCACGTCAATGTGCTTCGTCCTATCATTATACATCTGATTTTCGGTCAAATGAATAGTGTTTTGGCTATCACAGTAGACTGTTATGGTATTTTTTAGAACACCAAGTTCCGAAAATAGCCCCTTCAACCATATCGCCTCCTTAACGGCCCCAACAACAGTAATATATTTCAGCTCTATAGTAGACAACGCTACTGTAGGCTACAAAGAAGTACGCTAACTGATGGTACATCCTCCCAAGGAGAACACATAACCGGTGATCGATCTGCGTCTGTCAAGATCATCTGCATAATCGGAATCGCTGAATCCAATCAAATTGCCGTCGTTCCTTCCAAACACCAACCCCATATCAAACGTACCTCGCAGGTATCGTAATATCCATTTCATCGCATGCCAATAGCTTTTGTCAGGAGATGCCATATAGCGGCTAACACTAACGGCATATGAAATATCAGGTCGTGTACAAGTCATGGCATACATAACGCTACCCACCGCAATCGCATACGGAACATTAGATATATATCTAATCTCATCCTCTTTTTGCGGTGATGAATGAGCTGAAAGTTTAAAATGAGCTGCCTGCTGGGTTCCTTAGCACCCTCACTAGGTTTTCTAAGGCATCAAGCATGCAATTTTAAAAAATCTTGAGTGCTAAGAAACCCTAAACCGAGGATCAAACTAGAGGATTAGGATTAGACATAGCAAGTAAACATCTTTACTCTAAGTGAACAAGGAATGCAACCTTTGTAGACCGGTCCTTCACTTCAAAAGCTCCGTATAGTAGTCTCTTTGCTCCAAGTAGTGGTCTTCCGGACTCTTGTTAGGCTCCACTAGACGAAAAGAACAAGCTTGCTTGAAGAAACTTCGAGGCCGAAAATGATCTACGTCGAAAAATCTCTAACTCAAGCTACCTCTTCACTAATTGGGAAATAGTGAAGCAAACAAGCTATACTAAATGGCTAGTCTAGTGTAGATTGATGAAATAGGAATTTTGCTCACTTTTGAATTATTTTTCTTTCTTTTTCTCACTCTCTCGAAGCTAGAGAGCAAGATGGAGATGAAGATGAAACTCAAGAATGATCAAGTGTGAACCATGGGTGAGAAAATATCATATATAACCCATGTAGAGACTTAACCAAGGCTAAAAATAATGGTTGGGTTAATAAATATCTAGAATAAAACAAAATTAGTGGACTAAGTCAATGGTTTTCACAAGCTTCAAGCCATGACTAATTTCCCTCTAATTTTGATTTTCCCTTAATAATTAAATCCCCACATTATCTTAAGTATAGTATGAGTCTCATACACCCAAGTCCAATGTATCATCTAGCATGACACAAAATAAATACATTAACATATATCACATAAATATTAAATGTATAATGAGAAAAGAAATTCTTAAGTGAGCTAATATTAGTTAATGTATGTTAATATATCAAATATATAATAACACATTAAATTATTAAATCAAGACTTGATTTAATAACCTGGCTGTATCGTATACAACCGACTAATATCATTTATATGCATAACACATATACATATAACATATCATTGAATCAACACTTGATTTAACAATCCGGTTATATCACATATAACCTGTATCGCGAGATTGGAATACGGTATCATATACACGTAATAATTTCGGTCCCGCACATATCATATATATGCCCTACTTCGTTTCCCATAAGCTAAGAAACCTCTGTGTATGACTCTAATGACTCGTCAATACGCCGGCAGTAGGTAATGATCATATCAGTCACCCACAAGCCGTCAGCGGTACTAGCTGGACATAACAGCTACCCGGGTATTGAGCGATCAGAAGATCAAGCAAGCTTGTCCATACTCATGTGAATCCAACAACACTACCGTACAGTCCGGTCTCTTCGTCTGATATATCGCATATCGAGTCTAGAGATGGTAAATGCCAGACACCAGTAACTTGATAAGTCATGCCGATGTGAGGTTCATAACGGGTCGAGAAACTACCGATAATACTTACCAATAAATCTCCGTATCAGCCCTGACCAGGGACTTCCTGTTATGCCCAATCGAGCACAGCGCAACATCAACCCCCAATACCGGAAGAGACGAATCCCATCACATCGCTCATTGCCTCCGTGTGACTCGGGACTGTACCCAAAAACTACCGTTTTGCACGCTCTCTTGAACGTGGTAAGGTGGAAATCAACGCACAGTGGGAATCACACAAGACTCTATAACGATCTCGGGTCTACAGACTAACATGTACCAATGTCACTAGAGGACTGCTATCTGACGTTATGTATAATACCATCTAGGAGTTCTAGGCGAGTCCTGTTCAGTGTACCCAGTCTCCACTGAGCATCCGTATACCATCTTTGATGTCAAACACCAATGGATATGGGATCATCCATCACCCATCAAATGGGTCAAGAAGCGTATACGCTAGTCTACTCTGGAATATCGATGCCCCGTCTCGATACACTCTCGACTAGGAACAATTAAAGGATGTACTTGTGGACTATCCTGGCCCCACTAGTATGATCTACATCATAATCTCGGTAGTCAAGTACATCCTAAGGACTTTACCAGCATGTCAGAGAAAGACAGTATCACAATACAAGTCTACATGTTAAGATAAAGAGCAACCAGATAACATGCTATCATGTCGAACAAGAAAGTCCTCCCTATATATGTCCAACCATCCATTGTAATATACAATCATGTATAACAATGGCCTCTAGGGCATACATACAACTAACAATCTCCCACTTGCACTAAGGCCGATTGTTGTAGTATCTCATACCCAACGTCCCAAAAACTCTCAAACTGTATCTGGGATTTTGGCTTAGGTGAGTGGATCCGCCGTGTCATTCTTCGTCTCAACTCTCCTGACCTCGATCGCCTGGAGATCAACTCTCTCTGATCAGGTGATACTGCCCAAGAATATGTCTGAATCACTGATAGGACCAGGGTTCCTAGGCCAAAACCACAGCTCCATTGTCACCACAATGGTAGGAACCAAGTTTATCTCATGAACATCTATACCAAGACAACCTCTTTGATAGTATCGTTGGCAGTGATGTATCCAGCCTTTATCGTCGAGTCTGCCACGGTATCTAGCTTGGAACTCTTCCAACATACCGTCCTTCCACTAAGGGTAAAGACAAAACCCGCGATTGTCTTACAGTCGACCTTATCACACTGGAAGCTCGAATCGATAAAGAACTCCATCTGGGGTTCACCGTTACCAAAACACCAAGAACATTTCTTTAGTCCTTCTCAAGTACTTAATAATGTTCATCATAGCTATTCAGTGTTTCTCCACAGGATCTGATTGACACCTACTCACTACACCTAGTGAGTATGATACATCCTATTAGATCTATCTCTATAGATCTTAATCACTGGATGTAGGAGGCATCACCCATATCCTCCATAGAGAAACATTGTGATAAGAGGAGCTTGACCGAGTGTAGCATAAGAACATCATTTCCTATATCAAGCTCAGGTTTTCAATGTTCAGAATACACTTAAAAGAAGTCTCCGGAATTAAATCAGGCTTTCTTATGGCATTGTAGACTTGGTCACATCAATGAGAGAAGGTTGACAAAGTTACATAGAGAAGGTTATTTGAATCCGTTCGAATATCAATCTTATGCTACTTGTGAATCTTGTCTCATAGGAAAGATGACAAAGACTCCGTTTACTGGACACGGGGTAAGAGCAAGCGAGCTCTTGGGACTCGTACACAGTGACGTGTGCGGTCCAATATCTACACATGCGCGAGGCGGTTATTCCTACTTCATTACTTTTACGGATGATTTCTCTAGGTATGGATATATCTTCTTGATGAAGCATAAATCCGAGGCCTTTGAGAAATTCCAAGAATACAAGAATGAAGTGGAAAAACAAACAGGCAAGAGTATAAAAACACTGAGATCTGATCGAGGTGGTGAATACTTAAGTGCCGAGTTCCTGGGTTACTTAAAAGAGAACGGAATTCTCTCTCAGCTTACTCCTCCATACACACCATAACACAACGGTGTATCGGAAAGGAGGAATCGAACTCTATTAGATATGGTTCGTTCCATGATGAGTAACGCTGAGTTACCGCGATCATTCTGGGGATATGCACTAGAATCAGCTGCATATCTTTTAAACTTAGTTCCCACCAAGACTGTGCCTACCACACCATATCAGATGTGGAGTGGAAAGAAACCCTATCTTCAGTATCTAAAGATTTGGGGATGTCCAGCTTTTGTTAAAAAGCAGCATGCGGACAAGCTCGAGGCACGATCAGTACATTGTAAGTTTGTGGGATATCCAAAGAATTCCAAGGGGTATCCTTTCTATTACGCAGAGGAACAAAAAGATTTTGTTTCTCGTCATGCCCACTTTCTGGAACATCAGTTTTTAGAAAAAGAAACAAGTGGGAGCGAAGTAGAACTAGAAGAAGTTCCAGAACCACAAGCTATTACTGAAAGCTTGGAAGAACCAGAAGGTTCAGAAGAACGGGACATCCCGACGCCACTCCGTAGGAGTAGCAGGCAATCTCATCCACCCGAGAGATACTACGGTTTTCTCATAGACGGGGATAGAGAGGATTGCACTATTGACTATGATGAGCCTACTAGCTTCCAGCAAGCCATTCAGAACGGTGACTCAGTAAAATGACTGGATGCAATGCGGACCGAAATGGAGTCCATGTACACTAACAAAGTATGGACTTTGGACGTTGCTCCAGATGGGGTAAAACCCGTAGGATGCAAATGGATCTTCAAAAAGAAGATTGGTGTAGATAGACAGGTTGAAACCTATAAGGCTAGACTTGTTGCAAAAGGTTTCCGTCAAAGACCTGGTTTGGACTATGACGAAATCTTTTCTCCAGTGGCTATGCTTAAATCTATTCGGGTCCTTCTTGCTATTGCTGCGTTCCACGATTATGAAATCTGGCAGATGGACGTAAAGACGGCCTTTCTAAATGGTAATTTGGAAGAGAGCGTCTATATGGATCAGCCAGAGGGATTCATTCAGAGTGGGAGCAGCAGTAAAGTATGCAAGCTGCTTAAGTCCATTTATGGACTAAAGCAGGCATCACGGAGTTGGAACATCTGTTTTGATGATGCTGTCAAAGAATTTGACTTTATCAAAAATCCAGATGAACCATGCATATACAGTAAGATTGTAGGGAGAGCTGTAGTATTCCTCGTCTTGTACGTGGATGACATTCTCTTAATAGGAAATGATATTCTTATGTTACAATCAGTCAAAAGATTCTTGTCACATAAATTCTCTATGAAAGACTTGGGTGATGCCACCTACATTCTGGGGATCCGGATCTATCGTGATAGATCAAAGAGGATGTTGGGACTTTCACAGTCCAGGTACATAGACACCATAGTGAAAAGATTAAGTATGGATGATTCTAAGCGTGGTAACCTACCGGCTTGTCACGGAATCACCCTTTCCAAAGAGATGTCTCCCAAGACTGATTTGGAAAGGGATCGCATGTCGATTATACCCTACGCTTCTGCGGTAGGCTCTATAATGTATGTGATGTTATGTACCAGACCAGATGTAGCATACGCATTGAGCGTAGTAAGCCGGTATCAAGCAAACCCAGGGGAGAAGCACTGGATAGCCGTAAAGAACATTCTCAAGTACCTGAGAAGGACTAAGGAGATGTTCCTAATATATGGCGGAAAAGCCCTCCAGATGGAGGCCTTTGCTGACTCCGGCTTCCAGAGTGACAAAGATGACTCCAAATCCATGCCGGATTATGTCTTTACCCTCAATGGAGGGACGGTCTGTTGGAAGAGTTCCAAACAGGAAACCGTTGCTGACTCAACGATGGAAGCGGAGTACATAGCTGCTTGCGATGCCGTAAAAGAAGCAGTCTGGATGAAGAAGTTTCTCACAGAACTTCAGGTGGTTCCTACCAGTGTTGGTCCAATACCTCTGTATTGTGACAACAACGGCGCTATAGCTTTAGCGAAGGAACCCAGGTCTCATCAGAAGTCCAGACACATCTTAAGGCGTTATCACTTGATCAGGGAGATCGTAGATCGCCGGGAGATCGAGGTGAAGAGAGTAGAGACAGAGAATAACATTGCTGATCCATTCACAAAGGCCCTTCCTCAGACGCAGTTCAAGAGGCTATTCGAGATGATAGGTCTACGATATGCCAGCTCATGGCCCTAGTGCAAGTGGGAGATTGTTAGTGTATATGCCCTAGGGGCCATTATTGTATCATACTAGCATGTATATTACTTAATGGAAGCTTGGGATATTCACAGTTGTATATAACAGTCTTGCTTAAAATGGTAGTATGCTACTTGGTTTGAGTCTACTTTAATATGTGCATATGTTTCTTGTAACGTATCACTTATATATATTAGTAGAGCCCATAGGATCTTTGCTTAATTACCAGCGTTGTGATGGCAGTCACACTAGTGGGGGCTGGGTAGTCTGTAAGCAACATCCTATGCAGGTCCCTGGTCGTTGGATTATCGAGATAGGGCATCGATATTCCGGAGTAGACTAAGTGTGTACGCTTCTCATCCCAGTTGGGGAGATGGTCTGTCCCACAGCCATCAGTACGTCGTACTGAAGATAGTATACAGGTGCTCGTTAGGTTACGGGTACACCGGACAGGACTCGCCGGGGAACTGATTGGTTGGTATTATACCCATCGTCAGTTAACAGTTCCCAGATGACATGAGTACAGCATAGTCCGCAGACTTGACACTGCTACTTCGCCTCGAGTGTGTCCCACTGTTCTTAGATTGCTACCCTACCACGGCTCAAAGGAGTCGTGCAAACAGGTAGCAGTTGGGTGCAGTCCCGAACACTTGGAGGCAGTGGCGGTTAGATAGGATTCGTCTCTCCCGATATAGGGAGTTGATATCGCGCTGTGTCAGAGAGCCATTACGCAAAGTCCCTGGCCAGGGCAAGCGAGATATACTGGTAGGTTCCAGTAGTTTCTCAAGGTGTAATGGGCTTCGCTCCGATACGACTTATACAGCTATTATGGGACTGACGCTTGCCGCCCCCTAGGCTTGATATGCGATAGTCTTAGACGAACAGACCGGACTGTACGGAGATTGTCACATCAGGCTCAGTAGGGGTTCGGATGGTTTTCCTCATCGGCCTTCTTATCGACATCTACCTGGGGACCGTTACGTACAGCTAGTGCCGCTTGCGGTCTGTGGTTAAACCCACTGCCAGCGTAGTGTTGAGTCTTTAGAGTCCCACACAGAGAGTTTCCCTGCTCCAGGCGAAACGATATAGAGCTCGTATGGTTTTACGACAAGGGTTCGGATGCGTACGTGTGTTTACGCACGTACGACTTTTCGGACAGTTTTTACTAGTCGGCTTTGGTTTAAGCCAGATTCTAGTATAGGGTTACTGGATTTATACAGTCTAAAGTTTTTCCGTGTTTTCATGGATTGGAGGGGCGTTCTCGTAATTTATCGGGAAGCTTCTAGAAGAGTGGTGACTAAGGGGTTAAGGTGGCATTGCATTAAATGAGATTAGTGACTCATTTGTGTGATTCATCCAAGTCATTAAAGCATCATAAATGCTTAATGACTCATGGAGATGAATCACTCAAAGATATTTGTGAAGCATGGTTGTTAATTCTATTATTTGATTTTTGGATAAATAATAATGCTTCATATATATCATGATAAGTTTATTATCTCATTCATTATTATTCTCACCTTCTCTCTCCTCAAGCTCACTCTCTCTTCAAACCCTAACCCTAACCTCTCATGTGTTGAGATCAAGGGCTAGCTAGACTAATACATCCATAACCTCACTCTATATCCCCTAGGTAGCTTAGATTAGCACTTTAAGCAATCTAGTTATCTCAAGTTTGAAATTAAGCTTGGCGTGGAAGCTTTCAGGTGGATCGTCTTTGATTCGAGGAGGCCGTTGAGGTACCGATGTTCCAAGGAGCCCACGAGGAGTGGAGGACAGCGATGAAGACCCGAAGGACAAGTAACGTGAGGTATAACTTCGTATCCGAGTAGTTAAACCTCTAGCTTCTTGTTAGTAATGGTTTAGATTGCGATTCATGCGCTCAAGTCTGTGTTATGAAGTTTTGATAATTGTTTTTCATATATTCCGCCTCCCCGCGAGTTCGTGGGCGAGTTCGTGGGGTGCGTGACATGGACTTACAGTGGTATCAGAGCCAACTAAACCATTACTAGCTTGTTAGCAACTAGTTAGAAGTTCGATCGACGGAAAACACGAAAACGAAACACCCCGTACCCTAAGTTTCTGTTAATTTTAAAAGTGTCGGAAAAATTATTTGACATACCTTAAAATTCACAGCAGGGTATTTGGAGAATACTGGGAAAATACGAGCCAGTAACTCGGTAGAACGGCCGCGGATCCGCGGCAATAGAGTGCTTTTGCCGCGGATCCGCCGCCGAGTCAACTCCGAGTTGACTCGGATTTGCTCTGTAATTCTTGTTTTTAGATGTTTTGGTTCTCTGTTTGTTCTGTTTATACCCAGGTTACTTCAATGCTGCTTTGCTTTTGGGGTAGACACGGAACATGGTGATCGATCGATGTTCTAAGATATTTGCTAACTGGGTCTTTATCTGTAATGTTTAATGTGTTCGTAAACCTCCCCTACTGCTAGTATGTCGGTTGGCAGGGGGTTGCACATTTCTGAAATGTTTACTGTTTGTGTATATGAACTGTGTTGGACTGTTGTGATGATTAGTCGGGGTTTGAGATGGGTTTAATATTCATTCATTCGATGTAAATGTAATTTGATGTAATATTCTTTTGCGGGACACATCCAGGTTGCGGTTGTAGCCACCGTTGTATTATTTCTTTTTACTGTTTTTTTGCTCCTAGGATAGACCCAAGGCGGGGTACACAAACTACCGGGTAAGTTAAAGTGTTTAGTGGCCTACTCACGTTGTTGAGGGAGACCGCTTCACTTCGGGTACTTGGCGGGTAGTTTGCCGTACCCGTAGGGGTCTAGGGTGGGGTAATGGCTATTCATCACAACTGTGTAATCCGTCTTTTATTGCAGGCTCAAAGCAAATATGGATTGCTTATAAATCCAATAAAGTTCATCTGTGATCTGGAATGCTTATTATTGCGTCTGACGAATGTACAATATCTATATATGATAGCTATTAGACGTCACTTATGTTTTACACCCGTGCTAGCCCAGCCCCCGCTCTGTCGTTAGTTAAGTAACCTAACGGGTGATGACGGGACCCCGTGGCGAATGCGGATGGCATAAGAGGACGTGGTATTTTCGTTGTTTTCTGCAATGATAGGATAAATGATGGGACGCATTATTATAATGCAAAGAAAATAAACCAAAGTTTAAATCGTTGGAACAAATTTAAAAGAAACCACTGAGTTATTTTAAAAGAGCAGAATTTTTTAATTACGGAGCTTTAACCACTCCTTTTAGAAAGTATCGGGTTCCTTCGATTACATCAAGTTCACTACGTTCACGGTTTTGCCAAAACCATTCGTAGCCCTCCGTCATTTCATTTGGGTATTCAGTAGTATTCAAGCTACGTATTTTGACCAACGCCAATGCATAGTGTTCGGTAGCTGCTGGATATTCATTTGTTTACATAGATAGATGTGTTGGTTTGGGACAGTCGTATTATCATTTTGGCCAACGTCAAGAATATGTACGGGTGGGTTCAAATTAACCAGGATAATGATGGGCAGAACTTGACATGTGACTTATGATATTTTGACCAACGCCAAGGTCATAAGAGCATGGGGCAAAAATCTATATCGGGAATTTCTAAAGAAACTGAAATTTGCAGAAAGAGCATACCATTTTGGAGTTTGATGAATGTTGGTAGGATTCCTTCAACATTATCATACGATGATATTTTGGATCCCGATCCTACTGTGAGTATATGCTACTTATCAGGAGATTCGTCACTTAACGATCAATGCTATAAACCAAATAGGTGCCTAGAAAGGTGTCAGCAGGGTTACGCCCCCAGAGAAAAGAGATTATTTAATTAAGGAACTTCGCGAAAGCGTTGGAAAACCTCCCTCGAAGTATCGACACTGACCTGGCTGAACGGTTAAGCAAGAATTGTACGGTGAGAATAGTCCTGGCTAATTCTTCTTTTATGGTTTGAAGAGGGATTCGAGAAACAGTGGGAGCCATCCTGTTTAGATAAATTAAACCACTCTAAACTTGCAAGAGCATCATGCTAATAGTATTTTCTTCTCTCTCTTAAAATTGCAGCGACCTTGTGACCACACATAGGTTACATCTAGATAACAAATTGACTGAATCTGACTTATTTGACTGGCAAAGGTCTGTCCAGATGTCCATTACCTATGACAAGCTGGACCACCCTATTACTACTCAAGATCCCGCCGTCCCAGGTCCAGTTTCTACTGTCACGGATATGGATATCCATCAGACAAGGGAAAAAGATAAAGCGAAAGCTAAGTGCCTCATGTTAGCTTCAGTTGATGGTGTATACCAGAAGCAACACGAGAAGATGGACTTATTTTCCATCTTTCTCCATAACAAAGATTTATATGGAGAGCAATCTCATATCGCAAGATATGAGACCTCGAACGAATTAATTCAAGCGAGGTTGGCTGACGGGTCATCTGTAGGGGACAACGTCCTTACAATGACTAGCTGTACTGATGAGCTCTAGGACCTGGAGACCGCGTTGGGAAACGAGTAAGATACTGACTTGATTCTACTGTCTCTGCCTCCTACCCTGAAGGAAACCAGGGAAGTAGAAGGAAAGAGAAGGGCAAAAGTTTCGGGACTGGATATAGTAAAAGAGGGACGTTCCTATTGTTATAGGATTGGGCATGGCAGAAAGATTGCAGGGCTTTAGAAGCCAGTAGCCAGGATACGAAGCGTGTTGCGGCTTCATCCTCAAGTGTATTAGTAATAAAGAACTGTTTGTCAATTAACTCTACTTCCTGGGTACTAGATACCGGAGCAAGATCTCATATTTGTAATTCATTACATGCTTTGAGAAACCGTAGAGTTATAAAGGTAGGTGATTGGTCTCTCAGAGTTGCAAACGGAATGAGCGTGGACGCTGAATCCGTGGGAGAATATCGCCTAGGTTTGACAAGTGGGCAGATATTGATTTTACGTAACTGTCTATATGTACCTAATATGACTTGTAATATCATGTCAGTATCCTCACTTTCAAGAGAGGGATATAATTTTACATTCGAAAGCGATGTAGTATACATCCACCTAAATCAAGTTATGATTGGGTTAGGTACATTAGATAACGGTATATACGTATCAAGTCAAGCTCAGATTTTCAATGTCTAGAATACACTTAAAAGAAAGTCTCCGAAATTAAATCAGGCATTGTAGACTTGGTCACATCAATGAGAGAAGGTTGACAAAGTTACATAGAGAAGGATATTTGAATCCGTTCGAATATCAATCTTATGCTACTTGTGAATCTTGTCTCATAGGAAAGATGACAAAGACTCCGTTTACTGGACACGGGGTAAGAGCAAGCGAGCTCTTGGGACTCGTACACAGTAACGTGTGCGGTCCAATATCTACACATGCGCGAGGTGGTTATTCCTACTTCATTACTTTTACGGATGATTTCTCTAGGTATGGATATATCTTCTTGATGAAGCATAAATCCGAGGCCTTTGAGAAATTCCAAGAATACAAGAATGAAATGGAAAAACAAACAGGCAAGAGTATAAAAACACTGAGATCTGATCGAGGTGGTGAATACTTAAGTGCCAAGTTCCTGGGTTACTTAAAAGAGAACGGAATTCTCTCTCAGCTTACTCCTCCATACACACCACAACACAACGGTGTATCGGAAAGGAGGAATCGAACCCTAACGCTGAGTTACCGTGATCATTCTGGAGATATGCACTAGAATTAGTTGCATATCTTTTAAACCTAGTTCCCACCAAGACTGTGTCTACCACACCATATCAGATGTGGAGTGGAAAGAAACCCTATCTTCAGTATCTAAAGATATATGGATGTCCAGCTTTTGTTAAAAAGCAGTATGCGGACAAGCTCGAAGCACGATCAGTACATTGTAAGTTTGTGGGATATCCAAAGAATTCCAAGGGGTATCTTTTCTATTACGCAGAGGAACAAAAAGTTTTTGTTTCTCGTCATGCCCACTTTCTGGAACATCAGTTTTTAGAAAAGGAACAAGTGGGAGCGAAGTAGAACTGGAAGAAGTTCCAGAACCACAAGCTATTACTGAAAGCTTGGAAGAACCAGAAGGTTCAGAAGAACGGGACATCCCGACGCCACTCCGTAGGAGTAGTAGGCAATCTCATCCACCCGAGAGATACTACGGTTTTCTCATAGACGGGGATAGAGAGGATTGCACTATTGACTATGATGAGCCTACTAGCTTCCAGCAAGCCATTCAGAGCGGTGACTCAGTAAAATGGCTGGATGCAATGCGGACCGAAATGGAGTCATGTACACTAACAAAGTATGGACTTTGGACGTTGCTCCAGATGGGGTAAAACCCGTAGGATGCAAATGGATCTTCAAAAAGAAGATTGGTGTAGATAGACAGGTTGAAACCTATAAGGCTAGACTTGTTGCAAAGGGTTTCCGTCAAAGACCTGGTTTGGACTATGACGAAACCTTTTCTCCAGTGGCTATGCTTAAATCTATTCGGGTCCTTCTTGCTATTGCTGCGTTCCACGATTATGAAATCTGGCAGATGGACGTAAAGACGGCCTTTCTAAATGGTAATTTGGAAGAGAGCGTCTATATGGATCAGCCAGAGGGATTCATTCAGAGTGGAAGCAGCGGTAAAGTATGCAAGCTGCTTAAGTCCATTTATGGACTAAAGCAGGCATCGCGGAGTTGGAACATCTGTTTTGATGATGCTGTCAAAGAATTTGACTTTATCAAAAATCCAGATGAACCATGCATATACAGTAAGATTGTAGGGAGAGCTGTAGTATTCCTCGTCTTGTACGTGGATGACATTCTCTTAATAGGAAATGATATTCTTATGTTACAATCAGTCAAAAGATTCTTGTCACATAAATTCTCTATGAAATACCTGGGTGATGCCACCTACATTCTGGGGATCCGGATCTATCGTGATAGATCAAAGAGGATGTTGGGACTTTCACAGTCCAGGTACATAGACACCATAGTGAAAAGATTCAGTATGGATGATTCTAAGCGCGGTAAACTACCGGCTTGTCACGGAATCACCCTTTCCAAAGAGATGTCTCCCAAAATTGATTTGGAAAGGGATCGCATGTCGATTATACCCTACGCTTCTGCGGTAGGCTCTATAATGTATGCGATGTTATGTACCAGACCAGATGTAGCATACGCATTGAGCGTAGTAAGCAGCCGGTATCAAGCAAACTTAGGGGAGAAGCACTGGATAGCCGTAAAGAACATTCTCAAGTACCTGAGAAGGACTAAGGAGATGTTCCTAGTATATGGCGGAAAAGACCTCCAGATGGAGGCCTTTGCCGACTCCGGCTTCCAGAGTGACAAAGATGACTCCAAATCCATGTCGGGCTATGTCTTTACCCTCAATGGAGGGGCGGTCTGTTGGAAGAGTTCCAAACAGGAGACCGTTGTTGACTCAACGATGAAAACGGAGTACATAGCTGCTTGCGATGCCGCAAAAGAAGCAGTCTGGATGAAGAAGTTCCTCACAGAACTTCAGGTGGTTCCTACCAGTGTTGGTCCAATACCTCTGTATTGTGACAACAACGGCGCTATAGCTTTAGCGAAGGAACCCAGGTCCCATCAGAAGTCCAGACACATCTTAAGGCGTTATCACCTGATCAGGGAGATCGTAGATCGCCGGGAGATCGAGGTGAAGAGAGTAGAGACAGAATAACATTGCTGATCCATTCACAAAGGCCCTTCCTCAGACGTAGTTCGAGAGGCTATTCGAGATGATAGGTCTACGATATGCCAGCTCATGGCCCTAGTGCAAGTGGGAGATTGTTAATGTATATGCCCTAGGGGCCATTATTGTATCATACTAGCATGTATATTACTTAATGGAAGCTTGGGATATTCACAGTTGTATATAACAGTCTTGCTTAAAATGGTAGTATGCTACTTGGTTTGAGTCTACTTTAATATGTGCATATGTTTCTTGTAACGTATCACTTATATATATTAGTAGAGCCCATAGGATCTTTGCTTAATTACCAGCGTTGTGATGGCAGTCACACTAGTGGGGGCTGGGTAGTCTGTAAGCAACATCCTATACAGGTCCCTGGTCGTTGGATTATCGAGATAGGGCATCGATATTCCGGAGTAGACTAAGTGTGTACGCTTCTCATCCCAGTTGGGGAGATGGTCTGTCCCACAGCCATCAGTACGTCGTACTGGAGATAGTATACAGGTGCTCGTTAGGTTACGGGTACACCGGACAGGACTCGCCGGGGAACTGATTGGTTGGTATTATACCCATCGTCAGTTAACAGTTCTCAGGTGACATGAGTACAGCATAGTCCGCAGACTTGACACTGCTACTTCGCCTCGAGTGTGTCCCACTGTTCTTAGATTGCTACCCTACCACGGCTCAAAGGAGTCGTGCAAACAGGTAGCAGTTGGGTGCAGTCCCGAGCACTTAGAGGCAGTGGCGGTTAGATAGGATTCGTCTCTCCCGGTATAGGGAGTTGATATCGCGCTGTGTCAGAGAGCCATTACGCAAAGTCCTTGGCCAGGGCAAGCGAGATATACTGGTAGGTTCCAGTAGTTTCTCAAGGCGTAATGGGCTTCGCTCCGACACGACTTATACAGCTATTAGGGGACTGACGCTTGCCGCCCCCTAGGCTTGATATGCGATAGTCTTAGACGAACAGACCGGACTGTACGGAGATTGTCACATCAGGCTCAGTAGGGGTTCGGATAGTTTTCCTCATCGGCCTTCTTATCGACATCTACCTGGGGACCGTTACGTACAGCTAGTGCCGCTTGCGGTCTGTGGTTAAACCCACTGCCAGCGTAGTGTCGAGTCTTTAGAGTCCCACACAGAGAGTTTCTCTGCTCCAGGCGAAACGATATAGAGCTCGTATGGTTTTACGACAAGGGTTCGGATGCGTACGTGTGTTTACGCACGTACGACTTTTCGGACAGTTTTTACTAATCGGCTTTGGTTTAAGCCAGATTCTAGTATAGGGTTACTGGATTTATACAGTCTAAAGTTTTTCCGTGTTTTCACGGATTGGAGGGGCGTTCTCGTAATTTATCGGGAAGCTTCTAGAAGAGTGGTGACTAAGGGGTTAAGATGGCATTGCATTAAATGAGATTAGTGACTCATTTGTGTGATTCATCCAAGTCATTAAAGCATCATAAATGCTTAATGACTCATGGAGATGAATCACTCAAAGATATTTGTGAAGCATGGTTGTTAATTCTATTATTTGATTTTTGGATAAATAATAATGCTTCATATATATCATGATAAGTTCATTATCTCATTCATTATTATTCTCACCTTCTCTCTCCTCAAGCTCACTCTCTCTTCAAACCCTAACCCTAACCTCTCATGTGTTGGGATCAAGGGCTAGCTAAACTAATACATCCATAACCTCACTCTATATCCCCTAGATAGCTTAGATTAGCATTTTAAGCAACCTAGTTATCTCAAGTTTGAGATTAAGCTTGGCATAGAAGCTTTCAGGTGGATCGTCTTTGATTCGAGGAGGCCGATGAGGTACCGATGTTCCAAGGAGCCCACGAGGAGTGGAGGACAGCGATGAAGACCCGAAGGACAAGTAACGTGAGGTATAACTTCGTATCCGAGTAGTTAAACCTCTAGCTTCTTGTTAGTAATGGTTTAGATTACGATTCATGCGCTCAAGTCCGTGTTACGAAGCTTTGATAATTGTTTTTCATATATTCCGCCTCCCCGCGAGTTCGTGGGGTGCGTGACATGGACTTACATAGATTCCATCTCCGATCGCATAGCATCCAACCATTACACAGAGTCCCCACTTGTGATAGCCTGCTCGAAACTAGTTAGGTCATCATCTTCCATGACGCAATCCTCGCTCCCACTGTCATTGAGAAAACCGTAGTATCTCTCAGGCGGATGAGAACCCCTACTAGATCTGCGGAGAGGCCGAGCTTCGTCGGGAACTATTGAATCCTCCAGTTCTACCAAATCATCAGCTATTAGTTTGTCTAGCTGGAACTCCTTCCAGTTCTACCTCATGGCCACTAATTTCTTCTATAAGAAATTTCTTTTCTAAAAAGGTGGCATGCTGAGAAAAAACACATTTTGCTCCTAAGTGTGGTAGAAGATATACCCTCGCGAATGTTCGGGATATCCAACAAACTTATACGGTACTGACCTTACCTCGAGCTTGTTCGGATTTTGCTTTTCAACATAGCCCGGACAAACCCCATATCTTAACTCGTTTAAGAGATGGTCTCTTCCCATTCCATATCTCATATAGAGTGGTAGGCTCTGATTTGGTTGGAACCCTATTCAATATGTATGCGGCTTCTCAAGCGCATAACCCCAAAAGGAAACAGGTAACTCAGCAGTACTCATCAAAGAGCGCACCATATCTAATAGGGTGTGATTCCTCCGTTTCGATACACCGTTGTGTTGTGGTGTATACGGAGGAGTAAGCTGAGAGAGAATCCCATTCCCTTTAAAATAATCCAGGAACTCCGTGCTCAAGTATTCTCCTCCCTGATCACATCGAAGGACTTTAATACTTTTACCCGTTTGGTTCTCCACTTCGAACTTATATTTCTTGAATATCTCAAAAGCTTCAGACTTGTGTTTCAACAGGAACACATATCTGAAACTTGAGAGATCGATGAATGTAATGAAGTACGAAGAACCAACCCTGGCATGTGTAGACATGGGACCGCATACATCATTATGTATCAGTCCCAAGAGTTCTGTAGCTCTTTCTCCGTATCCAGTAAACGGAGTTTTGGTCATTTTGCCTTTGAGACATTACTGGCAAATTTCATAAGATGTAAATTTGAACGGCTTCAAATATACATCCTTATATAACTTAGCTAGTCGATATGACCTAGTCTACAATACCACAAGAAGGATTCGTTCATTTCTGAACTTTTCCTCTTGTGTGTGTTCTTGTATGTTGAGAACTATAGTTTGATTTAGAACCTATGTGCAATTATATAACGTGCCTGATCCAATCAACTTTTGATTCAGGAAAATGTTCGTAACATTATCCTGTAATACAAGATTATATCCTTCTTTACATAATAAAGAAACCGATATAATATTGCATATCAGGTTCGGTATGTAATAACATTCGTTAAGAATCAATGTATTCCCATTTGGTAATACAAGATGGTATTCACCAACTGCTTTGGCTGCAACACTTGCACCATTCCCTACTCTTAGAGAATAATCATCTTTCTTCAGTTGTCTACCTTTCTTTAGCCCATATAACATATTATATATGTGGGATCATGATCCGGTATCTAATACCCAGGACGTAGAGTGTACTGAGAACAGTTCTTGGTAACGAACACACCCGAAGAAGATGCATCAATATGCTTATTCTTCGTTTGGGTCGCGTAGGAATCCGGATATTCCCCTATTTCCTGCTCAGACTTGTAACATTATAAGATAGAGCGGAACCAACGTTCTTCAGCTCAGTATAACAAGCGGGTTCAGTCAATACATCCATATTACTATCTTGATTAAGGCGTGACATGGTCGCTACCTGGAGAGAGAGAAGAAAACACTTAGCGTATGCTCTTGCAAGATTAGATTGGTTATTATCTTATCTAATCAGGATGGCTCCCACTGTTTTTATCAAATCTTCCTTTAAAACCTAAAAGTAAGACTAGCCGGAATTAATTACACCCTACAAGTTCGCCAATCTTTCGGCCAGGCCAGTGTTGGTACTTTGAGGGAGGTTCCCCAAGTTTTCGCACGGACCTAATTAAAATAAACCTCGTTTTCAAAGGGGCATAACCCCGTTAACACCTTTCTAGACACCTATTTGATCGGCTAATTATGATGTGTAAAACTCTTCCAGGAGTAACTCTTACTCGCAGTGGGTATCGGGATCCAACTATCTCATAGAAGGTATGCAATCTCATTGCAAAGTTCAACACTTGAAATTCCGGATAATGTTTTGCTCCTAGCGTCCTATGACCTTGATGCATGCCAACAAACTATAGTCCGCTAGTCAAGTTCAACCCGTACATTTCGTGATTGAATTAAACCCACCCGCACGACCCTTGACGCTTGCCAACAAAGTCGCACGACTACCCTAATCCAATCGCATCATATGCAGCAGATAAGCACTAAATAACTACCGCACACTACGTCTTGACGCAGGCCAACAAACGTAGCACGAATACTAAGTAGTACTTATCTGAAATGACGGAGGGTTACGACAGGTTTTTAAGAAAACCTTTTGCGTAATGAACTTGATATCGTTGTAGAATTGAGTGATTTTGAAAAGGAGTGTTTTAAAGGCTTTTACTAGTTTTGCTAAAGAGGTCACTCCCGGTGAAGAGATCAGTTCAGCACAGAAAACTGCATTTTAATACCGCTCATTCATTATCTGTTTTGTTATATATCGGTACTATTAATCAGTGTCTGCTCAGTAATTACAGATTACAGGTATTCGTGATAAAATACTGAAAACACACTCAATATCACGGATATAGCGTTTGGGAGCCGACACTGCAAACAGAACAGAAAACTGATCAATTTCCAAAGAGTTCTTTTGCAAATAAATGAGTGCACACAATTTTGGTCCAACACATTGCAAGTGTGCACATGCTCTTTGGCACATGGATCATGGTGGGTGCTGCCATAACACAACATATTGTGTAAGTGGGCATGAGTGTTAAATGCTAAAAGTTTTGAAGTGATATGAAGCATCATATTTCCCTCCAAAATCCCTGAATAGTAACCATGAGTTTATACAGAAATCAAGCAGCACCAGGATGATGTTGGAGAGCACTCGAGTTCACCATGCCAACACGAGCCACTTTGCTCTGACCAAGACCGTCGACAACCCCCAAATGACCGACATCGCCGGGACCCTTAGCTCCGTTTGACCCCATTTTTCTTCTGGCGCTTTATAGACATCACATCATCCCATCTATATTGTATGTTTATTCTATTTTGATGCCTATAAACAGAACAGATTAGAGCCAAGAGGATACATGTATATACCCATTTTCCTTAGCTTTTGTTTAGTTTTTGGTTTAGGCTTGAAAGTTGTGTGGGCTTTAACTTGGTCTCTTCTTCTTCTTTCTTGAAGCTTTCTTTTGAGAGCTTCATTATGGAGGTTGAACAAGTTACCAATATCATGTACCGCAATTTCAACAAGTGTTGAATAATATTTCTTTTGCTTTGTTTCTTTAATTCTTTTTCTTACTTGCTTTCTTTTGCTATTATTATGTGTAACTAATTCTCTTTGGCTGTGGTGATGGTGAGGAAGTGAGATGAAAGGCTTTGCTTTCCTCCTCCTCTTGCTTATGTTTAATTTGCTTAACATGATTCTAACTTAAAGATTGTTTATGTATTGATGTGCTATGGTATTTTGAAACCATGGTCACTTTGTAACCTCTTCATATACCATATTCACTCCCTTTCCCCATTTCACAATGTTTAAGTTAAGATCAATTTGGTGTTAAGTTTGCTAAGTTTAGATACGGTATTTTATGACCAAGTACTTAACAAACCCTTGGTTTTCATATACCATATACTATCACAAACACTTAGCAAAATTAACACTAAAACCAATTGCTCTCACTCGCTAATTTGTGTTTTTTATGTTGTGCTATGCTTGCTAACCCTTGCGTTTAGTTTTGATACCTCAAGGTTGGACATACAAACGGTAAGTGAACAATACGGACTCATTTTGTGTTTTGCGTCGAATATCGGTATTTTGATGACTTGTGCTATGCAACCGTATTGACAAGTCATGCTTCACACCGGGTTCGACACAATGACGGACAACTCATGAGCAAGGAAGCGTCGAAGGAATCGTCGCGATTCGACCATCCGAGCCAAAGCCACGGCCATTTCTTTCTTAACTTTTTTTCTTTGTTTTCGTGTTTTATATTTTTTGTGATAAACCAACCAATTCCTTATTTTTTGAACCTTAAGCAACAAAACCTAATACGCAATTCCCTGCGGATCGACCCGTACTTACCGGTTCGCTAGAACATGTCGTGCACTTGCGGTTTATAAATTTTAAAACGAGACCGAGCTCGCGTGCGCATCCATTTCCTTAAAACGATTCCATTTTCAAAACATACGCATTTGCGCGCGCGGGTAAAGACCCAACAAGTTTTTGGCGCCGTTGCCAGGGACTTGATAGTCATTAGGTATTGTTATTTCTGGTTCATACTAACAAACTAACTACTAACTCATTTTTTTTTCAAAACTAACACAACAAACATTCTTTTTACTTTGTTCTCTGTCTTTGCAACCTGCTAGCACTCTGCAATTAAATTAAAAAATCAAAGTATACTATAAGAACACTTAACTAGCCCAGAGAATCCACCAAAAATTCGAGCACCCAACTCTTAAAACAGACCGGCAACATTCACTAAAAATCCGGCGTCGCCGGTCCATTATTGGTGTTTTGAAATTTTTCTTTTTTTGGTGTCTCCAGTGCATTGTTGGTATTTTTGTGGTATTGTTTGATTTTTGTAATTTTGTGTATGCAGGAATTGGGGCAAATATATCGCTTTTTGCACTAAATATCGTATTTTCCGACATTTGCAGATTTTAACGGAATTACGACCAACGATCGTGCGGAGCAAGCTTCAAATTCCAGTGCAAGACGTTAATAAAGTATAGTGCCAAAGATCCGGGTAGTTTGACCCGCGCAAGTGAACATTCAAATACCCGTAATCACTTCAAGGGGATTTCTAAACCCAAAATCACATCGGTACGTATTTTCTAACACCTTCACTTAAATCCGACGCATTTCAATACTCTATCTTCTGCAAGATTCTTCGCACAAACTTGCCACCAATTGTACAAGAGAACTAACCCGTATTTGTTGCAGCGCTTAAGCCTAAACGCAAAAAGAATTGCTTTATTGATTGAATTCTTGAATTCTTTTATTGATTTGCGCATTTGCATCTTAATACGGATATTAAGAGCACGAAACCAAACAAGATACGGTAAAGGATTTCATCACCTTTCTCCATAGCCCACAAATCACAAAACGGCATTCTTGCATATCCACAGTAATTTAAAATCAACTAGAACTTTGACTTTAAGGACTTCGCACTCATTAGAAAAAGTTAACTGTGCTTAGAACACCGCTTAACGGTATATCGTTCACGGTGTGTCTAGGCGAGTGTTCACGAGAAAAGGTTATTTTAATTAAGGAACTTCGCGAAAGCGTTGGATAACCTCCCCTTATCTCTGCACTTACCTGGTTTTGTAATCCGTATATCTTGAGCCCGTTTCTCGACACAGTTTTACTTCGACAATAAGGTTCTTGAGCAGGTCTAGTTGAACATAGACTGCTATGGGTGTGATATTCTTTATTTTTGTAATTATTGTGAATTCTTGTTGATATGGGTGATACACAATTCAATTCAATTTTTCACGATTCTTATTTATTTGTTTATACTCAGTCCCAATTCTTTTGTTCAAATTGCTACGATTCTTCCCACATTCATGAAAATTATCCTTTTTAGGGGGTGACCAACCGTCCCAGATTTTTGATAACGGTCACCCACCTAATACTCTCGAACCCAGTCCCACTTCAAACCTAGATCAAATGATTGAAAATTTAGAGAAAGAGATCGATAGGGTAACAGCTTTACCATCGCCATCATCACAACCCTCCCTTCCTGAAACAACTGACCCATCATTAGGGAATGATAGTGAGATGGATGCTAGGTTGACCGATTTAGAGAAAAGAATTGAAGTGATGATTGCGGTCGAGAATCAAACAGCTGCAACGCTAGCCCTGTTTATACAGCAGTCTGAACAATTATTTCACGCTCAAGCTCAATCTTTGGCTAGAATTGAAGAGCATGTAGCTGTGAGGATTCTAGAGAGTGAACACGTCAATTAGAACCACATAGTGTCAATATCTGTCATCTAGAAAGTCACCCGAGTAAGATAAACGATCAATTGAATTTTGATGATTTCATAGATGATGATGCGAATGAATAGACTAAGTGTTATCAGGACACACAGAAAAACCCCCTAAGTCAGTCCACCACTAACCTTCAAGTACCCACTGAACATCTTGTCACTTGTGATTTTGAGGTTGATTTAACTGAAATATTACTTGAAAAAGAAATTCATGAACCGGCTGATCTTTGCATTCCAATTTTAGAGGAGAAAGCTTGTGATTTTGACGGGTATGGTTGGGATAAATTATTAGAGAAAATCAATGATCAGGAACCCACAATTTTTGTATCACCAGTTGATATTGTTTCGGAAGAAACAATAGTGTGGGAACCTACTTTTTTAGATGACATGTACCTACCTATTTATGAATATGACGAGGGAGAAATAGTATTGGGAGAATTAGGGGCTGTAACGATGAGAATAGGATTGTACGGGATTACAGGGACGAAGGAAGCCTTGATAAATATTCTTTCATGCAAAGTTCTGAGGAATTATTTGCGGATGAACTTGATATTCTAGGTAAGTTTGAGTCAGAATCAATTTAGGAACATCCCATGAACCTTTCCTTTTCTAAATTTTTTGCGGATGAACTCCAGTTTTTAAACGAACTTGACTCCAATACTTAATACACGCTTCTTGAAAATTCAATTCATTCGGACAACAATTCTTTTACCTCTTCAAAACTTCATCTTCACCTTCAACGTCTTCCAATCCCTACTTACACACACCCATGCCCTTCACTAACAACTTACACATTCTTTTTCTTTTTCTTTTTTATATACGTATTCTTTTACCGGCCCTTGCATTATATCGATAAAAAATTTGAATGGCTGGTATTAATTTCTAAACTAACGCTGTCTTTTAAATTGTTAATACTGTAATTAATCTTAGTTTTTTTTTAGTTTTTTTTGAAAATAAAGATCTCACCCGTCTGAGGGTGAGTGCTGAGTTTTGGGGATAGCACGTTAATACAATTCAGGTTTAAGTGTGTGAATAAATGTAATGTTGGGATTCTTTTTTGCTCAGGGTTTTTTTTGCTAAACTTCCTTTATAAACACTAGATCCCTGACCCGACCCCTTATTCTCATCGCTCAAACAGATCTCTCAGTTTTCTTAGCTCTCCCCAAACTCTCTTCCCAAACCCTAGCCCTATTGCTCGGATTCCGACCGGCGAAACCCTCAGAAAATCCGGCGCCGCCAATCTTATCGCATCCGTTCATCGTTTCCCTTCGTCAGCTCTGTAAGAATTTTTCTCCCCCCCTCTTCTGCGTTGTTTAAATTTCCAGAAAATTTAGAAAACCAACAGGTCATGGCCCCCTTTGAATTAGAGAGAAATTTTGTCGATGTGTTCACCCACGAGGTGTTTGGGAGCTATTTTTAAAATGCTATCCGATAATTGGGTTGAGAATTTTTGCTGTATAAGGATGAGAGGTTGTGTGCTTGTGAGCAATTGATAGATGAGTTCTATGACCCTCTAAGAGAAGGTGAAATACTCCAGGACCATATTCGATTTCATTTTCAGGGTAGAACGAGGGTATTCTCAGCGGATACAATTTCAAATGTTACCAACATCCCTATCCGACCTGGTTTCCAGAGACCGTTAGAACTTGCCCAGTATAGGACGATCATGGGGTCACGATGCGAGTTACGAAATGCTGGGCTAAATGCCCAGCAGATTTACCGAAATGTCTATACGACTTGCCGCTGGGCTTACCGTAATGTCAGGAGGATCATTCGAGTTTCCTCGTTTCCGGCGATTGTGGGGCATATTGTCTACTGTTTGATGACCAAAGACTATCAGTTTTGCATGGCAAGCATGCTACCACAATCAAGGAGGGTGTCGCGGCGCACAAATCATTACTTCATGTCCTCATCATCCATATGTGTCACTACTACATGGAGGAGGATTTCGCGGCCTGCATCACTGTGTACGACACCGTCCCGGTCGAGATTGAGAGGATCTCACCAGGTTATACTGACAGCAGGAGTGAGCAGCAGATCTGGTCACCCACTGACCCCAGCAAGCATGCAGCACCACAGACTTCCTCTGAGATTTACTTAGGAGAGGATGTTCCGACTGATCCATATGAGCTACACAGGATGGAGGTTCGTGGCATCAAGACGTTGATCCGGCAAAATAAAGAGATAAAGAAACAACTGAGCCAGATCTTAGTGAACCAGGATGAAGCAAGCGGGAGCAGTAAGAACAAGGAGAAGGGCAAGACCAGGCGACGATGAGAACATCGTCAACTTCAGTTTGGGGGTGAATCCTGATTTTTGGGTGCATCTTGTATCAGCATATAGTTTTGCATCTGCATATTTCCTGCATTTCAGCACTTTATATTATGTATTTTTCTTTTTATTTTTGCATGTAGTCGCATTTCATATTTGCTTTTGTATTGCATTCTGTGTTTATATTGTATTAAAAAAACCCATAAAAATTGAAAAAAATTCCAAAATATAAAAACTTGTTTGTCATGTTAGCTAGCGGGGGAACTTAGATTCAATGTCCGACGGTTCGGTTGATAAGATAAAAGCAACTAAATCCTTTTCGAGAGATCGAAAACCCGAAAGGTAACCTTCCTTTGAGTTTAACCGAAACTGATATACGTCCACTTTACACGTGTCGTATGTTTTTAAGAATTAGATGAAAGTCTGACATGTCTGTAAAACTTTTAAAAATTGATAAACATGTTTAGGATCAAACAGGTTTGTTCTGAATTAAGCAATATCAAGAATGGTTCATACAGAGAAATGAATATGATGGATATTATTGAGGTTTTAATAGAAGCTTAAAGTATGAAAAATAACCCATTTAAAACCTTATTGGAGTGATTACACATCTTATTCACATAAACACGTCTTCGGATTAAAAAGAAAAACTGGCTATATCTCCTTTTTCACTGCTTTCGGAATATTTTAAACGCAACAAAATGAGTCTTTTGTTTTGTGGCCTTGGTAACTTGGGTAATTAAGTTCTTGGGGTGTCTCCACACCTAATATCCTAAAACCATCTGGTTTGGAAGTCATTGACCTAAAACTCGCTAAGTTTCCAATCGCCAAATAAAACAAGCTAAGCAAGTATTCTCCCCGAGTTAAAAGTCCTCACGGTTCTTTATGGGAGAATAATCTTGACGGAGACAGGTTTTCTATTAAAACAACTTTTTCAAGGAGATATGAAGGTTTATATTTATAAAGACGTTGTGCACGATCACGAAGGGTGTATGAACATGTGAAAGGTGGGAGTGAAAAATAAGACTTAGGTTATCTGTTAAAAATGATATAAATTCTGACTTGAAACCTAACTGGAGAACGAAACTTTCGAAAATCTTAACTCCTTTCAAACTCGTGTGATCCATTAGAAGTCTATCCCGGTCCGTATTTTTGACATGATGACCCTAATCAAGTTCTTAAAAACTTATGGACAATGTTCGCACAACCACGAAAAGACGTATATAAGCTTATGTTAAATAATTTGTGAGGAGTGAAAAATAGGGTTGAACGTTTCAAACTTGGATAATAGAACTTCTAGCTTTAATTCTTAACCTTAAGATTAGAATCAACAATTTCTCCACGACGCTAAAATACACAGGGTTTTATGGGTGCAATCCGCTGAAAACCCTCAGAAGACAACGCTCCTCTTACTAGGGACACCTATAGATTTAACGGTTTATTGCACGTGCTCAGTGCAATCGCGTTCCCTGCGAAAATGAGGCTGGGATTTTTTGTTTTGCTCGGGACGAGCAAAAGAAAAGTTTGGGGTATTTATTCAGCACAGAAAACTGCATTTTAATACCACTCATTCATTATCTGTTTTGTTATATATCGGTACTATTAATCAGTGTCTGCTCAGTAATTACAGATTACAGGTATTCGTGATAAAATACTGGAAACACACTCAATATCACGGATATAGCGTTTGGGAGCCGACACTGCAAACAGAACAGAAAACCGATCAATTTCCAAAGAGTTCTTTTGCAAATAAATGAGTGCACACAATTTTGGTCCAACACATTACAAGTGTGCACATGCTCTTTGGCACATGGACTATGGTGGGGGCTGCCATGACACAACATATTGTGCAAGTGGGCATGAGTGTTAAATGCTAAAAGTTTTGATGTGATATGAAGCATCATGTTTCCCTCCAAAATCCCTGAGTAGTAACCATGAGTTTATGCAGAAATCAAGCAGCACCAGAATGATGTTGGAGTGCACTCGAGTTCACCATACCAACACGAGCCACTTTGCTCTGACCAAGACCGGCGACAACCCCCAAATGACCGGCATCATCGGGCCCCCTAGCTCCGTTTGACCCCATTTTTCTTCTGGCACTTTATAGGCATCACATCATCCCATCTATATTGTTTGTTTATTCTATTTTGATGCCTATAAATACCAGAACAGATTAAAGCCAAGGGAATGCATGTATATACCCATTTTCCTTAGCTTTTGTTTAGTTTTTTGTTTAGGCTTGAGAGTGGTGTGGGCTTTAACTTGGTCTCTTCTTCTTCCCTCTTGAAGCTTTCTTTTGAGAGCTTCATTATAGAAGTTGAACAAGTTACCAATATCATGTACCTCAATTTCATCAAGTGTTGAATAATATTGCTTTTGCATTGTTTCTTTAATTCTTTTTCTTACTTGCTTACTTTTGCTATTATTATGTGTAAATAATCCTCTTTGGTTGTGGTGATGGTGAGGAAGCGAGATGAAAGGCTTTTCCTTCCTCCTTCTGCTTATGTTTAATTTGCTTAACATGATTCTAACTTAAAGATTGTTTATGTATTGATGTGCTATGGTATTTTGAAACCATGGTTACTTTGTAACCTCTTCATATACCATATTCACTCTCTTTCCCCATTTCACAATATTTAAGTTAAGATCAATTTGGTGTTAAGTTTGCTAAGTTTAGATAAGGTATTTTATGACCAAGTGCTTGACAAACCCTTGGTTTTCATATACCATATACTATCACAAACACTTAGCAAAGTTAACACTAAAACCAATTACTCTCACTCGCTAATTTGTGTTTTTGATGTTGTGGTATGCTTGCTAACCCTTGTGCTTAGTGTTGATAACTCAAGCTTGGACATACAAACGGTAAGTGAACAATACGGACTCGTTTTGTGTTTTGCGTCGAATATCGGTATTTTGATAACTTGTGATATGCAACCGCATTGACAAGTCATGCTTCACACCGGGTTCGACACAAGGACGGACAACTCATGAGCAAGGAATCGTCACGATTCGACCATTCGAGCCAAAGCCACGGCCATTTCTTTCTTAACTTGTTTTCTTTGTTTTCGTGTTTTATATTTTTTGTGACAAACCAACCAATTCCTTATTTGTTGAACCTTAAGCAACAAAACCTAATACGCAATTCCCTGCGGATCGACCCATACTTGCCGGCTCGCTACAACGCGCCGTGCACTTACGGTTTATAAATTTTAAAACGAGACCGAGCTCGCATGCGCATCCATTTCCTTAAAACGATTCCATTTTCAAAACATGCGCGTTTGCGCGCGCGGGTAAACTCCCAACAGGATCTCGGCTTTCCTTATCGAATGAGGTGCTGGATATTCAGGAATACCGCTATGCAAAGAAAGAACTAAAGAAGCAATCAAAAACCAAAACCGAGTGTGTTGTAGCATCTGTTAGTTTTATTAAAGAGGTCACTCCCAGTGAAGGGATCTCGGCTCTTTCCTCATCGAATGAGGTGCTGGATATTCATCAAGGAATACCACTATACAAAGCAAGAACTAGAGCTACCAGTTTTTAAAACAGGATTCTACAACATTTTTAGGTCTTTCTTTTTCATTAATGAAGTCCCATCATTTATAATTCCTAAGCATCACAGATAAAGAAACGAAAATACTTATATAACGTACGCTTATGCCATCCGCACTCACCACGGGATCCCGTCATGCACCGTCAGGTTAGATAACTAACAGCAGAGCGGGGGCAAGACTAGCGCGGATACAAAACATAATCAACGTTTATTATATATCATATATATAATATAAAGCATTCGTCTCAGGCAGATATATGATCTCATCACAAATTATTGCAGCAGAAGTCAATATATTAGAAGGTCCGTGTTTTAAATTAAGCCAGTAAAAAACAGGGATTCCACGGTCGTGATGAATAGCCAAACCCACATCCCTAGACCCCTACGAGAGCGGCAAGCAATCCTACCAATTCTAGAGTTAGGAGACCCGATCTTGACTCATCGATATGGTCTCCCACTGGACTCTAGAACCCGGTTACTTGTGCTCCCCGTCTTGGGTCTATCCTAATGCGGAAAAGTAAATAATATACATCAATGGTGACATCATCCTCAACCCGGATGTGCCCCAATAAAAAAATATTACATACAAGTTTTTACATGAATGAAAATGAAAAACTCTCATCTCATGCAAAACCCCCCGGCTATTCAAACACGATGATCCAATATAACATATCACAGAACACATAACATCACACGTCATCAACGTAAGTAAATATGCGTATCCTAATTGTCGTTGACATATAGCAACGAAACCGGCGATACACCATATATTACACTTACGGTCGCAGAAAAGAAAATGAAAACTGCAACAATTGGAATCTGCAACCACCTTAGACATCATAAACCCGAAATATCACATACTTCGGATTTCATGCCTAACCATATGAATTCCTTAGACATCATAAACCCGGAATATATCATATTCAGAATTTCATGCCTAACCTTATAAACCCCGCATTTTAGTCTCAATATTGAAAACACTTTTCAATAACCAATCGGGTAACTCAACAAGATTCCCGACAACCTAATCGAATACTCGTCGAAAACTTTAGTAGACGGCCGCACCCCTTGATGCCGTCGACGAAGTGCACTTAGGCGGAACACCGCGGCCGCGGGCACCGCGGGTACCCTCGTCCTACAGTCACTTGGTCGGAGCTGAGGCGTGGCTATCTAGTAATGTTACCCGTCGAGTATCCGCGTACACTACGTGATTGCGACAGAGTTTTGATCCATATCAAAACCCCGTGTCAACCAATCAAATGAGACTAAATTGCTGGGTTTACAAAATTCAAACTAGTTTTCACAAAACTAATTATTGTGGATTCCAAATATAGTATCACATATCAATATCAAATCCGAAACGATGTTAAAATTACGACTACGAAACACTCCGTATTGCCACTACAAAAAGATATCACATGCAATTTTTAGCAAAATCAAATAGTACCAAGAATACCAAACCCCAGAGACTGAACACCATAAAAATTTTGAGACCAAAAGCCCTAACAAAAACCGGCAATACCGGTCAAAATGAGATTTTCACTGGCCAAATTAAGGTGTTTGGACCTCTATTTTTTCTGGTGTTCTAGTTATACAATAAAGAGCACTCTGCAACTATTTTAAAAAAAATTAGAGGCTCAGAAAAATTCGATAGAAACTAAGGTTTTGTTTTGACTATTTCGGACTTGTTTCGGTTTCGTAATTCTACTAATATCGTCTAATTCTCTAGCTTGGCTCTGATACCACTGCTGGGTTTCTTAACACCCTCACTAGGTTTTCTAAGGTATCAAGCACGCAATTTTAAAAAAATCTAGAGTGCTAAGAAACCCTAAACCGGGGATCTAACTAGAGGATTAGGGTTACACATAGCAAGTAAACATCTTTACTCTAAATGAACAAGGAATACAACCTTTGTAGACCGGTCCTTCACTTCAAAAACTCCGTGTAGTAGTCCATTTGCTCCAAGTAGTGGTCTCCCAGACTCTTGTCAGGCTCCACTAGGCGAAAGGAACAAACTTGCTTGAAGAATTTCGAGGCCGAAGATGATCTAGGTCAAAAAATCTCTAACTCAAGCTACCTCTTCACTAATTGAGAAATAGTGAAGCAAACAATCTACACTAAATGGCTAGTCTAGTGTAGATTGATGAAGTAGGAATTTTGCTCACTTTTGAATTATTTTTCTTTCTTTTTCTTTACCTCTCTTGAAGCTAGAGAGTAAGAAGGAGATGAAGAAGAAACTCAAGAATGATCAAGTGTGAACCATGGGTGAGAAAATATTATATATAACCCATGTAAAAACTTAACCAAGGCTAAAGATAATTGTTGGGTTAATAAATATCTAGAGTAAAACAAAATTAATGGACTAAGTCAATGGTTTCAACAAGCTTCTCCAAGCTTCAAGCCATGACTAATTTCCACCTAATTTTGATTTTCCCTTAATAATTAAATCCCCACATTATCTTAAGTATGGTATGAGTCTCATACACCCAAGTCCAATATATCATCTAGCATGACACAAAATAAATACATTAACATATATCACATATATATTAAATGTATAATAAGAAAAGAAATTCTTAAGTGAGCCAATATTAGTTAATGTATGTTAATATATCAAATATATTATTACACATTAAATTATTAAATCAATACTTGATTTAATAACCCGGCTGTATCGCACACAACCGACTAATATCATTTATATGCATATCACATATACATATAACATATCATTGAATCAACATTTGATACAACAATCCGGTTATATCATATATAACCTGTATCGTGAGATTGGAATACGGTATCATATACACGTATTAATCTCGGTCTCGCACATATCACATATGTGCCCTACTTCGTTTCGCATGAGCTAGGAAACCTCTGTGTATGACTCTAATGACTCATCAATACGCCGACAGTAGGTGATGATCATATCAGTCACCTACAAGCCGTCAGTGGTACTAGCTGAACGTAACGGCTATCCGGGTCTTGAGCGATCAGAAGATCAACAAGTAAGCTTGTCCATACTCCTGTGAATCCAACAGCAACACTACCGTACAGTCCGGTCTCTTCGTCTAATATGTCGTATATCGAGTCTATATGTGGTAAACGTCAGACCTCAGTAACTTGATAAGTCATGCCGATATGAGGCTCATAACGGGTCGAGAAACTACTGATAACACTTACCAGTAAATCTCTGTATCATCCTTGACCAGGGATTTCCTGTTATGGCCAATCGATCAAAGCGCAACATCAACCCCCAATACCGAGAGAGGCGAATCTCCTCCTATCGCTTGCCTCCATGCGACTCGAGACTGTACCCAAAAACCACCGTTTTGCACTCTCTTGAACGTGGTAAAGTGAAAATCAAAGTACAGTGGGAATCACACAAAACTCTATGACAATCTCGGGTCTACAGACTAACATGTACCAGTGTCACCAGAGAACTGCTATCTGACATTAGGTATAATACCATCTAAGAGTTCTCAGCAAGTCTTGTTCAGTGTACCTAGTCTCCACTAAGCACCCGTATACCATCTTTGATGTCAAACACCAATGGATATGGGATCATCCATCGCCCATCAAATGGGTCAAGAAGCGTATACGCTAGTCTACTTTGGAATATCGATACCCCGTCTCGATACACCCTTGACTAGGAACAATTAAAGGATATACTTGTGGACTACCCTGACCCCACTAATATGATCTGCATCATAATCCCGGTAGTCAAATACATCCTAAGGGCTTTACCAACATGTCAAAGAAAGACAGTATCACAATACAAGTCTACATGTTAAAGATAAAGAGCAACCAGATAGCATACTATCATATCGAACAAGAAAGTCCTCCCTATATATGTCCAAGCATCCATTGTAATATATAATCATGTACAACAATGGCCTCTAGGGCATACATACAACTAACACTGCCAACGGAGTACTTACAGATTTAGTATCTGCCATACCGAAATGCTCCAAAATTTTCTCAACATATCGTTGTTGAGACAAGTATAGCTTTCCTCATTTGCAATCCCATCTGATTTCCATACCAAGTATTTTCTTGCCCGCTCCCGAATGTTTGGTCTCAAACTTCCCTTTCAACTGTTCTTTCAAAATCTTAATATCAACTATATATCTTGCTGCTAGCAACATATCATCAACATAAAACAGTAAATATATGTAAGAACCATCAGCGAGCTTCTTCAAATATACAAAATGTCGCCAATGTTTCTTGTAAACCAAACTTTTTTCATGAAGGAGTCGAACTTCTTATACCATCTTAATGACTATTTCAAACCGTAGAGAGACTTCTCTAATAAGCAAACGTGGTATTCTTTACCTTCAACTTCAAAACTTTCGGGCTGTTGCATGTAGATTTTTTCCACCAAATCGCCGTGCAAGAATGTGGTGTTCACATCGAGCTGTTCAAGCTCCAAATCTTACATAGCTACCAAACCGAGCAAGACACGTATAGAAGTGTGTTTAACAACCGGAGAAAATACTTCAACGAAATCAACTCCCCACACCTGCGAGTAGCTTTTAGCTGCCAGCCACGTCTTGTATCTCGTATCAACGCCTCTTGGTCATCTTTTTTTCTTTTTGAAAACCCATTTGCAGCCAACTATTTTCTTTCCTCCTTCGGGCTTCACGAGCTTCTAAGTTTGGTTCTTATTGAGAGTTAATTTCTTCGTTCATAGCGACTAGCCAACGAACTGCTTTATTGGATGAGATGGCTTCTTTAAAGCTTGTCGGCTCGCTACTATCAATTGTCTCTGCAGCAGACAGCGCATACGCTATTAGATCATCGTAACCATACCTCTGTGGTGGTCTAATGTTCCTTCTCTGTCAGTCATGAGCGAGCAAATACTTTTCATCTTAGGACTACTCTTCTTGAGCTTCTACAGACGATGGTGAATGAGAGATCTCCTGCGAATTCGAGCTTTTACTGACCTCAATATCAACTCTCGGCTCATCCTTCTTCGAATCGTTTTCAACTGGAGATTCCTTGTTATTCGGCTTCAATATAGTATTATTCATCAAACGTCACATCTTTGCTAATCATAAATTTATGCGACTTTGGATCCGAACACCACAGCTAACCCTTAACACCGGTAGCATAACCGAGAAATATACATTTCTTCACTCGAGCATCCAATTTGCCTTCACGGCAATGTGCATAAGCGGATTAACCAAATACTTTAAGTGTTGAATAATCAACGTGTTTTCCCGACCATACCTGCTCCAGTGTCTTACAACTTAGCGATGTATGAGATGACCGTTTCATAATATAACACGTTGTATTTACCGTTTCTCCCAAAACTCCTTTCCGAGTCATGAGTTGGACAACATGCACAACGCTTTCTCTAAAAGAGTCTGGTTCATCCACTCCGCGACTCCATTCTGTTGTGGTGTATAGACAACGGTATGATACCGAACTATCCCTTCGTTTTTGCAGAAATTGTTGAAATCTTCGTCCCAAAATTCTAACCCATTGTCCGTCCTCGGTCTTTTGATCTGCTTTCCTATCTGCTTCTCAAGCAACGTCTTCCATTACTTGAATATAGTAAACACGTCGCTTTTGTATTTCAAGAAGTAGACCCAAATTTTTCTCGAAAAATCATAAATGAAAATAAGTAGATAATTGGTACCGCTTCCTTTAGAACCAACCGGAGAGGGTCCCCAAAGATCCGAATGGATATAATCTAGATTATTTTTTGTGTTGTGCACCGCCGAACTGAAACTAATACGCTTTTGCTTTCCAAAGATGCAATGTTCACAAAACTCTAGCTTCGTCATACTCTTCTCACCAAACCCTGCTTCGAAAACTCGGCCAATCCTCTCTCGCTCATATGCCCGAGTCTCATATGCCATAATTTGGTAGTTTTTGAATCCGTCATAAATTTGGATGATGAAATCACCGTCAATCTGAAAGTCGTCAAACCCTGCAATGAATACAAGAACCCTTTCTTCAAGCCCTTAATCACAACGAGTGCATCTTTGGTTACCTTTAAGACTCCACCTTCTGCGGAAAATTTATAACCCTTGTCGTCAAGTGCACCTAAAGAGATGAGCTTCTTCTTCAAGTCAGGTACATGCCTGACTTCTCCCAATGTTCTCACAACACCATCGAACATCTTAATTTGGATTGTCCCTTTGCCAATAGCTCGGCACGAGCTATTGTTGCCCATCAAAACCATTCTAACATCAACGGACTTGTACATGGTGAACAAATCCCTATTAGGACACATATGGTAAGAACAACCTGAATCCATGATCCACTCGTCCGTAGATCACTGTGTTGTCAAGAACCACAAGAAGATCTCCTTCTCTTTCCGCTATACTCGCTTCAGCCGAAAACTCTTTTGATTTATCTTTCTACTTTAGTTTGTTCTGTAACTTAAAGCAATCGACCTTGAAGTGTCTTTTCTTCTTACAATAATTACAGGTCACATTCTTAGCCTTGGACTTTGACCGCGACTTCTTCCTATTTGCTTTCGGATCTCTCTTCTTTGCTCGCCCTCTACCAAATAAGCCAGACGATGAACCATCCGCTTCGGTGGAAATCAACTTCTTGTCGATCTTCTCTTTGTTCATCAAATTCTCCTTGACATCCTTGATTGAGATTGTATCTCGTCCATAAACTATGGTGTCACGGAAGTGCTTATAAGAGGGTGGCAACGAACCCAACAAGAAAAGAGCTTGATCTTCGTCATCAATCTTAATGTCTATCTTATTCAGATCCGTAATGATCGCATTGAACTCACCAACATAAGATTTTATTGAAGAGTCTTCTGACATGCGAAGTGTGTAGAGCGTTGCTTTAATAGAAATCGATTCATGGGAGATTTCCAACAGGAGTTGATTCGTGAGAGATTTCCTCAAATATAACTCCTTTAACTTATTCCACAAATCAGCTGTCGTCTTCTCCACCAAAACTTCTTGTAGTACTTTGTTAGTCAGACATAAGGAGATAGCGGTGAGGGCCTTCTCATTCATCTCCTCCCAAGCTTCCTATGTCATGGTGGAAGACTTCTTCTCCTTCACATGAATCACCTTTTTCAAATTGTTTTGAGTCAAAATGGTAACCATACGGACTTGCCACAGACAAAAACTCATATTCCCATCGAACTTCTCGATATCGAACTTCATGATTATCGGAGACATGATGTGGGATCAAAATACCTTGAGTACTAACGAACCCTAAATTTCAAAATCATGATCTAAAAAAGTAAGGAAGAGGACGTAGTTGTCGTTACCCGCCATTGACCTAGATCGCAAAATCAACGACTCAACGATTCAACAAAAAATCTCACAATAACGCAACAAAAGCTCTGATATCAATTTGTTGAGAATAAGGCAATCACAAAGCACAAATACAATCGATATAGAGAAGGGTATCAAACCAAATGCAAGATAGAAATACGAGTACTAACCACAAAACAAATAGACGAATGCAAAACTTTATTAATTATCAAATTCAGAAAAGTACAAAATGATGGAGAATACAAACCCCCTCAAAGAACCCTAAAACTCTCACGATACAATAGGTTCTCTCAAATTTTATAATTGCATTAGATCTAGGGTTAACGTATCCTATCATATAAATAGGATATAAAAGATATTCCCCAAAAAAACTAATTTCCTAACTTAGGAAAATTGCGCCCGGCCCGACGGCAGACGTCTCCCCACATATGGACAGACGTCTGTCAAGGTATTCACCAAACTCCAACTCTCTGTCCAGAACGACAAACGTCTGCCCACAGATGGGCAAACATCTGTCAATGAATTCACCGTAACTCCAAACGGCAGACGTCTAGTAGAGACTTCTGCACAGACGTATGTCGTCTGATACGAGAGATAAACTCGAATCTTCGTTTCGTGATAACGTCGGATCTTAGGAAAATCTTCGGGGATGAATGTGCGGCACACATAACAGAAAGGGATAAAAAAGAAATCTATATAGGTTCGTTGGAGCCTTAGCACTCCCCAACCACCCACCCCTCCCCGGCGGCTTCGCCCCTGTGTAGCATGCAACCAATCCTACAGATGCCCTTTCATACAGATAGAAATTCATCCAATATAACACAGAATTGTTTGGTGAATGGATTGGAAATCATCTAAGCAAGTGCTCCGCCAAGAATTTCATGCTCTTCTTCATAATTTGCTGGAGACGTTACTCAAATAAATAGAAGAAGATGCAAATCACTCATACTTCAACCTGACCTTAAAAGAATCATCTTTAAATCTTCAAGAGTAAAAGAAAAACCAGGCTAAACTGAAACCCAATAGGCTCCCTGACTTCCATTATCCTAACAATGTCAGACCGTGGTGCAGGCTCATAAAACATATGATACCTTCCCAAACGTCTAGGTCACAGGCAGTTAAATAGGAACTATGCTGCCAATAACTCAAAGTATCCGAATATGTGAAATGGAGCTCCCACATACATCTGTTTGGCTGACTGTAATTGGGAATCAGGGTTTCCAATGCATTGAATTAAGTTGGTAAATCCAAGCAGATTTTGAAGGCTAAACAATTGTTTAGTTTGTTGTATATGTTACAATTGCACTTGTTGATGATGCAATTTAATAAACTCCAACTTTAGGAATTTCTTGTGAAGTTTTTGGAATGCTGGTAAAGCATAAAAATTGTGAAAAAGATGTTACAAGTTCAAAGTACAACCAACAAACGAAGAGGATATCATCCCTATAAATAGGGGAGAGAGTCCGTCTTTAGTTGTCCAACCTAAGAACTCCAAATAAATAACTTTAAGAATTTGTAAAGAGGCCATCTAACTAGAATAACATCTATTAAGATTCCGAATACATCAAACCAGATAGCACCAATGAAGATTCCGAATACACCGAACCCAACAACATCAACTGAGAATCTCTTTCCTTCTCTCTCATGGAGAAGTTTCGCGTTCAGGAACAACTTGAAGGAATATGACATGTTTTCAAGCAAGACACATAGACATAAGTTATATTTAAGGAAGTAAAAAAACACAATGTAGTTTAGTCTTTAAGGATGAATTATTGTGAGCTAAAGGGTTGGACACATGCAATACCCAACACCACCAGTATAAAAAGGATTTGGTTGGACACTCGCAGGACCCAACACCCCCAGTATAAATATGATTGGTCTCCCCTCCTCCCCAGGAGTTGCACATATGCCTTGGACTTGTGGCCTTGTCATAATCCTCATGCACTACCAACCCTCCCACTACTTGGGATTTGTCAAGGATGGCTCTAATAAAATATAATGCTATCTATTAACTTTCTTAAAGCTTAATTCAAACATTAATGTTTTTTTATATCCATAACCCTGGAAACAGTTGTAAACATATAATATGCAAGTAAGTCATCAATTATTCAGTCTACATATTTGACAGGATTATTTGGAGGATGTTTGTTCACTAGTGATACGCACATAATCTACATATTGCCAGAAGATATTCATAATGCTGAAACCTAGCCTGCTCCCACAAATTAAACGAAAATAAATTTGGGGGGAGGGGGGGCAGAGACCTTCCAGAAGTTCTACTGCTTAACTAGTCAATCAGCTATGGCCACTGGCCAGGGCTTGGGACTGTAATCAACCATCGTTTACCAATATTAAGTGATAAAAAAGATTATTATATGTTTAAAATGATGTGCCCACGCCTCTCGACATTCAATTTTTAATACTTTTTGACTAGAAATATGACATGAAAAACAATTTCCATCCAAATGAATAAAAATTGAAGGATTTTATTCGAGCCAACTTACTGGATGCACATAATCTCTATAAGACCGAATTAAAAGTAAATTCACCCACTTGCTAGATCAAAAAGGACAGGTAAGAACCGTATTCTTACTTTTGCAAAGGATTGGAGAGAAAAATTCACCAACAGTTGAATCTCATAGCATAACAACCACTTCGCCAAAAGGTTATAATCTTTTTCTGAATAAAAAGGTGGAAGCGCCACTGGATCTCATTAAGGAGACCATAATTAAATAAACATAACAGCCTTAACATTAAACAACGCCCTATTACACTGAAGTAGTTACTCAAAGGGGTTAATTAGCATAGTGTCTAGATAAGAATATTGACATAAATACACTTACTTCTACAACTCAAGTTAACTTGTCTTTCCAAAATCTTTTGGTTCATAAATCTGAAATGTTTTTTTTTTCAAAAAATACCTAGAGCTAGATGAGTTGGTAGGACATAAGAATTGCAAGGAGGTTACATGTTCAAATTTCAAAGGCATATGCAATCAATGTAAGGGAAGAAAGACCAAATCTATTTGTTTAAAGAAGGGGTGGTCCCAACCTTTATAACTCAGAAAGTATTAGATAACAAACAGATATCAGGATGTTCACAATTGCTCCCCTACTACATAGCCTCACCTACCTTCGGCTGCTCATGAGGCATTTCACACACATAACTTGGCTAAGAGATCGCTGTGGGAAGATGCTAGAATTTTTTCATCTTTGGCCCTTCAGCGTTATATGTGATATAGAGTTAACATGATTTCCTATTAGAAATTGTCTGTAACCCTTTTCCTCTTTCGAGTCTTTCATAGGTTTAAGGAATGTTTGAAGGTTGGCCAAAAGCTTAAACTGCATGACAACTAGATAGGCAGACCTGCCATGCAGCCTTCTAAGAATTATGACAAGTATTGTCATAACTGATAAAAAGAGTTCAGACTTGACTAAGCACTTCAAATAAATGAACACAACCCATCAATCAGCTTGAAATTAGCTAAGAATACAAAATGACAACTCTCAAATTAGCAAGTGTGATGCCCTGATGTAATCAACGTACAACCAAATGATCGGCATATTTATTCCTTTTTTGAGCAAAATCAGCATATTTATTCTTTTGTGAGAAATAGTTGCGGACAGGTTGCCCTTTGTCTACATTGGACCACCGGTTCTCCCCCTTAACGATAAAAGCAACTCTCCGTTGGCTTGGTTAACACATAATTTACCACAGGAAATCATGTATGACATAGATCATGACAAATTCCACAATAAAAAAGACAAGAAAATGCATGTTCTTGTAGATGAATAGAATTAAATAAAGGAAATAGGTAATGCATGCACCTGTCCATAAAGACCCCAACCAAAAGTAAGTATTGCTCCAGTATCTGCCAATGCATAATCAAATCATATTAGCTAAAGACTAAAAATTTATAGGTGAAGTTACAGTGTGAGGGGAGAAACATTCCAAATAAGCAACATATACTCTGAAGCGGTTGAAGTGTTGGTAGGGAATGAGAATTGAGATAAGGAGGTAACAAGTTCAAGACATGAAACCAACAACATGTAAGGAGACCAATCTTATTCATAAGATAAGGAAGAGGTATGTCCCATGTGGTTTCAACCCTATAATTCCCACAAAAGATGTCATAAGTTCACTTGTTTTTTAAGATTTGGTTTTTAGGTGTCATGCTCGTACAATTTTGCAGATGATGGACGCATGCTAAAATATTAACTGCTGTAGAAAAGAAGATGGTCCTACATCTGAAGGCAACCATTTCCTAATTTCAAATCAAAGAAGAAGGATCAGTATAAATAATGAGGTAAACAACAGAACGGGGGAAAACCTAATTGGATAACCCTATCATTTTAGGCCCTGTTTGGGAATGGCATTGAGTTTTTTAAACTGTGGTTTCATAAAGTTAGAAAGCCTTAACTTCAAAATCCAAACTTTGCTCTGTTTGGGGCTCATTTTGGAGTTGAGATAACTGTAGTTATTTCAGCCAAAATGTTGAGAAAACTGCGGTTATCTCAACTCCAATCTTGATCAAAGTTTTGCAAACTCTATTTTTAGAGTTTGGGGCTTGCAAACTACAGTTTGCATCCCCTACCTCCACTTAAAAATAAACAACATTTATCCCAACTCCATATCCAAACAGGGCCTTAAGGTTCAACTCCAGGAACGCTAGCCTAATCCAATCCTTCCTTAAAACTTTTATAAGATCCATGAGTGGTTAGGAATAATTTCAAGAAATTGGATGCTGTTGGTCTTCATTCTGTACAAAAATGTTCAGTTTTATTCTGCTAATTTTTAATTAAAGAAATCTAATAGAATGAAAATAAATACTAAAGACTGGGTCACTCGGAAAAAGACAAGCCTAATCATGCCAACATTAAGTCCTAGAAACTCCAAGACATTTTCGCCTAAAATTTAGGGTAACTACTACGTTCCCTCTAATCATTATCTACGTGGTTACACTTGAGATAGGATGTGCAACTACGCTAGCGATAATATAGTCCACCTAGAATTTGTGAAAATTATATCCCTGGATGAGGTCAAATGTTTGTACAGAGAGCTACCCTGTCATTTTCCACTCTATGAGAGGAAAGCATTCCAAGATAGACATGAGATGCTAACCTGTAATAACAGCGCTGTGGCGACCTCCACACGCAATAGCTTTCACACAGCTTCCAACCACTTTACAGACCTGCACCTCAGAACTTGTACTCGCTTTTGTTGGTGCTGATGATGATCGATCTTTACCATAAGCAGCTGATTCAATGCAAGGTACAGGATTAGGAGACGATACCATACGGGCACGGGAACCTAGACCAAGCTGTCCTTCGCCTCCATAGCCCCAACCCCACACCTGACCCACATCTGAAACCTTGGACAAAAAGAAGGCATCAGGTGACAGAAAATTAAGACCTCAGCAAAATATTTAGAGGGTAAATTATAATAAAATACCATAACCTTTTGTCATCTTTATGATAATGCCATGAACTTTATAAACTATATTTGACTACCAGATAAATACCATGCTTCTTCTACTATATCAAAATCATTAATGTAGAAGTCAAGTAATCGCTAGCTGAACGGTATTTCGTTATCTCATCCTCGTAGCTTCGTTAAAAACTGATTCCTCTCTTTTTGTTCTTCTAATTTTTCTCACTTTGTACATGTCTCCATACCTTAAAGCACTTGGTTTTTATAAACAAAGAAAAGAAATAGGAGAAAATGCAGGTGGAAATGAGTTTTTAATAAGATACAAGGTTAATATGCATATGTTTTGGTCACCTGACTATAACATGATTTTTATGCTGACACTTTTATACGAAAAAAAGAGGTTTGGTGTTTTAGTGCAACAAAAATGGATAGTTAGGAAATTTAAATGGAATTTACTTAGTTTATCATATCTATCTCCAAAACTGTAAAAGTTCATGGTATTTTGGTATGTTATCACCTAATTAAAAACTATCACATGGTCTTTATGGCTCATCAAAGAAGTGGAGTTACCTGACAATGCAAGTGTATGTCGTCCACCAGCTGCTACAGCAGCAATCTTCACTCCTGGATTAAGTGTTACCAAACACGGTGGTGCTGACAAAATTTCCTCGCTAGATGTTGAGCTTTCAGGACCTTGTTTAGCTGATGATAACCTTCTTCGCTTTGTGCCTTCCTCTCCAGTGCTTTCATGGACAGATACCGTTCCGCTACTCATCCCTGAAACATGTGATCTACTTCCAGAAACGTGTGCCCTAGGGCTCACTGCAATCGAGTTGCCCTTCATTACAATCCTCGGCAATCAATTCAAAGCAACTTACTTTTAAATTGAGATATTTTCTGACATCACCTTGATCCTTCAGAAACCCGCTCTGCTTGTCATCCTTTTCTGTGATTCCACCCAATGGCTGGTCTCCAATGATCTTCCCAGATGGAACACATTCCTTCCAGCCCCATGTGTAGGCTTCTCCAAGAGCTGATGAAGAGCAGGAGAGAAAAAATATTAATAATAATTCAACATTATATTAGACGCGTCAAAGATGATAATTCAAAATTATGGTATGCCTCATATTATGGAGACGTAAAGCCATGGTTTGTCCTTTTGACCAGGAAGACGTAGAATTTCAGCTCTCTCCAAATCAACCGACTTTCCAACCCCAATAAATGTTTTAGATTACTTAAGATGATTACAATTGCAATTCTAACCTGCCACATTGTATGGGTATTACAGCATTTCATAACAAATTTCATTGTATTTAGTCATGATATTTTTAATATGGCTTTCCGTTTGGTGATTTTTTTGCAGCAGCTAATTAGAAAAGTTTTAGCTCAGCAGCTAGAATGTAATAATTATTTTGTATTTACAATATTCTTCTTGAAGAGTTTTTAAAATATTGTTTTTGGAGTTGCAAGGTGTAATCCATATGGGACTCACCCCCTCCCCTATTTAATAAATAGGATTACTCGACTTTAATTCGTTGCTACCTTCAACATATGATCTCCTTGTCCCAGTCCAGTTGTCATGCCATTAAAAATATCCGACACCTTGGGATCATTAATAGTTAGTTGTTTCTGCTTACATCCAAACCTGAAACTTAAACACTCCCACCTTGGATGGAACTCCCTTTGGTATGAAAATGGGTTTTAAACATTTGACGTATTCAATTACCTTTGACCTGGCAAGTTTGGTTTAAGAAATTTTATAGTGGATGTATTAGGATGGCTTGGTGTTCCCTTTTGTGGCGTTGTTTATATTTGCAATCCCTTGTTGTAATTGTTATGTAGCATCTCTCCTGATGGGAGAATTACTTCACGTATTTGTCAACTGCGGAATGCATTGTGTACTTTCCTTATGTTTCGTTGATTTCTCCTTTCATTGACAGTGGGTTAATTCAACATGTGAACCATCAAATGTAATTGAGCGTAATACCTGTAACCGCCACACAGTGAGCCCATCCTGCAGCCGCCTTCACAATTGCTGATTCACCTGGAAGAGGAAATGCTTCTGGGATTTCCTGCATCAAAGAGAGTCTTTTGTGACTGAAAACAGAAAAAATCAGGTGGACAAGAACAATCTATACCGGTTATCAATACCTCATGTTTTCCTGCAGCCACATAACTCAGACCCATATCATCTGTCGAACCCCATGTAAAAAGCTTGCCCGATTCTGATTAAAATGAAAACTGGGAAGTAAGAACTAGAAACTCCCATAGATTGTACTCATATACACAAAGTTTTGCTAGCATTCAAACATGACTAGTTTCTACGCATATCCATTGATCACAAGATAAGTAAACTGTACATAATTGCACGGCATCCAACATGAGCATACCATAACTTCACTAAAACTTGTAATATTTGGAAGAAGTAAAAAAGGTTAATTTGAAAACCTTTTAGCTACAAATCATAACTTCCTAACCTTTTCCAAGTTAACCGAGTACACAAATCACTGAAACTTGAGCAAACAGAAAAAAAAAATCCTTCGTCTAATCCATTGAGCTAAGTATCCACGTATCGAACCCAAACAACTCAACATATAACAAAATTACGCAATTTCAATCTCAAAAGGATGCAGCAATCACTTCAACCATAGAGAAAGAGGGCATCGGATCAGTTTCAGGAGACGAACGATCGATACCTGAAACAGCCATGGCGAATCCGCAGCCGCCGCCGCAGACATCTCTCCACGAATCCCCGGCCGCAGATTCCGGCATCGAAACCTCCGTCGGAGTAAGGAGCGGCGATCTCTGCGACGAAACCCCAGGCAGGTACCCCCACATCAGCACGACCTTATCTCTAAGCTCCCCATTCTCGCCCTCCTCCTCCTTCTTCGCCTCTCCTTCCATCTCATCTCCTCCACCATTCATCAAATCAAACAAAAAGGTGATTCAGATCTCGAATCCAAAGGATCGATCTCGATCGATTGCGACCTCGCTTTTCGAGTAAAAGGACAGTCCTTTTGTTTCTTCTTTCGGTTTGTCGAGTAGGGGAAAAGGTTGAGCCCTCCAAGGGGCGTATCATTTTCTAGGGAATGGGGGACGCCACGTAGGATCCACAAGTGGTGAGCCATGAACACGTGGTGACAAGATAGCGGGCGATCGGGCCGTGGATTCCTAGCCAGGAATTGGCCAGAAGGTTCTGGAAGAGTTTGGACTTCGGAAGGGAGGTGGGCTGAGTGGGCCGAGCATGCGCGGCCCTCTGCTCCACGTCCCCCGAGTTTGGGTTCTTCCCGTTTTGTTCTATAAACACCTTTTTGTTCAAACAAAGCTCGATTTCTAATTTCAATACTTAAAAAGTAAAATTCTTTGTTATTTCAGACCGATTGGAATGGCGATGTACCACGTGAAAAATAATTAAAAACAACATGCGATAATTGATGACCGTACATCTCATTTTTCACTCACTTGTCACTTTGCCCTCTGTAGCCCATTTACTCTCAACTGCTCTTCTTCTTTTTCTTCAGGACAATACAAGTATATTTAAAATGCGGAACTCAGCTTAGATGGAACAGTTTTTGCTTGGGATATAATAAAGTTTTGTGGTTATTTGAATGATCAGCAAGGCCATACTCATTTTCATACTCCATACCATGGATACATTAATTTTGGGTGAATGCAGAATTAATTTTCTTCGACAACAGAAAATTTTGTATTGTTATAGCTTAATGACAAAGAATGGGTGAACGACATGAAAATCGGTGTGTATCAAGACATGGGGATAAATAGGACCGTTGCCCATGTCAAAGTCAACAGATGGTTCGTTTTTTTCAAAACTGCTAATACCGACAATAGTCTACCGTGCGGCTTCACACTCGCGTCCTCTGAAACAATAAAGATGTTAGATGGAACTTTCCAAAGCGGAGAGGGGAGAATTTGAGGAAGCATCAGCAGGAGGTTCCAGAAAGCACCAAGGCTGCACTTGTACATGAAATAGAAGATTACTGGAAATCCTCTTATTCCTGAAAATGGGATGATCGGGCATCTAATTCCAAGGAATATCGTATTAACGTGCTTGGTATAGTTTAATCATTCTCAATATATATTTATGTGTGATCGTCAACCGACGGCAAGGCCGGAAAAGGGTCGGTGGATGGCGGTGAGACCGGTGATGAATGACCGATCAGCGGCGGGCCAAGGAGCGGCCGGCAACAGAGGCCGAGTCGATTGGTCATGAACTACAGCCGGCGGTTGGCGGGTGTTCAATCGTCAGCGGGCCGGTCGGCGGATGACCGACGATGAGCGGCGGGGCCGACCAGCCGGCATGCGGCGAGCGTGGCCGACGGCAGATGATCATGCCTCATTCATGTTAGGCGAGAATATTTCGTGGTAATCTAGAATAGACACATGTCTTGGGGATGAATGCGTTTATCATGAAATGATGTCATTTGATTACCATGGTAATTTTATATGTCCGGAAATATATTTTACATCTAAATAAGCATGGTAATATTTCATGATAATTTAGGATTCCGATTTAGATTATCTTCTGCACACTTATCCTAAGAGGTGCATGTGACCGCCATGACTGACATGATGAAGAGGAGAATGGGGTGACGTTGATCCTTGTTTGTATTTTATTTTTCCTCATCATTATCCTTTTTCATGCGAATGTTTCTATTCAAAGGAAAGGAGCATAATGATATTTTTGGCATGTCAGGCCCAATGGCTTCAGATGGTTCCAGTCTCTTCAAAGGCGTTCGAGACCCATAGAAATAGAAGTTCGTGGTGTTCTTCAATTGGATGTGTGGGGATTCTGTGCTGGCCACAAAGAGTTTGACATGTTTGGGCTAATTAAAAAGGAAAATAAAATACAATCTAGGTCCAATTTTTCTGTGGGTTATATCCCATTTTATTTTACAATTTATATATCTCTCTCTAAATTGAAAAGAATATATATATATATATATATATATATATATATAATGCAAATAGTTTTAGTTAGAGATTCACCCTTCTCCTTTTTTCTAGGAAAAAAAAGAAAACAAGGAGAAAAATCCTGCATTCTCAAGCCTCTGCATCATCAAAATGACCTCCACATAATCTAGATGCATCCAGCTCTCACTTTTCTTTTTAAAAAAATTAATTTTTTAATTATCATAATGAAACCTTCACATCTCTTAACTTCCAAAAAAACAATTTTTAAATTCATGCATAAAATCTAGTTTATTTAAAAACAATGCCTTTACTCTTATTATAATTATAAATACCATACAAATTAATCTAAATATAAATTAATAGAAAACTAGCACAAATTAACCTAAATATAAAAATAATAGAAAAACAAGGAGGCTTATTTGTTTTAACAGTGTCCGCCTCATTATTTCATAATAATTCTGCGGGAAAACTGATCAGGCCTAGTTTAGCTTCAAGGGTTTAAAAGACCCTGTTTCCTTCAAGTTACCATGGTTTCATAATATGATGAAGGTTTCATAAAGTTTAGGATTGATCGGCAATATAGTTTTGAAACCAAGGTTTAATAGAGCAATAGGGTATAAAAAAAGGAGCGACTTGAAACTTTGCAAACCTCTAGTATTTTTGGAGTTCACAAAAATAAAGTTTACGAGCTTTAAAACTGATGAAGCTCACAAGTGGGAACTCCCCAGATCATGACACATGGCAGATGATGGGTCCCGGGGCTCACGCAAACAGGACAAGCACTGTGCGTTGGAGGCTCTTCTCGGGCTATCGTCCCGGGATGTATCCCGACCTTCTATGGGCCCCCGAACGCTCTTATGTACACCTTATAAATGACCGAGGATTTGTCTCCGAGCCCCCTACGTGCTGAGCTTCCTCAAGCCTTCAAGCTTGTCTCCGAGCTATCACAGAACCGAGCGCCCTCGGCCTCCCGCTCGTCTCTGTGCTTCCCGCCGAGCTAAGCCTTCCCGGTTCTACCGAGCAAGCAAGGACGCAGAGCCCAAGAGCCTCTGCCACGGCTCTGCATATCTCTCCAGAAGTGAGATATCCGCCACCCAATACCCCGCATTCCACGCCGCCGTATACCTCATTAACGAGCTTATCTCGTCATTAATGGGGGGATCCCGTCATTCACGCAGGCGTAACGCCAGGGGCGTAACGGCCGGCGAAGATCTCGCTCCAAGTGATCACTATAAAAACTCCTCTCTCAGACGACTCAGGTAACACAATTTCAATCCAACAAGCCGCTGTTTTGCTCAAATATTTCGGCTAACTTGATCATCGGAGGGTCCACGGTGGTACAACCACTGTAACATTTCAGAAAAATAAAATATTATTTTTGGGAATTTATATAATTAAATAATAAATATTATGAATATTTTAATGATGCGGTATAATTATATACCGATAAATTGGGAAATATTTGAAAATTTATAAGAATCACTGAAATGAGGGTGTTTTATATGATATGAGCATTTATAGATTTTAAATACTCATTTAAAATATGGTTAAGTGCTAATCTCGATTAAATATCATTAATCGTGTATTAAGCTTGATTTGTGCACATGACATGCACCATGTCACTTTTTCAAAGAAAATACTTGTTACATTTTATGAACCATGACATTTTGTTTTTCCTTCATATGTTTATGGGTAGTATTTGTTTTTGAATTTAAAAGAAAAGAGAAGAAAAGAAAAAGGAAACAAGAAAAGAAATTGAATAAAGAAAGAAGTATGAGCACGAAAGAGAAGAGAGAGAGGTGAGGGGTCAAGTTGACCATGGTCATTTTCTTCCTTCACTTTTCCCCTTCATCATTTTTCCTCTCCCCTCACTTGGCTGCCCTCTTCCCTCCACCATCTCCACATCCTCACACAACCCAAAATCCACACCAAAACACCTTAATCTCTTCATTAAATATGTGCACAAGCTCACTACAAGCATTTTGGACCAAAAAAGTTAGGATTTTGAGCACTTGGGTCAACTCAAGAATTTTCTTGAGTTGCCAAATGAGGTAATTCTTTCACCATTAATATAGTATTTCATTCACTTTAGCATCCATTCATGTTTAGAAGTGTTTTAATGAGGTTAGTGATCTTGGAAAATTTCAAGATGAGGGTTAGGGAAATCTATGAGATGTAAAGTGTTAATTGAGGTTACTAGAGGCCATACAACCCCTGTAGTATTGGTATTTTGAGCTAAACCAGAGACTAGAACCCCAAACCCCAAACTTAGAAACCCCGATATCGGATTTTATTGACTTTGGTGATGTGTTTTGGAGATCTGCTATGACCTGGGGCACCTGAAAATTTTATAGCGATCACAGTGAGTCATGCAGAAAACCTAGAAGCTATCCTGAAGACCCGAGACCCTGACCTTCACCCATGGCCGCAAATAAATCCCTTCTGGCCGCAAATTGCGGCGAGGACTTGGCCTTTAGGCCTCGTGCTTGTTCTGTGGCTCCTGTGTCAGATAACTAGACCCTCCACATATGCAAAATTGGCTAATTTCACCTAGAGTAAAATCTGGAGGTGTTTTCTTGAGTTGCTGCTTTGTTTTGAGACCTCGTTTTAACTTGAGTTTTGGTATTTGGGTTTTGACTCGGTGTTGTGACGTTTGCACGTCAATCTCGAGGGTTGTTGGTTATCCTTGCATGCGTAGACCATAGGTTTTAAGCTATGTGAGATACGTGTGCCATTTTGGTTTTCATGCGCGATTTCGGTTTACGATACTTTGTGTGTATATATGTATCCTCGAGCGGACTTCGAACAACAAGGACGAGCATGGCGTCATCGACTTCGGCAAGCTAGAATCAGGTGAGTAGATACATATCTATGGGGGAAGTCGGGTGGATGGCGTATAGCACCCCCGCAGTTCGTAGTGTAGCCTATGATATACTATATTTATATATGAATATGTGTTATGTGAAACATGGATAGTTAGCAAGTAAGATCTTAGGAGATCATGGGTTAAATTTTAGTATAATTGAATGATAGTGTCGTTAGCTAGTTTTTAATCGCGAAACCCTAGAATAAGGTTTACACACACGCACACACTCGCATACATTTGTTTTACTTGTGCGTATATGAGGATATATACATATACATATATATATATATATACACATATATGTATGTGAATATGTATATATGTATGTGAATATGTGTATATATATATATATATATATATACATACATACATACATACATATACATGGATGATGAGAATAGTATATGGTACTTGGAGATGAGTCGATGTGATTGGGCATGATGCCACGATATCGGTGATGTGACTTGGATCGTATTATGAGATATGACAAGATATTATAGCGGATCTTTAGGCGATGTGTTTTCATACACACGCATATATATATATATATGTGTGTGTGTGTGTGTGTGTGTGTGTGTGTGTGTGTTGATGGTATCGGAACGTACTAGATTTTAGATCAGTATCCCTAATTCAGGATATGATGATAAGGATACCAGATGAATAACGAGATAAATGTGATATTCGACCCGTACCCAGATTTGGGATGCCGTACGATGGTTTTACCGTACGAGATTTAATTATGATGATAGATCCGCACTCTTGACTCGAGAATGTCATATTATATATTGTATCGTACGTGATACTATTGAGGCGGGATCACCGACTACTAGATAAAAATATCGACTCAGACTTAGGTGGTTTTCCTTACTCTTTCGATTAGTCTGTTAGTTTAGTTCTGTAGTTTACTTAGTAGATATTAGACTGGGCTCGAGTCATATTTATTTCCAAAACTAACGAATCGTGAGGATCTTAAAGACAGGCCAAGGGATACTACGGATATTTCAAAGGACGTACCTTTTCTTTAAAACACCGTAGCCCTTCTTTTTCTAAACACACGATTCGTGTTATTTCAAATGTCAAAACTGTATGACTCATATATATAACTGTATATTCTTATATGTTGCGTTATTATTCATTTTCCGTACATTCTTGCTGTTCGCATCGCATTGCATGCTTAAATGTGTTTTCATTAGTTATTATGAACCCATGCTGTCACGACACCAGCACCATTACCGATGATGTGTATACTCCACGTACACTTTCTTGCTGGCTCACACACATCATCATCGGTAATTGCCATGTCACATACACTTTAGAGAATATTATTTCATTGACATATCTTGTTGGCCAATAGTTCCTATATATTATTGCTTTTATATGCTAGTTTAAATATTGCATTCCTTACTTGATACCAGATGCAGTCATATATTCATTTGTCATGCAATATTATGGAGTTTTATGCCGGTAATTCACTGTTATTTACTATTGAGATTGGGATTTCGGATTTCCATGAGATTTCTGGATTTGGAGAAACCGCAAAGATTTTATAAACTTATTATCATTTTAAAGATGGAACAATTGCGGTTTTCTCATGATATGATTTGAGAGGTGCCCACCAGGAGTTTTCTCGGCTCTTGAGCAACATCATACACCCGATTCGAGGAGGAGGAGGAACCGTCTGCGGGTGCATGGTGGACCCGGTGCGGTATCCCGGGACAAGATGGTCGCAGATGATGGCGTTGAGCCCGGCAGGGAAGCACTACCGATCGGTTATTGTGACGCGCCGGGTATCCGGAGGATACCGGTGTGGTCTTGAGATTGATGATATGGGCCAGTCCGGATTGCCAGAGCCCTAGATATTGAGATTTGATGATACGGGCCAGTCCGGATTGCCGGAGCCTGAGATATTGAGAAATTGGGATATATATTTTGTGTCGATGCTTGACAATGATTCTCTGATGATTTCATTGTTGATACTTCGATTTTTATACAGAAATCTCACTAAATAAAGAAAACAGTTTTCTCATTGATGATGTATTCTGTTTTCATTTTAATGCATTCATACATCATATATGCATTATGTTAGTACCTGAGGCACTGACACGAGCACTTGATATTACACTTACGTGTAGATGGTTTCAGGGTTATATTATTGAGAATATTATTATCATATGACCTAAGATTGAGTCATACATGCGATTTCTGCTCAGTGATGTTTTCTACTCACGAGTTGGCAACTCACCCCCGTTGTGCCACAGTTTCTTGCAGGTTTTGCCGTACAGGTTTTCTTGGCGGCTTTGCTGGCACACTGCTTCTTTCCGGGTGATTGCTTTGGTAGGTGGGTTCACTTGTATCGTAACCACCTTTGTACATTTATTTATTTCAGTTGTATCTAGTAACTCCATCAACCGGACTTGTATATTTTATAGATTTAGAAGACCAGTGTATATTCTTTCGACCTTAGAGTCGCGCTTGTATTATTATGGTTTTCTTGATTTAGAAGACCAGTGTATATTCTTTCGACTTTAGAGTCGCACTTATATTATTATAGTTTTCTTGATGATATTGGTTTTTCTTTTGAGTTTTGATTCTCGCCCTTCGGCGTTGTATATTATATTGCTTGTGTGGTTGTGACCACTAATTGGCGAAGAGCTAGCTCCCGCTTGGGGATGTATATTTCATGTGTTGTACCCGTTTGGGGCCAGTATTTACAAAGGAAATTCTGCCGAAATTTTCAGAAAAGACTTGAGGTTTTAAAAATGCATACTTCGGCTTATTTTGTTAAACCACTTGCTTTAAAACTAAAGTTTTCCTTCACTTTCTTCTTTTAAATGGTTTAGATTTCTGGGATTTTGGCTTACTTGAATTAGATGGGGTCCTATAGACTTCATATGATTCAAGTGCCAATCATGTGCCATTTCGGGTCGTGACAACCACCCCGGGACTTCTTTTGCAGGTAGCTCAGCTTCACCTTGAATCAAGCCCACTGAGATCCACACGCTCAGGGAAGCGACCCCCAACACCAATCTCGGCCGTTCATCCACGCCCGCGACAGATCGACGGAGGACAACATCTGAAGGAGATCCTAACCTCCATCAGTTGGCACCGTCTGTGGGAACAGAAAATTCCACTCATCGAAAATTGATCTTCCGATCTCGAACTCATGGCGAGTGAATACTGTAACGATCCAAGCACAAGTTGCCGCCTTCCCCACAACAGAGGCGCGGACGGATCCACTCCTCCCCCTAACGCCATTCACGCCCTCTCTGCACGGATCGACAGGCTCGCATCCATAGTGGATGCCCTTGTTCGCGTCCAAACGGCGGGACAAGCCCCCAGGTCGCCGTTCCCTTTCCCCGGCATCACGAACTCCGCAGAGGGGGAGATGACACTGCCCACGCTGGCACCACTGAATAGCGTCTTGCCATCTCCGGCGGCCACAGGTCCTCCGCGGTGACCAATTCAATGACCCGCTGGGCGCCTCAGAGGTCCACGCCGAGGTCTCATGAAAGAGCCCCCGTCCCGAGGCCCATCGCGCTCCCGTCCCTCCCGAGGAGGTGTCGGTCGGCTCGTCTGCTCCCAGGCATGGCTGGCACCCTCTCCCTCGACGGGGTCATGCGGGTGGCACTTGCCGCGATGACTTAAGAATGACCTTGCCAGGGGACCTGAGGAACCTGATAGAACGGAACCGAAACCGCAGCCAGGTGCAGGCCGCCAGCGGGAAGGGCCATAACTCCGACCACGCCGAATCCTCGGGGTACCACAACCGTCTCGACGCCCTCGAAAAGAAAATCGAGGGTATACATCGGGAGGGTCATCCTTCAAACGAGGAGGCCAGGTATGCCGCCGACTCGCTTACGAAGCCCTTCACTGAAGAGTTGCTCGCTGTCCACGTCTTATCCAGAAACAAGCCTCCAAAAGTGGCCCTCTTTGAAGGGAAGTCCGACCCAAAAGACCATCTGGATGCATTTATAGCTGGCATGAACTTCCAAGACAACTCCAACGTTGCCCAATACCGAGCGTTCCCCGCCACTCTTATTCGGGCTGGACGAGACTGGTTCCGAGGACTCACGCCACGCTCCATCTCTACCTTTGATGAGCTGGCCGTCCAGTTCCTCGGATATTTCGTCGGGAACAGACGACAGAAGCGGACCGTCGATTACCTCTTCACTATAAAGAGTGGGGACAAGGAATCCTTTAAAGGATACATCACTCGCTTCTACAACGCTCTTCTTGAAGTTCCCGAGCACAGGGACAAGACTGTAATCACAACTCTGAGGTCAGGTCTTAGGCATAAGGAGTGGCTCTGCTCCTTTGTATTGGCGCAACCAAGGACTATGGCCGAGGTAAAAGCTTGGACCGAGCGAGAAATCCAAATCGAGTCCGAAGTAAACTCAAACCTACCCCGGGGCGACCAGGCCGACCAAAAGAAGAGGGGCAGAGAAGAGAAGAAGAAGGTCGACCGGCCAAAGCCATACTCCCCGAAATTCCAGGAGTATACTCCGCTCAACATCTCTCAAACTGAGCTGTTGGAGGAGGCGAAAGGCGAGCGATTCTTCATGCTCCCTCCGATCACCAATAGAGCAGCCAAACGGACTCGAGGCCCATACTGCGCCTTCCATAGGTTACAGGGACACCCTACCGAAAACTGTAAACAACTCTGCGACTACATCGAGGAGTTGATTCCCTCGGGCCACCTAGCGAAGTACCTGCGGGAAAAGCGACAGACAGACCGGGAGCAAGAAAACCATCCTCCTCCCGGCGAATTAACGATCGTCCAAATCATGGTCGTCTCTTCGGGGGGTGCATAGAGAGCCGGCGAGATTCGCCGCCTCTTACCGGTCGATGGAACCAGCGACTATCCTCGAAAGAAAAATAAAGCAGCTGGGCCTATCACCTTCACTGACGAAGACCTCCACGGAATATGCTTGCCTCACAACAACCCCTCGTGATTACGGCACGGGTCCACCGCTATGAAGTCCAAAGTATACTGGTCGACTCAGGAAGCTCTACGGACATCCTTTTCTATGACTGCTTCCTGCGTATGGGGCTCGGCCCGTCAGACCTACGACCAACCACCTATATTCTGTCGGGGTTTACTAACCACTCCATCCCGGCAGAGAGAGTGGTTACCCTCCTCCTTAACATTGGGGAGGCGGGCCGTACGAGAACCGTACCGGTGGAGTTCATCGTCGCCAGGACTCCCTCATCCTACAATATCCTCCTGGGACGCCCGACGCTAAACTCCCTTAGGGCCCAAATCTCGACCTACCACCTCGCAATCAAGTTTCCATTGGATCAAGGGGGAATAGGCCGGACCTACGGGAACCAGCAAATCGCCAAGATTTGCTTCACAGCGACATCCACCTCCGAGGAGCGAAGTGACGACCTTGGAAGCGCGAGCGATTTCCAGGGGTCTTTGGATACTCGTGACAAACAAAAAGAAATCCGAGGGTCCCCGGTGGAGGCGCTAACAGAGGTCCCCTTGTCGAGGGGAAAAATGAACGAACTGTGCAGATCGGATCCCTCTTAATGGGAGCCAGGCGCGAAAACTTGATCCACTTTCTCCGAGGAAACTCAGACATTTTTGCATGGGCGCCTTCCAACATGCCCGGGATCAACCCCAAGGTAATCTCGCACAAGCTCGGGGTCGACCCGACGGCCCGACCCGTCAAGCAAAAGAAACGAAGCTTCCCTCCGATCAAACAAAAGGCGATAGAAGACGAGATCGATAGGTTGCTTGCAGCCAACTTCATTCGAAATGTGTCCTACTCGGAATGGCTAGCGAATGTGGTTATGATTAAAAAGACAAGCGGGAAGTGGCGCATGTGCGTCGACTTCACAGATCTCAACAAGCCCTATCCGAAAGACATCTATCCCCTCTCTCGGATAGATCATCTTGTCGACAGCTCGGCAGGCCACGAATTGCTCAGCTTCATGGATGCTTTCTCCGGCTACAACCAGATCCGTATGAACCCGGCAGATGAAGAGCTTACCGCATTCACAACGGATCGGGGGGTGTACTGCTACAAAGTGATGCCCTTCGGCCTCAAAAACACCGGAGCTACATACCAGCGCCTGGTTAACAGAATGTTCAAACCGCAGATCGGGAGGAACATGGAGGTTTACGTCGACGACATGCTCGTAAAATCGACCTTGTCGGACGAGCATGCTAAAGATCTTGGCGAGACATTCGATATCTTCTGCAAGTACAAAATGAAGCTGAATCCCGCCAAGTGCGCGTTCGGGGTCACTAGCGGGAAATTCCTCGGGTTCATGGTTACCCACCGAGGAATTGAGGCTAACCCGAAGATCAACGCCATTCTCAACATGGCCATGCCAAAGAGCAACTTGGAGATCATGCGGCTCACGGGGAGAGTGGCCACCCTTAGTCGCTTCATATCGAGATACGGAGAAAAGCATCTCCTATTCTTCAAAGCCTTGAGGAAAATCCCAAAGTTCGAATGGTCGGAAGAGTGTCAGAACGCTTTCGAGCAACTCAAGGTGCACCTGGAAACTCCCCCACTACTCATTCGGCCTGCCGAAAGAGACGAGCTGCTGCTGTACCTTGCGGTGTCCGATCATGCTGCCGGATCGGTGCTCGTCCGAGAAGTCGAAGGAGCACAAAAGCCGGTCTACTACGTAAGCCGCGTCTTTAAGGACATGGAAACAAGGTGCCTGGCCATAGAAAAGATTGTCTTGGCGCTTATCGTGGCCTCAAGGAAACTACGGCACTACTTCCAGGCACACACCATCCTCGTCCTCACCGAGTGTCCCCTAGAGGCTATTCTCACTTCACTCGAGTCATCTGGTCATCTAGAGAAATGGAGGTGGGAGTTATCCCAGTTCAACATCAAATACCGTCCCAGGAAAGCCATCAAAGCGCAAGTCCTGGCAGAATTTGTTGTCGAGTGTACTATCCCCAACAAGGATGCAGCATCGGCGCCCGTCCCCGAGTCCCGGCCCTCGGTCGAGGAAGTGCCCGACTCCGTCCCCGACTGGGTCCTCTGCGTCGATGGATCCTCTACCGAGGAGGGGAGCGGTGCCGACCTTATCATTCGAGGCCTTAACGAGGCAAAAATAGAGTACTCTTTGAAGCTCGGGTTCAGAGCGTCGAACAACGCCGCGGAATACGAGTCCTTGCTCGCCGGGTTGCGAATCGCTTCCGGAATGGGGCTGAAGACGATCCGGATTCGCAGCGACTCCGCCCTGGTCGTCGGCCAAGTAACCGGGCGTTCCGAGGCCCGGGAGCAACTCATGGTGAAGTACTTATCCGAGGTGAAGAGACTATGAAAAAACTTCGACGAGGTTCAAGTGGAGCAGATTCCTCGGCACCTAAATGCCCAGGCCGACGCCCTGAGCAAGCCAGCCTCCTCCTATACGGCTAACAATAAGAGGAATATCCTCTTCGAAATCTTGCCACGGCCCAGCGTAGAAGATAGGGATGCAACACTTCAGGTATACACTACTCAGGAGGAAGGTCGGGATTGGAGGAAGACCCTCGTAGAGTTCCTGAAGGAGGGTACACTCCCAGAGGACCGAGGGGAAGCACGCCGCCTTCGAGCTAAAGCCTGCCATTTCGTCTGGAGCAATGGGAACCTCTATAATAAGTTGTACACGCAACCTCTGCTTCGGTGCGTCGACCCCCACGAAGCCGATTACGTCCTGCGTGAGATGCACGAAGGGGTCGGTGGAGCACATCAAGGGGTCCGCACCTTAATTCAGAAGACGCTGCTCCAAAAGTACCATTGGCTGATGATTCACCAAGACGCTCAAAGGTTCGTCCGAAGATGCAAAAGCTGTCAACTCCATGGAAGCATACCCCATCTTCCGGCTACCGAGCTAACGGCCCCCACCCTCCTGGCTATTTGCCCAGTGGGGGATGGATATGGTAGGCCAACTCCCAACTGGTACGGGTGGGCACAAATACATTCTCGTCGCGGTGGACTATTTTACGAAATGGATTGAGGCCATCCTCATCAGAAAACCGGATGCCACCACGACCATCAAATTCCTGCAGAATAACATAATATCCCGATTCGGGATCCCGAGGTGTATTGTTACCGACCACGGGACGAATTTTGAAAACGCCAAAGTCAAAAGATTCTACAACGAATACCACATACTAATGAAGTTTGCCGCGGTCGCGCATCCTCAATGCAACGGGCAGGCCGAGGTCGCTAACAGAGACGCCATTCGAGATTTTCGAACTCGTTTAGAAGGAAGACATGGCAGCTGGGTCGAAGAACTACCCCGGGTCTTTTATGGGCCTTACGCACGTCGAAAAAGCCCCCCACTGGAGAGACCCCCTTCAGCCTCTGCTACGGCACCGAGGCGATAGTCCCAACAGAGATTGGATTACCCAGTTACAGAGTCGAACACCTCGACGACGAAGCAAACACCTCGGTGCTCCGAACTAATCTGGACATCTTGCTAGAAAAACGGGAACGGGCACAGATTAAAACCGCCGCTTATCAATAGCAAACTGCCCGTTACTACAACGCACGAGTCAAGCATCGCGCCTTCAAGACGGGAGATTTGGTCCTAAGATGGAACGAATTCATAGACCAAGGCAATCTGCACAAGTTCTCCCCGAAGTGGGACGGCCCATTCCTTGTCTCCGAAGTATTGCCCGGAGGAGCCTATCACTTACAAGACGTGGGAGGACACAAGTTTCTGCGGTCTTACAATGCCGAGAAGCTCAAATTGTACAAGTGAATATGTTTTCAAATTTTGTATCATTGAATATGTTTCTTTCTTTGTCGAAGCGATGTAATTTTTCTTTATTATCAAGTCTCCTGAATTAAAGGAAACTCCTTCGATACGTTTCCATCTTCCTCGGTTCCAAGACCTCTGGGTTCATTTTTGTGAAAATACGCAAAAGCACAAAGAGAATAAAAATGAGACAAAAACACGTCGCAAAAGAGGAACTTTATTCATCAAAGGTATTATGGGCTCCCCAACCTTACACAAAGAAAAATATATACAAAATATTATAACAGAGGGGGTAGGGGTGAAGAAAACACTGCTGGTGGTACTCCGAGGAGATCGTCGCCAACCGAGCCTTCGCTTCCTCAGCCCACTCCATCTGATGTTGCCCGCAGATCCACGACGCCACGGAAGGGCCAGAGACCACACCGATCGGGCAGCCATCGGCGATCTGCCTTTGTTGAAAGCACTCTAGAATAAGTGCCACCGAGCGATCCCGCCGGCTCTTCAAGATCAGACTGTGGTGGTGGAGCGAGTGCAGCTTGTCAACCGCCTCGTCTTTAAGCTCCTCGAACAGGGCGTTGTGCAGCCTCGGTGACATCCTCCAAATTGCATACATGAGCAATTGAAGGAGGGATGATCGCCGGGGAAGTAGACGACCGAGTGTTCCTCCACGCGCTGGACTACTGCCCGGTACGTTTCCTCGGTGCTTGCCTGATCGTACAAGTAGACGTCATCACGAGAGATGATCTCTTGAATGGAGTAGATGAAACCTGCCATTTTTTCTAAAGCGCAAAGCTAAAAAAAACCAACACGCTTTCGCTATTTACTGCCCCAACGGAATCCCAAAAGGCCGAAGTTTGCGCGGCACAATTCATGGGATCTTTTCAAAGTTCCCAACCCTGGGCTGCCGCGTGGCGACCATGCCTCCAAACGGCCAAATGAAAGTTGGAACGACGCGCACTACGGAAAGTCACGCCTTCCCACGCGTCTCTGCCACGTGTTGTCTTCGACGGTTTCTCTCCCCATATTTTACGGGTCAAGAGAGACGAACCGACATCAAAGAAGCCTCGTCAAGAGGCCGCCGAGCAGCTTCCCTGCTCGATCAATCCCTGGCTGGTTGTATCGTTCTGAAAATTCGATTAGATTAATTATGTATTAATTAGTGATAATACATATTTTCCGTAAAAACTAAGAAATAATTATTTTTCCACATATATTTAAATATACCTATTTTAGCTATGTAATTGCTAGTATTGGTATTTAATTAGTCTTTTATTAATTGCTAGTTTACTTAAATATTTTCGTTAATTAATTATTTTTAAATATTATTCTAAGCTTTTATTTATACATTTAATTAGTGTTAATTACAAATTAATATGGGTTAAATACAAGTTTAGTGCACCATGACACACTAAACATTTATTTGTAACATGGCTCAAGAATTTTGTAGAAAGGTAAAAGAGAAATAAAATAAATTAAAATTATTAGAAATTGAAGTATGGGGCATGTTGAATTGAGATATGGTGTTCATCTCCTTATGTTTCCCTCACTCACACACACACACACACACACACACCCTCCCCCACTTAGGCTCGGCCAAGGGCAGCAGCCCCCCTTTATTTCCTCTTCTTCTCTCATTACAAAAAATCCACAAAACTCATTCAAAATCCGCAAAATTAACACAAAAATCCCTACTAAAATTATCAAAAAAAAATTCTTTTAAAAACTTAGCATGTTTCTTGATAGCAAGTGGGCATTTTGATGGCAAGGCTAGCAAGTTGGATCCTCCAAATTCTTTTAAGGTATAAAACCAAATCCTACTTTGTTTTGTTAATTATTGTTTTAATATAAATTTAATTAGGTGTTTATATAGTTTAATTACATGTTTTGAATATTAAAGAGAAGGTTTTGGGTTTAAATTAAGGTTTTTATCACTTAATTATATTAGCTAAGTGAAGTTTAGCATCTAGTGGTTTTTCAAACATAATTTAGTTGTTAACTTGTTGGTCCTAACTTTTAAATTATCTTAATTAGGAGTTTATGCAACTTAATTGCATGTTTAGTGTATTTAAATAAGGATTTAGTTTAGTTTAGGTTTGCATGTCTTGATTAGTATAATTAAGTGTAGTTAGTGCTAATAGACTCACTAATTTACCTAGAAATTTCACTAAAATACCTTAATGTTACTTACTAGAATTTTTAAAAGATATAGTTTTATTTAAGGTTTGAGGTTGTGACGATCAACAACCTAGTTCCTATGAGTTTTAGTGTGTTGTGAATACGCGATCGGTACGATCGGATTCTAGGCTTGGTGGTTGTCACGTATAGCGATCCATAGTTGTGGTTTGTGGCGTTGTCGCGAGCGCGTATTATGCACCAAGTGCGTGCGTGTCTAGTTAGTGCGCGTCGATTGTCTTGTATCGTTTTTGTCCGTGAATATTTATATGTTTATCCTCTTATTTACTTGTGTGTAATTTTAGGATCGGTTGCGGAGACGTCGGACGCGGCGCAAAAAGGAAAGGCAGTGATTGGATCAGTTCAGTCAAGACGTCCCGGTGAGTAGATGTACACATCTATGAAGGGGTCGTCTGGATGGCGCGAGGCGCCCGATAATTAGGAATGATGAGTAGTTCTTGTATATATATGCATAGTCTCAAATCATCCATATCATAGCATATTCATATTCTTAATTACGATGTTATTCCTTAGGACACTTGCACCATTACCATTGGTTCATATCGTACGTGCACTATTCATGTGAACACACACGCCATTGGTAATTGCTATGTTACGAACACAATAGAACTTGCTTAAAATCAATATCAGTGCATTGCATCATGTATTATATGTAGATTGTTAGTCATCTGCCTTATCACATCGTCATTCATACATAGTTTTCTAGCCACACATCGCATTGCATGTTGTTGATATCTTGGACATCTATTATTACCGTCGTGTTTATATATTGTGATTCTTCTTAGGGATTTCAGTATTTATGAGATTTCTGGATTTTAGGGGAAACCGCATGAATTTTATAAACTTATTATCTTTTAAATTACAAGTTGCGGTTTTTCTCGTGATATGATGATATGGGCCAATCCGGACTAACAGAGCCCGAGATTGTTTGGCACGGCGGATATCTGTAGGATACCGACCGTAGTCGTGATGTGATGATATGGGCCGATTCGGACTGACGGAGCCCAAGATAGTTTGGCACGGCGGATATCTGTAGGATACCGACCGTAGTCGTGATATGATGATATGGGCCAATCCGGACTGACGGAGCTCGGGATATTGAGGATATTGTGTCGATACTTGAAACGGATTTTCTGTCGATTTCACTGATGATATTCCAGTTTCTATTATACAAAAGGTTTTACTAAGATGAAGATACAGATCTTCTCATATCAGATATATCATGATTTCGTGTTGATTATCCATTCATGTTGCATTCATACCAGTGTATCACATCATTTTTGTATATGTAGGTTTGACGCATTTGTGTGCATGCTTACGATAACCTTATTAGACGTTATTTACTACTCACGAGTTGGCAACTCATCCCCGTTGTGCCATAGTATCTTGCATGTCTGACCCGTCAGCACAGTAGCGGCGGGCGTACTTTCTCTTCTGCTTCATTTGCATCGACTTCCAGTTTGCTCGTAGGTGGGTTTTAGTATATTCTTTTGCTTCCACCATGTATATTATTTTGTATCTAATATACTCCATCTACCCTTCGTATATTGGACCTAGACTGTGAGCTTGTGAAGTTCGTTGGTGTGTATATATATATATATATATATATATATATATATATATATATATATATATATTCCGATTTCTGGTGTCGAGCTCGTATGAGCCGACTTTATACTTTGTTTTTATTTCTTGTTTTCAGATGCTTATCTCATATTATGATAATATATTGCATGTGGTTGTGATTCTGCCTTTGTCGAAAAGCTAGCTCGCGCTTGGGGATGCCTTTATTCTTTACTTGTGTATATTCATGTGTCATACCCGTTTGGGGCCAGTATTTACAAAGGAGACTCTGCCGAATTTTTTGGGAAAAAATTTGATGTTTTAAAATATTTTAATGTGACTTTATTTTACTAAAATCACCTTTTTAAGTTAAGATCCTTCACCCAATTTTTTAAAATGGTTTAGATTTCTGGGCTTTGGCTTACTTAGATTACGTTACGCCTTTAGACGTTTCGTAATTTAAGTGCCAGTCACGTTCCACATATCCGGGCCGTGACAAAGTTGGTATCAGAGCGATAGGTTTTACCTTTCCGAGTGTAAGATGACCCTTGGTAGATGGAGTAGGTGACTTAAGCAAAGTGACGTAGCGTGTGTATGTTCCGTGGCATACTTACGATACGATACTCCACATAAGTGACCTTAGTGTATATATTTGCTTGTATTTCCTTCCTTGATTCCATATGTTCCCTTGTTTCGATTGCAATGTCCTTATCAATCATGTTCTTGCTCCAGCCACTATGTCGCCGATGATTACGAGGGCCCAGAGGGCTACTGTCAGAGATGATATTAGAGCGAGCTCGTCTGAGACGAGGACCGACCAGGGCAGGATGCCTATCTCGTATGGACAAATAGATCCACCCTCTATAGATCGTATAGCTTGGCTAGGGGCGAGTATTCAGGATTTGCGCCAAATGATCAGATCCTTGATAGAGATTAGTCGAGCACGGAGATCGGACATTGCTCCACCTACGATTGTTCCGAGACCAAGGCGGATTCGTACTGATATATCAGCTCCTAGGCATGTTTGCAGAGGCCATGGTGGATTCTTTATGGGCCAGTTATATCGCTTTCACCCACATGGTCAGCAGCCATTGTTAGGATGTTTCCGGTGTGAGAGTCTGTATCACCTTACCAGAAATTGTACCGTGAGGCGACAGGGTGAGGCATTAGTCTCACATGCGACTTTACCACTTTCACTCCCTCTTCCGAGCGCATTACCACCTACTTCTGTTATTGCTCCGTGCCAGATCAATGCACAAAGAGGCCGTGGTCGTAGCGGTCTTTTTCAGAGAGGACGAGGCGACAGAGACAGAGGACGGCCAGCTATTAGTGGGGGACAGGCCCGAGTATTCGCTTTGACTCCTCTGGATGCGCAGGCATCCAACGCCTTTGTGACAGGTATTCTTTTGGTGTTTTCTTCCGATACATTTTTTTCTCTGGTGTTGTTTGAAACGGTATCCACATATTTTGTATCGAGGTTTAGCCGATAGTAGTCCTTACTAAATCAGCCGCTTGTTGTGATTTCTCCCGTAGGCTAGTCTTTTGTCGCTCGATATGTTTTTTCGTTCGTGTTTGTTTTGTTCGTATCGGAGATAGGTATTGTTCTGTCAATTTGATTCTTCTCGTTATGTTTGACTTTGAAGTTCTTCTGGGCCTGGATTGGTTAGCCATGTGTTATGTGTCCGTGGACTGCCGTGAGAAGGCAGTCAGATTTAGTTTTCCGGGTGAGCCAGTTCTTGTTATTCAAGGAGACCGTAGCGTCACCCTTCCCAGTTTGATTTCTTCTCTTCATACTAGTCGGCTCTTGAGGAAAGGATGTCAGGGATTTTTGGCGTATGTTCGTAATATTAGAGACGCGGAGGTCCCGTTGGACCAAGTCCCGATTGTGAAGGAACTTCCCGATGTCTTTCCTGACAAGTTGCGTGGTTTGTCACCAGAGCGCGATATCGAGTTCTGCTTTGACTTGATCCCCGGCACGGGGCCTATTTCTATACCGCCTTATCGGATAGCCCCAGCGGATCTTAAAAGAGCTGAAGGATCAGTTGCAAGATTTGTTGGATAAGGGCTTGTTCGTCCGAGTGCGTCACCTTGGGGAGCTCTTGTCCTGTTCGTCAAAAAGAAAGACGGCAGTTTGTGTTTGTGCATCGATTTCTGTCAGTTGAATCGAGTTACTGTACGGAATAGATATCTCCTACCTTGCATTGATGATTTGTTTGATCATCTCCAGGGTGCGGGGCATTTCTCGAAGATTGACTTGCGGTCAGGTTATCACCAGTTGCGGGTTCGAGAGGATGATATTCTGAAGACTGCTTTTCGCACACGTTACGGGCATTATGAGTTCTTGGTGATGTCGTTCGGGCTCACCAATGCCCCAGCAACATTTATGGACTTGATGAACCATATATTCAGGCCTTTTTTTGATCAGTTTATCATCGTGTTCATTAATAACATCCTAGTATACTCCCGGAGTCGAGAGGAGCATGAGCAGCATCTGAGGATCACATTACAGACTTTGAGGGAGTATCAGTTGTTCGCAAAATTCTCCAAGTGCGCCTTCTGGCTGGATAGTGTTGATTTCTTGGGTCACGTGGCTACAAGAGATGGCATACGTGTAGACCCAAGGCCGTTCAGAATTGGCCCAGACCGGTATCAGTGATGGAGGTTCGCATCTTTTTGGGGTTTGGCCTGATACTATCGACGTTTCGTGCAGGATTTTTCTCGTATAGCTGCACCATTGACCGGGTTGACCCGGAAGGGAGTTTCTTTTCTTTGGACCAAGTCATGAGAGCAAAGCTTTCAGCAGTTGAACATTCGTTTGACGACTGCGCCAGTATTATCTTTACCTTCAGGATCAAGTGGTTTTGTCATTTATTGCGATGCTTCTCGAGTAGGGCTAAGATGTGTGTTGATGCGACACGGCAGGGTCGTCGCTGATGATTCTCGGCAGTTGAAGAAGCATGAGAAGAACTATCCCACTCATAACTTAGAGATGGCTGCAGTGGTTTTTGCACTCAAGATCTAGAGACACTACTTATACGGCGAGTCATGCCAGATATTCAAGGACCATAAGAGCTTAAAGTACATTTTTTAGCAACAAGATCTGAATTTGAGACAGCACCGTTGGATAAGCTAGTGAAGGACTATGACTGCGAGATTCTTTATAATCCGGACAAGGCGAATGTTGTGGCAGATGCTTTGAGTCGGAAACCCAGAGGTAGCTTGTCTTGTTTGAGCGCAGTTCAGAAACAGTCGACGGCAGATTGGCAGATTCTATGTGACAGCCGAGTATAGTTCGAGTTTACGTCGATCAGGGGACAGCTTGCCCGTGTCCGTGCACATCCAAAGTTACTTGATCGCATCAGTGAGGCACAGTCCGATGACGTTCGTTGTCAGAGATCATGGAGCAGGTTCGACAGGGCAGAGATTTAGAGTTCGTGATTTATGATCAGGGAGTACTACGATTTGGGACTCGACTGTGTGTGCCAGATTCCGAAGGGCCGAGACGCGATATTTTTGAGGAGGCGCATCAGTCAGCATATAGTGTTCATCCGTGTTTCACCAAGATGTATCATGACTTGAGAGATGTCTACTGGTATGAAAGGATGAAGAGAGATGTCACAGGTTTTGTTTCGGGATGCTTGAGATATGTATGCCCTAGAGGCCTGTATTGTATAGGATGCTAGGCATGTATATGTACAAAAACAATCTTTGCTCGAAATGATAGTATGCTATCTGGTTTATCTTCATCTTAACGTGTGATGTGTTGTATTTTATATCTTTATATACATGTTGATGAAGCCCTTAGGTTATGCTTGACTGCCAGGATCATGATGCAGATCATACTAGTGGGGCCTGGGCAGTCTATAAGCATATCCTTTAATAGTTCCTAGTCGAGGGTATATCGAGACAGGGCATCGATATTACCAGAGTAGACTAGTGTGTACATTTCTTGACCCTGTGGACGATGGTTGATCCCACAACCATTGGTGTCTGACATCAAAGATTGTACACAGGTGCTCATTGGAGAATAGGTACACCGAACAGGACTTGCCGAGAACTCCTAGATGATATATATACCTATTGTCAGATAGCAGTTCTCTGGTGACACTTGTATAGGTTAGTCTGTAGACCTGAGATCGTCATAGTGTCTTGTGTGATTCCCACTGTGCTTGATTTCCTCCCAACCACGGCTCTACTGAGTCGTATAAACAGGTGGATTTTGGTTACAGTCCCGAATCGCATAGAGGCAGTAAGCGATAGGAGGGGTTTCGTCTCTCCCGGTATAGGGAGTTGATGTCGCGCTATGCTTGATCGGCCATAACAGCAAATCCCTGGCCAGGGTTCTCGAGATTTACTGATAAGAGTTATCAGTAGTTTCTCGAACCGTTATGGGCCGTAAATCAGCATGACTTATAAACTTACTGGGGTCTGACATTTACCACCCCTAGACTTCATATGCAACGTATCATACGAAGAGACTAGACTGTACAGTAAGTGTTGCTTACAGGTTTATTAGGGTTGTGATGAGTTCGCTCGTCGGCCACCTTTTCATCATGTACCTGGGTAGCCGTTACGCCCAGCTAGTGCCGCTGACGTGCTTGTGGTTAAACCCACTGCCAACGTACTGTCGAGTCTTTAGATTCCTACACAGAAGGTTCTCTGGTTCAGGCAAAAGATGTAGAGGCCATAAGTTGTTACGGTAGGGTTTCGATCATGTTCGTGTAATGGTTACAGGAATAATGATTGGAAGGTTAATACTGGTAGGCTTTGGTTTAAGCCGCATACCGATATTATATTATTGGATTATTTATATTTGTATTTTTCGAAATTCGGATATGGGTATACTTGTACGGTATACGGTGAGGGGTATTCTTGTAATTGTTACAAGAATACATTCTAGAAGGAGACACCTCATAAATGGTTTTCATTTTGTGAAAATGGAAATGATGAGGTGGAATTTAGAGAATGTCAAAGCATGGATGAAGGAATGGCTTAATTATTTTTATATTCATTTAGGTTTACTATTGAAGCATGGTGCATTATTTTTGTAGAAAAATAATGCATGCTTCAATTATTGTTATGAGCCATATCTTTTCTTCATGCTAGGTTTTCATTCATTCATCACATTCACCTTCTCTCTCCTCATTATCTCCTCCCTCAACCTCTTGACCTAAATCACTCACATGAGTTGTGAATCATAGGTCAAAAGACATAATAATCCAATGCTTGATCTCTACATCATCTAAGTGATCACTTCTAGCACTCTTGATCTTTCAGTTAAACTCTTGTGAAGAGTTTGTAGCTTGTTCGATAGCTCTCGGGTGGATCGTCTTGGATCTTGAAGTGGCCGGAGACCGAGTTATTTGCGACCACAAGGAGCCTAGGAATCACATCCAAACAAAGACCCGAAGGACCGGTTCCTTAGGTATAACACTATCATAGTAGATAAGATCTCTAGATAGGATTGCTAGTTAAGGTTTAAGCACAAGATCTTGGTTTATGTGGATGTTACATGCAAGAAATTCTTGTTTACCACTTCCGCCTCCTCATAAGTGTTGTGAGAGTGTGCAACATCCACTAACAGACTTGTCAGCAAGTCAAGGCCGAGTATCAGAGGCCAGCGGGAGAGTTACAGCCCTTGCCCATTCCAGAGTGGAAATGGGAGCAGATCTCTATAGATTTTATGGTGGGTCTACCTAGGACCAGTCGAGGGTATGACTCTATTTAGATGATCGTAGATCGATTGACGGAAGCAGCTCACTTTGTTCCAGTGAAGACCACTTTAGGATTCCCTCAGTATGCTCAGATTTAGGTTGATGAGGTTGTGCGACTACATGGAGTTCCAACTTGCATCGTGTCCGACAGAGGCACTCAGTTCACCAGTCGCTTTTGGCAGAGACTTCAGGAGGCCTTGGGCACCGATTGGGTTTCAGTACAGTTTCCATCTACAGACCGACGGTCAGTCAGAGTGGACCATACAGACTCTCGAGGATATGCTCCGAGCTTGAGTTCTAGATTTTGGTGGCAGTTGGGATCGCTACTTGGCCTTGATAGAGTTTTCCTATAATAACAGCTTCTAGGAGAAAATTCAGATGGCACCCTTCGAGGCATCTATGGGAGGAAATGTCGATCGCCGATTTGTGTAACAATCCTAAACTTTCTGTACAAATTTATCAAAATATACAGAAAGGGGTAATTGAGCATGAGCACAAGTTATAAATTTGTTTTGCTTTTGAACAGCAAGAAGGAGCTTGTAGCTCACTGGTAAGACCTTGCACTGCTGAGCCAAAGCACCAGAGTTCAAATCCCATCAGCCACATTATCTTTTTATTTTAATTTCTTTTAATCTTTTAGAAGCCCAAGAGTCTACTCGTGCATTACACGTAATATGGTAAGTTACAGAATAAACAAACGTGTCCACGAGGCTAGACCAAGCGTCAGGGACACGTGGCACCAAGATGAGCCCCGACTTGCTCGACTCGGGCCGACGAACTCGTTGACTCGGCCGGCGCCACCGGTCCAACTCGGTCCAAATCCAAAATTTCTTCAACCCTGACGACTCTTGAACTCCTTCCATAACCCCTGTATTATTTGTTTTTACTGTACATTTACAGAGCACAATAAAACTCACATTTAATCCATTTTAATACAAATTTTTAATACACCCTTTCACTACCCTAAAACCCTAATTTTTCCTATAAATACCACCCTCAAATCATCCCTCCTCACTCCTAAATCGCTGCCCAAACTCTCAAGAAAATTCCCAAGTCTTTTGTGTGCAAGTGGAGTTAGCAAAAGGGCGAAGCTCCGACGAACTTCCGGCGACAACTCAAGGAGTTTCCGACGACAAAACGACGCACCGGCAACTCCCACCTCTTCCTCCTTCTCTCTTCTAGTCAAATAACCTGTAAGTCCCTACTTCTTCTTCTTTTCTCTATTCTAAAAATATTCAAAACTAAAACCCGACGGAAGCGGAGTTAATCCGACTTCCGATTCGATTTTTCCTTAAAAAAATCTATTTTACTTAAACACAATAATACCAAACTCTTATGTCATGACCATTAAACATTAAAGAAGATAATAGAACAATTTTGGTATCAAAATAATAACCGCAGCAAGTTTTATTCCACTTTTACATTAAAATACCTTCATGTTTCATTTCGACATACTTGAACTTTTAAAACCGTATTATCTTAGAAAACTCACGAGGTAATGACCTATCTCCTCACAATACTCATATCTAACATAACACGATGGAATTTGGGAACATAGATTTGGGAAAACACGACTTTACATATAACTACCTTCAACTTATAAAACCTTTTTCTACAAGAAATGTATTTTTATCAAATCTTTGCAATTGCACCTCTACAACCCATTTCGGAGAACCCGTTCGGTATGGTGCGGATTATTGCACATCCTCGGGCCTAGTAGAGTGAGATGCAGACCTCCGCAAGGAGCATACAATCTCGAAAGATTTAAAATACAATTTTCTTTAGAAAATATAATTTATATTATAAATAAAACTTATATTTTTAATAAATAAATATATATGTAATTAATATCAAAATATCTATTTTTAATATTTATAATATTCCACATTTCCAAAATTCAAGAAAAATATCTCATTTACAAGAAAATACCATACAATTTCAATATTACAAATAAATACCATATATTATGAAATTAGGTTTTATTCACTAGAAATGTCACGTTGATAAAATATACATCCATGAAAACTCTAAAGACGGTAATAAAATACTTGATTTGTATTTTAAAAATTATACAAAATTATTTTTATATAAAACCCCTCAAGTTATACTAAATTACAATAAGGACCCTAGTAAACATAGGTTTAAGTGGGACCGGTCTCTTGAGCCTCAGGGAGCCGGAAATATGGGTGCTTGCCTATTTAAGGTAGACAACTTAACAAACGGTGTTATCAACACGGTAATTGTCTTTGAAAAAGACACAAATCCTGCCGTCCATGTGCAACAGTTACCGATAGCACTAAAATATAATTTAAGATTCAATTTCTTTTCTAATTATCTGATTCAAACCGATTCTCAATATAATCAATCTGACTTGAATACGATTCAAGTATCAAACTTCAATAAAACATGGATCTATGAATCCGTCTATTCAATCTAATCAATCTATTAACTGAACTGAACCATAGATATATTCCATCTACATGTTCATCCATTATATCCGTTCCATTACTGATATCATGGTTTCGGCAAGTCATCTATCTATATACAATATACAATTCAAACAATACATCAATACAATTAAGACATCATAGGGTTTATAAGGGGTAGACTGGTACGGAAGGTATTGTCACGCCCCGCTTCCCGGTATACGGCGAAGAGGACGATACTGGTCCGCTATGTATTTACTGTGAAGTAAATACGCTAAGCATATCTAAGCAATATAAAAGTAAAGCACAAGAGACAGGATATAATAAACAGCAACTTTATTTATTCACATTCTTTCTGTACAATGCATGGAAAGTAAATACAACTGATATAAAAAGCGATGCCTAAACAATGTCAGAAATGAAAAGTACTGAAATGGAAAGTGTACAATGAACTAGAGCTCGGGGTCTTCACTGAATTGGTCCAAGTCTTCACTCGTGGACTCGATCTATGACGTGTCCAGATCACCTGACGATATTCAAAGAAGAAAGAAAGAGAACGTCGTCAGCGAACAGGTCGCTCGGTAAGTCCCAAAGATAAGGGAGAAATAGAATAGACAGAGAGAGAGTGTGTATGTAACTTTTAAAGTTATATTTGATTGTTATAATGTTGTATTTAGTGTTAATGTTGTTGTTTGTAGCTTGATACAGAAGAATGGCAGTGTATACGAGAGGAGTCTCTATATGCCAGAGACTAAAGGTAAATGGAAGTACAAAACTCCGTTATACAACCCAGAACAACGGCAATTGGATTCATGTTAGGTGTCTTAATCTTGCAGTCTCGTACCACTTTTAACACCTTCCGTACTAATCTACCCCTTAAACCCTGTGTTATTTTGATTGTATTGTTGTATTGTAAAATGTATGGATTGTATAATTGGATGACTGACCGAAACCATGATATCAGTAAACGGATGTAACTGTAGAATCATATATGTAACTGGAGAATCATGTAAACTGGATGATCATGTAAATGGAATGTATATCCATGGTTCGGTTCAGTCAAGTTGTATAGATTGATAAATTGAATATATAGAATAATGGATTCATGGATTCGTGTTGAATTGTAATATTGTAGATTGTAGATTGTAGATTGTACTTGAATCATATTCAAGTCAGATTATAATGAGACTCACTCTGAGTCAGACAATTAGAAAAGTAAATTGAAATCCTGATTGTTTGATGTTATCGGTAACCGCTGCACACGGACGGCGGGATTTGTGTCTTTTTCAAAGACGATTACCGTATTGATAACACCATTATTAAGTTGTCTACCTTAAATAGGCAAGCACCCACTTCTCCGGCTCCCTGAGGCTCAAGAGATTGGTCCTGCTTAAACCTACGTTTACTAGGGTCCTTAGGGTAATTTATAGAACTTGAGGGGGTTTTATCTAAAAATACTTTTATATACTTTTCAAAATACACCACAAGTATTTATTAATCGTCTTTAGAGTTGTAATGAATGTGCATTTTACATTGTGATATTTCTAGTGAAAATATTCTAATTCCATAATAAGGGTATTTATTTGTAATATTAACTTGTATGGAATTCATGGTATTTTAGTGTAAAATGATTCTTGTGATTTTTTAAAAAAGAGTTGGAATATTTATAATAATTCAAAATAGATATTTTAATGTTATATATACATATATTTATATGAAAATAATTTTAGTTTATATATTATATTCTAGAAATATCGTTTTTCTTAAGATGTCGTATTTTAAATCTTTTGAGACCGAATGCTCCTTGCGGAGGTCTGAATCTCGCACTACTAAGCCCGAGGATGTGCGATAATCCGCACCATCCCGAACGGGTTCCCCAAAATGGGTTGTAGCGGCGCTTTGCAAAGATTGTATAAATACGAAATCCTTTAGAAAACAGTTTTATTAAGTAAATGGTATTTATTTGCAATGATTCGTTTTCCCGTATTCTATGTTCCCAAGGGTATTGTGCTATGTTGCATATGAGTGTGTGAGGAGTTAGGTCATTATCTCGTGATCTATTTAAAGGTATAGCAAGTTTTGTGATGTTAAATATAGAATTGAAACTATGTGGTATTTAAATGAAAAATGCGGTAAATGAATAGCAATTATTTTATGATATGAAACTTGATCAATATGGTTGATTGGTGATTAATAGTCAACATGTAATGGTTTAAGCTTAATTGTATTAAAGAAAAGTGAGGTTTTATAAAGAAACCGAATCGAAAATCGGATTTGTTCCGATTCGGTCAGGTTTTGTAATTCCGTATTTTTAGAAAAGAATAGAGAGATAGAATTTGGGGACTTACGGGTTTAGGACAACCAAGAGAGGGAGATGAATCGGGAGGAGTCGCTGGTGCATCACTTCGTCGCCGGGAGCTCCTAGAATGATCGTCGGAAGTTCACCGGAAAATTCGCCGTAGCTTCGCCTCGTGCTCGATTTCAAAGTACACAAGGTTTGATGGAAATTTTTGAGAGCTGGCTCAGAGTTTGGGGTGAGAGGGTAGAGGGTATGGGTGGTATTTATAGGGTTAGGCTAGGGTTAGGGTAGGTAAAAGATTAAAATGAAAAATGTGATAAAATGTATTAAAAATGTATTAAAAGTGGAGTAATTGGGGTTTTAAAAGAGCTCTGGAAATGGTCTAAGGCTAAAATTTTGCAGGTGCATAGGGAATGTGAAAAGACACAATTTTCATGTTGGGGTCGTCGCCGGAATCGGCCGACTCGGGGGTGACTCGGCCGTGACTCGGTCTGAAGACGGAGTCGGCCGAGTCGAGGCCGATTTGGCCGATTCTCGGCCGATTCAGGCGGCCGGGATCCCCCCCGACGGTTCATCTAACCTTTGGCAATGTTACATTTTTGGGTGTAGTGGGGGTTTTTTGTGAGATATGCACGTGTAAACCCTTGGTATTCTAAAGGTTTCAAAACAAAATAATATTAAAAATAATGTGGGGCATGAGATTTGAACTCTGGTGGCTTGGTTCAGAAGTGCAAGGTATTACCAATGAGCTACAAGCTCCTTCTTGTAATTAAAGTGCTAATAAATTACTTAAGTCTTGTGCTCAGGCAATAAATACCCCTTTATGGATTTTTTGAAAAATTTTTGTACAAAAATTGTATAGGAAATTTAGGGTTGTTACAGGTATTAGAAGTGGCACGAGACTATAACCATAATACACCTAATCTGAATTCAATTGCCGTTATACCGTGGCTGAACGGTTCCTTGTACTTCTGATACCTTAGTTTCCGGGGAAAGTTAGACTCCTCTCGTATACACTGGCATCTTCTGTACCAAGTTACAAACAACAGCGTTAATATTAAATACAACATTATAATAATATACTCTCTATTCTTTCAATTCCATTCTTGTCTATTTATGGGACTTACCGAGTGATTTGTTCGCTGACGACATTCTCTTTCTTTTCTTTGGAATGTCGTCAGGTGATCCGGAACTTCAGGAGATCGAGCCCACCTTCGAGGATTTGGACCAGCTAGCTTTCGACCCAAAGTTTTAGATTCCTTGTACACATTTACATTCTATATTTTCCATTTCTGTTATGCCATTGTTTAGGCATTGCTTTCCATTCCATGTATTTACTTTTCAGATGTATTGTAAAAAGAATGTTAATAAATAAAGTTGTTGTTCATTTATATCTTGTCTCTTATGTACATTACATTTTATATTGCTTAGATACGTAGCGGCATCGTCGCGTCCTCTGCCCATATACTGGGAAGCGAGGAGTGACAATTTGTTAGACAGAGCTCACTGAGAGCAATATTTTGGGATCGCAGATTATGCAGGAGACGACCGAGAAGATCCAGCTGATTTGGGATAGGATGAGAGCGGCTTAGAGCAGGCAAAAAAAATCTTATGCAGATAGACATCGTCGCAGACTGGAATTTGCTGTGGGTGATCCTGTTTTCTTGAGGGTTTCTCCAATGAGGGGCGTGATGAGATTCGGAAAGAAAGGGAAGCTTAGTCCCAGATATGTGGGTCCCTTCGAGATTCTCGATCGAGTCGGCTCAGTTGCTTATCAGTTGGCTCTTCCACCCAGCTTCCCAGATGTTCACCCCGTATTTCATGTGTCGATACTCCGCAAGTACCTTCATGACCCCTCTCACGCAATACAGCATCATACGATCCGGCTGGAGCGCGATCTTTCTTTCACCAAGCAGCCGATAGTCATTTTAGATCGGCAGGTGAAGAAACCGAGGTCCGTGATCATACCGTCCGTAAAGGTTCTTTGGCATGGCTGAACAACGAAGAGGTCACGTGGGAAGCCGATGACAAGATGAGGAAGAAATATCCCCATCTCTTGAAAGTAGGCGTAGTCAGATTTTAAATTCGGGGACCGAATTTTTTTAAGGGGGGAAAATTGTAGCGTTCTGAAAATTCGATTAGATTAATTATGTATTAATTAGTGATAATATGTGTTTTCCGTAAAAACTAAGAAATAATTATTTTTCCACATAGACTTAAATATACTTATTTTAGCTATGTAATTGCTAGTATTGGTATTTAATTTGTCTTTTATTGATTGCTAGTTAACTTAAATATTTTCCATAATTAATTATTTTTAAATATTATTCTAAGCTTTCACTTATATATTTAATTAGTGTTAATTACAAATTAATATGGGTTAAATACAAGTTTAGTGCACCATGACACACTAAACATTTATTTGTAACATGGCTCTAGAATTTTGTAGAAAGGTAAAAGAGAAATAAAATAAATTAAAATAATTAGGAATTGAAGTATGGGGCATGTTGACTTGAGGTATGGTGTTCATCTCTTTGTGTTTCCCTCACTCACACACACACACACCCTCCCCCACTTGGGCTCGGCCAAGGGCAGCCCCCCTGCATTTCCTCTTCTTCTGTCATTGCAAAAAATCCACAAAACTCATTCAAAATCCAAAAAATTAGCACAAAAATCCCTACTAAAATTATCACAAAATTTCTTTTAAAAACTTAGCATGTTTCTTGATAGCAAGTGGGCATTTTGGTGGCAAGGCTAGCAAGTTGGATCCTCCAAATTCTTTTAAAGTATAAAACCAAATCTTACTTTGTTTTGTTAATTATTGCTTTAATATAAATTTAATTAGGTGTTTATATAGTTTAATTACATGTTTTGAATATTAAAGAGAAGGTTTTGGGTTTAAATTAAGGTTTTTATCACTTAATTATGTTGGCTAAGTGAAGTTTAGTATCTAGTAGTTTTCAAAACATAATCTAGTTGTTAACTTGTTGATCCTAACTTTTAAATTATCTTAATTAGGAGTTTATGCAACTTAATTGCATGTTTAGTGTATTTAAGTGAGGATTTAGTTTAGTTTAGGTTTGCATGGCTTGATTAGTATAATTAAGTGCAGTTAGTGCTAATAGACTCACTAATCTACCTAGATTTCACTAAAATTCCTTAATGTTGCTTACCAGATTTTTTAAAAGAGATAGTTTTAGTTAAGGTTTGAGGTTGTGACGATCTATAACTTAGTTCCTATGAGTTTTAGTGTGTTGTGAATGCGCAATCGGTACGATCGAATTCTAGGCTTGGTGGTTGTCACGTATAGCGACCCCTAGTTGTGGTTTGTGGCGTTGTCGCGAGCACGCATTGTGCACCAAGTGCGTGCGCGTCTAGTTAGTGCGCGTCGGTTGTATTGTATCGTTTTTGTCCGTGACTATTTATATGTCTATCCTTTTATTTACTTGTGTGTAATTTTAGGATCGGTTGCGGAGACGTCGGACGCGGCGCAGAAAGAAAAGGCAGTGATTGGATCAGTTCAGCTGAGGCGTCCTGGTGTGTAGATGTACACATTTATGGGGGGATCGTCTGGATGGCGCGAGGTGCCCAATAATTAGGAATGATGAGTAGTTCTTTCATCCATATGCGTAGTCTTAAATCATCCATATCATGGCATATTCATATTCTTAATTACGATGTTATTTCTTAGGACACTTGCACCATTACCAATGGTTCATGCCGCATGTGCACTATTCATGCGAACACACACGCCATTGGTAATTGCTATATCACGAACACTATAGAACTTGCTTAAAATCAATATCGGTGCATTGCATCATGTATCATATGTAGATTGTTAGTCATCTGCCTTATCGCATCATCATTCATATATAGTTTTCTAGCCATACATCGCATTGAATGTTATTGATATCTTAAACATCCATTATTACCGCCACGTTTATATATTGTGATTCTTCTTGGGATTTCAGTATTTATGAGGTTTCTGGATTTTGGGGGAACCACAAGAATTTTATAAACTTATTATCTTTTAAATTACAAGTTGCGGTTTTTCTCGTGATATGATGATATGGGCCGATTCGGACTGACGGAGCCTGAGATAGTTTGGCGTGGCGGATATCTGTAGGATACCGACCGTAGTTGTGATATGATGATATGGGCCGATCCGGACTGACGAAGCCCGGGATATTGAGGATATTGTGTCGATGCTTGACACGGATTTTCTGTCAATTTCACTGATGATATTCTAATTTTTATTATACAAAAGGTTTTACTAAGATGAAGAAGCAGATCTTCTCATATCAGATATATCATGATTTCGTGTTGATTATCCATTCATGTTGCATTCACACTAGTGTATCACATCATATTTGTATATGTAGGTTGTGACGCATTTGCGTGCATGCTTATGATAACCTAATTAGACGTTACTTACTACTCATGAGTTGGCAACTCACCCTCGTTGTGCCACAGTACCTTGCAAGTCTGACCTATCGGCACAGTAGCAGCGGACGTACTTTCTCTTCTGCTTCATTTACATCGACTTGCAGCTTGCTCGTAGGTGGATTTTGAGAATATTCTTTTGCTCCCACCATGTATATTATTTTGTATCTAATATACTCCATCTACCCTTCGTATATTGGACCTAGACTGTGAGCTTGTGAGGTTCGTTGGTATATATGTATATATATTCTGATTTCTGGTGTCGAGCTCGTGTGAGCTGACTTTATACTTGGTTTTTATTTCTTGTTTTCAGATACTTATCTCATATTATGATGATATATTGCATGTGGTTGTGATTCCGCCTTTGGCAAAGAGCTAGCTTCCGCTTGGGGATGCCTTTATTCTTTACTTGTGTATATTCATATGTTGTACTCGTTTGGGGCCAGTATTTACAAAGGAGACTCTGCCGGAATTTTTGGGAAAAAATTTGATGTTTTAAAACGTTTTAATGTGACTTTATTTTACTAAAATCACCTTTTAAAGTTAAGATTTCTTTCACTCTATTTCTTTAAATGGTTTAGATTTCTGGGCTTTGGTTTACTTAGATTACGTTACGTCTTTAGACGTTTTGTAATTTAAGTTCCTGTCACGTTCTACATTTCCGAGCCGGCCCTCATCAAGAGGCCACCGAGCAGCTTCCCTGCCCGATCAAAATCCTTAGCGAGTAACTTCCTACCTATCTAGGCTAAGGATTGAAGCCCTCAAAGCCCCCATTATATCACGTCCTACCCCCAATACAGAGAGTATTGTCCGCTCTGGCCGAAGCGCAACGGTTTTGTCCTTCGGGGCGAACCGGACCCGACCAGGGGCGACTTCCCAGGAGGTCACTCATCCCAAGACTTCCCTGGCCCGAGCACGCTTAACTACAGAGTTCTCAAGCTCCTGTAGTTCCGGTTCATTTAAAAGGCGACTCTGTATTGAAGAGTGGTATCATTCCATTTATAGTACAGATCTGCCCTCTTTCGGAATGTATTCCGAAGAGTCCCCATTATTCTACAGTGGGTCCCACGGACTCAAGAGGTGGCCCCCATGGATTCAAGAGGTGGCCCTCGCCCACTTAACACGACACTTGGCATGGCATTTTGTTCCGTGTGGTATTTTGTTCCGTGAACAAGAACCGGGTCCTGACATTCTCCCCACCTTTAAACAATGGTTCGTCCTCGAACCACAGACCTACTTATTGAGGGACCAGCTCTGATACCATTCTGTCATGCCCTACCCCCAATACAGAGAGTATTGTCCGCTCTGGCCGAAGCCGCACGGTTTTGTCCTTCGGGGCGAACCGGACCCGACCACGGGCCACTTCCCTGGTGGTCACCCATCCCAAGACTTCCCTGGCCTGAGCACGCTTAACGATGGAGTTCTCAAGCTCCTGTAGTTCCGGTTCACTTAAAAGGCGTCTCTGTATTGAAGAGTGGTATCATTCCATTTATAGTACAGACCTGCCTCTTTTGGAATGTATTCCGAAGAGTCCCCATTGTTCTACAGTGGGTCCCACGGACTCAAGAGGTGGCCCCCATGGATTCAAGAGGTGGCCCCGCCCACTTAACATGACACTTGGCGTGGCACTTTGTTCCATGTGGCACTTTGTTCCGTGAGCAAGAACCGGGTCCCGACACATTAAGAGGCCACCGAGCAGCTTCCCTGCTCGGTCAATCCTTAACGGGTAACTTCCTACCCATCTACGCCAAGGATCGAAGCTCTCATCAAGAGGCCACCGAGCAGCTTCCCTGCTCGGTCAATCCTTAGCGGGTAACTTCCTACCCATCTACGCTAAGAATCCAAAGCCCTCCTCAAGAGGCCACCGAGCAGCTTCCATGCTCGGTCAATCCCTGGCTGGTAGTCCCCTACCCACCGACGCCAAGGATCTAAGCCCTCATCAAGAGGCCACCGAGCAGCTTCCCTGCTCGGTCGATCCTTAGCGGGTAACTTCCTACCCACCTACGCTAAGGATCCAAAGCCCTCATCCAGATGCCATCGAGCAGCTTCACTGCTCGGCCAACGCCGACCAATTCTAACTTGGCTATTGTTTAACTTACGCTAAGGGAATTGGTCGCCGGTCCGACTCAAAGGAATGGGCAAATCTCGACCTTCCTACACTGAAGAATCTTCCGATGTATCCTAAGCGAACGATCGCCACCTCGAATCCAGGGGAGGGAGGGGATCGACCTTCCTGCACTTAGCAATTAACTTGTTTACACTCGATAGGTGATCGTCGTTTAAAAGACCGATCATCGACCTACGGCCTAACTCTTGGGACGAGGAAAAGACTAACAAGCTCAAGTGCTCGCACAAGAAAACGTTGCCACGAAGAAGAATTAAGAACATTTTTATTTACGATATGAGAGTCTTTACAAGGTATTATGGGCTCCTTAGCCATACAAAAATTGCCCGAAGGTTCACTAAAAAGAAAGAAAAAAAAGAGAGAGAAAGGCAGGAAGGCTCAGGCCTCGGGACCGGGGAGGATCTCGACCTGCTCAACTCCGGCGTCGGGGACCGAGACGACGGCCTCTAGGCCAATGCTTCCAACAGGGGCCTTACTTCCAGCACCTCCACCGGCAGCCTCTCCCTCGGCGGCACTCCTGGTGCCATTCCCCTACGGTGCATTATTGGACATGGGGTACTGGAGCCAAAGCTCGCCGTCAGCAAATCCCGGCATCAACGCCTTGACAGTGTCGAGAGCCTGGTGCTAAACGATGGCCGAGGCGTCGGCAAGGTCGGCGTAGAACTGGTCCGATGTCTTGTGCATCTCCACCGACTTCGCAGCTCGGAGGTCGGCAAGCTTCACCGCGTCAAGCATCGCTTGGGTTTCCCTCTTGCAGGAGTCCTACGACTTCTTCATCATTGCGTTAAGTACCTTAGTCTCATCCAACTTAGTTTGGATGACCTAGTTGGATTCACTCAGAAGTCGAAGGAACTCCTTGCATTTGGAGTTCGTCAACTCCTCGGTGACCACCCGGGTTTTGAGGGCGGCTATCCTCTCCTTCGCCTACTGCAACTCCAGGCGCAGGTTCTCCTCCTGCGAGGATGACTCACCTGCCTTCTGTATCGCCGGGGCAATCTCCTCGGACTCCATGCTGATGATGAGGGCGCAGTGCTTGAGGACCTGAGGAAAGTAGAGGAAGGGGTTAAAAGTATCTGGTCCGAGGAAAAAATATTTGACGAAAACCTCAACGGAAAGCAGATACTGACCTGGACATCCTCCTGAGCGATGGCGGCCACTTGGGCCTTCAGGGTCCCCTGGGAAATTTTGCACCCGGCCGATCGTTCCATATACGAAAGCAAGCTATCGGCAACATAAAGCCCCGAGGGCACCTCGAAACAGACATCCCCCTCTTGCACGGGGATCGAGGAGGCCGGAGATCGAGAAACCATCCTTTTGTACCTCTTGAGGAGGACCTCGGGGGGTCGGCCTCATCCCTCACCTCCCTCGTCCGGGACTCCGGTTCTCGAGCGTGCTTATAGCTCTCCCCGCGGCTGGTTTCCGGAGCTCGGAGCGCGGTGGAGGTCTTAGCCGGTGCGGCTGGCTTCGGGGCTGAGCTCAAACCAGGACAGGATGAGCTAGCGCCCCCAGTCTTCTTCACTGTCTTTGCGGCTATAGCAGCCAAGAATTTGGATCGGTCTATTGGCTCTAGAGAAAGAAGAATACACAAAGGGAGTTAGCGACACTGAAAAGAGCAAAAGAAAATTTTTCAAGTCTAAACAGATTGTCCAAGCTCCTAACTCACCCACGAATTGAGCGGGGCTGAATCCGGCCCAGCTAAGGACATGCTCGGAAAGCAAAATCTCGGCCTGCTGGATCGGGTCCCACATGGACACCACCCTTGCTTCGGGAGAGGACGACCGCTTCACCCGCGGGCAGTCGGACCTGTTGGGGTCAAAAATTACACCCCGGTTAACTAAGTCAAAATCAAAGTCAACCTCAACTAAGCGGGCCTAGCCCAGATCAAGTGGGCCCATGCCCAAGTCGAGCCCCGCGGCCGGTCTCTCCCATGCCAAAATGAAATCATGTAATAAATAATTTTGATGTAATTTTTTATGCATGAATAGGCATAAATCTAAATTTTTGCAAAGTCCATGGCCCATGTGCAAAATAAAAGAGCACATGAGGCATGAAATGGGCAAAATGCCATTTTGTAAAGCCCAAGAGGCTATATGTAAGTTTGTAAGCCTATAAAAGGCAACATAATAATGAAATAAAAAAGAATAATTTATTCTCCCTAAAAATTAGGGTCTGTGTGTCACGACCCAAGTTTGGCCCGTAACCGGCACTTAAACTACGTAACGTCAACAGGCGTACGCAACTCAAGTAAGCCGAAAACCCAGAAATCTAAACCACCTATGAGTGGATCAACGGAGAAAACATAGTTTAAAACATGTAGAAAATCATAAGTAAAATCTAACTCTTGTTTTCTTTCTTGAAAATTTCGGCAGCACCTCCTTTGTAAAAACTATCCCCGAAAACGGGTACAACACAGGTACTATATAAAGCATCCCAAATGGGAGCAAAATCACGCCCAACGGCGGAGACAATCACCACAAAAAGTATACGACGCCGAAGCGAAGAATATAAAGGAAACTGTATAAAGAGGTAAACTTCCCAACATAACCGGCTCCCACGAGCACGGCACCCAAAGTCATCAATATAATACAACACCGAATCCTAACAAGTCGTCTCTAAGTCATATACAACAGTGGTAGATGGAGAATACTAGATCCAACAAAAAAAGGATATACAATGTACAAACAGATAACCGCAAACCCACCTAAAAGCAAAGGCCTCACTGCCTAACGTAGCGGTATCCGCAAAAGTAGTGATAATAAGATGCCCTGCCGCGGCTACTCTGAGGGAAAGTCCAGCAAAACCCTGTGGCACAACGGGGGTGAGTTGCCAACTCGTGAATAGTAAATAACATCATACTGTAATCGCAGGTATGCACGAACAATGATCTATCTATCACATGTAATCCGATAGCATAAGTATGATAAGTGAATATGCAACACTCATGTAAAGGTACAATATCAGGGTACTACAACTACATAAAGTAATGCATATCAACAATAATCCTGAGTGTGTGGGATGATACAATAAAATCTCATGCAAAATCCTCAGCATAGAAAAAACACCAGTGCCCCTCACTGACACATCAAATCCCAAATCCTCAGGCACCGCATCCACAGATCGGCCCTCACATCCTGTAAGTCTCATGGAACCTGAGTGTCTATCATCGACACCCGAAACATCATGAAAACATATACCTGTAAGTATATATATATAAGGATATCAACCACGTATGTCCACCGACGATACGTAAAAATCATGGAAACTTGAGTGTCTAATACCGGCACTCGAAATATCATGAAACCCGTGTCTAACATCGACACGTAAATCCTCATAACTCAGGCGCTGTCACCACGACTGGCCCTGACGATATGTCGTACATCACTCCGGTCGGTATCTCCACGATAACCGCCGAGTCCAAATACAATCACCGGTAGGTAGTGGTCCTACCGCCAGGCTTATCGTCTACATCACGAAATCACCACTCGCCCCGAGATACCATACCGGGTCCACTATGTACCCGCAGATGGTGCCTCCCGCTCCTCGAATTGGGTATCACAAGCCAAATCTCAGAACCGAGAAATCACATGGTGGACACACTGAATTATCATATCAAGAGAAACCGGGTTTTCAAACAGTATATAGTTGCTTGAAAATACCCCCCACGGTTCTCAAATCCATAAATCATATGAAATCCATATCTCAATGCGTAAAATCCATATAAAACTGATATATGCAACATAAAACATCAATATGAGCATATAAAGGGAAAACCGCTCTTTAAATGAATCCAGCTTTTAAAATATATCTTGCGATTCCCAAAATCCTCCGAAAACAAATACAGCATCATATGAGGTGTACATGTAAGTGTAGCACGGTTTAAGTATCTACATGTAAGCAAGTGGGTATGATGCATTTCATAAGCGCAATGCTCAACAACTCAATATCGCATATAAAAACGATACCTCTGAGGGTATATACAACTATAGCAAACATATGCGGTATACATGTCAGTATGTGTGCATGATGTACATGTAGCTGTAATGGACTATGTGGGTGTACATGTCAATATGCATGCATGATGTACAAGTAACTGAAATCGAGTATGTGGTGTACATGTCAATATGTATGCATGATGTACAAGTAACTGAAATCGAGTATGTGGTGTACATGTCAATATGTATGCATGATGTACAAGTAGTTATAGTAAGATATATGTGAAGTGGAATAAGGGTCACTACCTCAACTATTCCTGCCCAATGCAATATCACGTATGTATGTGCCCACAATATTTCATATGCACAATGGAATAAGAGTTACTACTCCAATCATTCCTATCCACTACCATATCACGTATGTAGGTGTCAACAATATACCATATGCACAATGGGATAAGGGCTACTACCTCAACTATCCCTATCCACTACCGTATCACGTATGTAGGTGGTTTGTGCGTGTCATGGCAATTACTGACGATGTGGGTGTAGCATAATATTTAGTGCTCGTGCAACATGAACCGCCGGTAATGTGTTATATCTAAAGGTACGAGTCAGGTACAACAAATAATGCTATGCAATGACATTCATATGAAAGTAACTAATATGCAAATACTATGCAGCTAACATATCATATTTGCCCCGACGCATAACGCCATACGGGCGATTTCCCCGTAGATGTCAAATCTACTCACAAATGGTCTCCAGCTATGAAAATCCGACCACCTGTTTCCCCTTGTTCGCAGCGTCCGAAGTCCCTGCTTGCGACGCTATTATTTCACAAACATAAGAAATAATGCGAACATCTCAGAATCGATCAATATAACGCAAAACTACGTATTAAATAACGCACCAACACTAAACTAACTCACTAGTGTACGTCTAGTGGCTAACGCGCGTTGCGATACCTCAAAACCAAACTAAGTACAGCAGCAGCACAAGCTCACGACTCGTGTCGCAACGTATCACGCGGACTCAAAACACTAGATTATAGGTAATCGATCCCAGATTTTGTGTACTGCAATTACAAAAAAAGTAAACAGTACCAAACACCCCTAGCCAACAGCAGACAACTACCCATAGAAGACCAACCCCATCCCCCCTGCCTAGCCGGCGTCTCCGGAGCTCGCCTTAAGGGTCGCCGGCCCCGGCCGGTGAGGTGGTCCCCATATCTCAAGTGGTGTCTCAGGTTCACTAGTACATCTCTATAATTTTGTTTGGTCAAACACAAAAAATTCCGGGTCACAGCAGGTATAGAAACTCTAAAAAGACTTAAAAACCCGATATCGCACTAATCGATAAAACAAGCGTGCTACGCTACAACAAACGATCAAAACAACAAATAAACTCCTAATTAACAATATAGGGATTATACCTAACAACTTGCTCACAAGCTCCAAGCTCTAAGTGATCCAAGAAGCTTAAACCAAGACTTGAAGCATGTTTTTGTGATATATTTTGGAATATTGGAGATTTTTGAGTTTTGATGATGCAAGAATGGAAAAGAAATAAGCAAGGGCAGTAGAGAGAGAGAGGGATTTGGCCATATGAGGAGGTGAGGGTTTTGGTGAGGAATTACCTAGCAATTACCAACATTTAATGCAATAAATGCATTCATACACACATTAATACACATGCATGCATCCACACTCATTTTCTTTTCTTTTCCTTTAATCCAATTCCACAACAAATATCTAGATATGTGAGAAGGTTTTGGATTAACTCCACTTAAATTAAAGAAAAGATCACGTAACAGAAATTTCCCAAAATGTGAATACCGCATTAAAATAACATTAAAATTGGGAAAAATTCTATCTGAACCAAAACGTCCCATATACCCCCAAAGCTTGCGCACTAGCTTTGTTTTAGCTAAACTAGGTGCTGGCAAGTCCATATGGTCGTTTGAACACCGTCCGGTCAAAATGGAAAATAACGACAATTTAACCCTAAAACGGACAAATTCTCATAATGATTTCTAAAACGTTACAATCTCCCCCCTTATAGAAATTCGGTCCCCGAATTAAAATTTCATACTAAGCGTACCTTCAATGAGATGTGGGAATTTCTTCCGCATCTCGCTCTCAGCCTCCCAAGTGATCTCCTCACTAGTAGGGCTACGCCATAGAACTTTCACAGACGGCAGACCCTTGACCGAAGTTTCTTCACCTGCCGATCCAAAATAACTACCGGCTGCTCGGTGAACGAAAGATCGCGCTCAAGCTGAACGGTCTTGTGCTGAATCATGTGAGAAGGATCATGAAGGTATCTACGAAGCATCGACACATAGAAAACAGGGTGAACATCCGGAAAACTAGGCGGGAGCGCCAAACGATAAGCAACAGAACCCACTCGCTCAAGGATCTCGAAAGGACCTACAAATCTGGGACTGAGCTTCCCCCTCTTCCTAAATCGCATAACGCCCTTCATCGGAGAAATCCTCAGGAATACATGATCCCCCACTGCGAACTCAAGTTGCGACGACGACGGTCGGCATAAGACTTCTGCCTGCACTGGGCTGCTCTCATCCTGTTCTGATTCAGCTGTTCGTAGTATCCTGAACTAGCCGGGGTCCTAAAACCAGACTCTCACTAAGCTCGGTCCAACAGACTGGCGATCGACACTTCCTACCATATAAAGCCTCAAAAGGTGCCATCTTAATAGTCTCCTGAAAGCTGTTGTTGTAGGAGAACTCAATCAACGGTAAGTGATGATCCCAACTGCCACCAAAATCTAATACACATGCACGGAGCATATCCTCCAGAGTCTGAATAGTCCGCTCCGACTGACCATCGGTCTGCGGATGAAAAGCGGTGCTAAAACTCAACCGGGTACCCAAAGCTTCCTGAAGCTTCTGCCAAAGACGTCTAGTAAACTGGGTGCCTCTGTCGGATACTATGCATGTGGGAATACCGTGCAAATGCACAATCTCATCTATATACAGCTGCGCATACTGAGCATAACCGAAAGTGGTCTCCACTGGAAGGAAGTGAGCCGCTTTCGTCAACCGGTCAACAATCACCCAAATGGAGTCATACCCTCTACTGGTCCTGGGTAGACCCACAATGAAGTACATGGAAATCTGCTCCCATTTCCACTCCGGAATGGGTAAAGGCTGCAACTCTCCAGCCGGTCTCTGATGCTCAGCATTGACTTGCTTACAAGTCAGGCACCTCGAAACGAAGTCCGAAATATCGCGTTTCATCCCTTCCCACCAGTAAAAGTCTCTCAAGTAATGGTACATCTTGGTGGAACCTGGATGAACGCTAAAGGCCGACAGATGTGCCTGCTCTAGGATCTCGCGTCTCAACCCATCAGCATCTGGTACACACAAGCGAGTCCCGCATCGTAGCACACCCTGGTCATCAATCATGAACTCCGAAACTGTACCCTGTCGAACAAGCTCAAGAATCTCGGACAAACGACATCACTGGGTTGCGCCTCACGGATACGATCAAATAACTGTAGACGGGCGCGGACATAAGCAAACTGTCCCCCAGTGGAAGAAAACTCGAACTGCACTCTACTAACACACAAGAGCTGCCAATCTGCAGACGACTGACGCTGAACTGCGCTCAACTTACCCGTGGTCCTACGAGTCAAAGCATCAGCTACCACATTCGCCTTGCCCGGGTGATAAAGGATCTCACAATCATAATCCTTCACTAGCTCCATCCATCGGCGCTGTCTCAGGTTCAGATCCCGCTGCTGAAAGATATACTTCGAACTTTTGTAATCCGTGAAGATCTGACACGACTCTCCGTACAAGTAGTGTCTCCAAATCTTCAACGCAAAGACTACCGCGGCCATCTCAAGATCGTGAGTGGGGTAATTCTGCTCGTGCTTCTTCAGCTGCCTAGAAGCATACGCAATCACCCTATCATGCTGCATCAAAACACAGTCGAGCCCCACTCGAGAAGCATCACAATAAACAATATAGCCGCCCGATCCAGAAGGTAAAGAAAGAACTGGTGCTGTCGTCAACCGAGTCTTCAACTGCTGAAAACTCTGCTCGCACGCATCAGTCCAGAGAAAAGGAACTCCCTTCCGGGTCAGTCCCGTCAGCGGTGCAGCGATACTCGAGAAATCCTGCACAAAACGGCGATAATAACCAGCTAAGCCCAAAAAGTTACGGACCTCAGTCACCGATACAGGTCTGGGCCAAAGCTGTACAGCCTCAATCTTCCTCGGGTCCACAAGAATACCATCACCAGTCACCACATGACCCAGGAAGTCAACTCTATCAAGCCAAAATGCGCACTTTGAGAATTTAGCATACAGCTGGTGCTCTCTCAATATCTGCAAAGTAATCCTTAAGTGTTGCTCATGCTCCTCACGACTCCTAGAGTAGACCAGTATGTCATCAATAAACACTATAATAAACTGGTCGAGGAACGGCCTGAAAATCCGGTTCATCAGATCCATGAACGCTGCTGGCGCATTGGTGAGTCCGAACGACATCACCAAAAACTCGTAATGCCCATAGCGTGTACGAAAAGCAGTCTTCGGAATGTCATCATTCCGAACCCGCAACTGATGATAACCCGAACGCAAATCAATCTTTGAAAAATGTTTCGCACCCTGGAACTGATCAAATAAATCGTCAATGCGGGGTAAAGGATACATGTTCCGCACTGTAACTCGGTTCAACTGACGATAATCCATACATAGCCTCAAACTGTCGTCCTTCTTCTTGACGAACAGAACAGGAGCTCCCCACGGCGAAACACTCGGACGCACAAGTCCCAAATCAAGCAACTCTTGCAATTGATCTTTAAGCTCTCTAAGCTCTGCCGGAGCCATCCGATAAGGCGGTATAGAAATAGGCTCCGTGCCAGGAATCAGATCAATGCAGAACTCAATATCGCGCTCTGGCGGCAACCCTGGTAACTCATCGGGAAAGACATCGAGAAACTCTCGCACGGTAGAAACCTGGTCCAATGACTCCACTGTGGCCCCAGTATCATGAATGAAAGCCAAGAATCCCCGACATCCCCTCCTCAAAAGCCGACTAGCGCACAGGACAGAAAACAAACTGTGAGGGGCGGCACTACAGCCCCCCTGCAAAACAAACACTGACTCGCCGGGAAAACAAAATCTAACTGTCTTCTCGTGGCAGTCCACGGACGCATAGCAAGTAGCTAGCTAGTCCATGCCCAACAAAACATCGAAATCCAACATCTCTAGAAGGATCAAGTCGACGGACAGATCTCTTTCTCTTAAACCGACAGCACACGATCGGAACACATGTCGCGCAACAAACGACTCCCCCACCGGAGTAGTCACGACAAGTGGCTGATCCAGCAAACACGACTCTCGGCCTAACCTCGGCACGAAGTGCGTAGAAACATACGAATGCGTAGATCCCGGATCAAAAAGAACATGTGCATCATAAGAACATACAGAAAGGGTACCTGAAACCACAGCATTGGACGCCTGCGCGTCCTGGTGAGTCAAGGCAAAAACCCGTGCCTGCCCTCTACCGGCTACTGGCTGTCCCCTGCCTCTACCACCTCATCCTCTCGGCACAAAAGCACCGCGACCACGACCTCTCTGAGCAGGAGTCTAACGCGGCGCAACAACAGGAATAAGAGGCAACGCTCTCTGAGGCAGAGAAGGTGGTAAGGTAACCTGGGGTACTGCTGGCCCTCTCTGACGCACCACGGTACAATCCCGAACAAGGTGATGTAGACTGCCACACCCGAAGCATACATAAGACGGTCGCTGGCCCTCCTGGAAATAAGAACTGAATAACTGGCCACGTCCCATGTCTCTGCTACTCCCCGAGTCTAAAGAAACTCTGCCTCGGCGTGCAAACCTTTGTCTCCGTGCTGGTGCATCCGTACGAGTCCTCTTCGGTTCCGGAACAACCGATGACTCAGCTAGATGCTCCTCCACCAAAAGAGTTGCATCGACAGCTGCCGCATACATGTCACAATGCTGAATGCTGATGGCTAGGAACAACTGGGTAAGCAGGCCTCGAACAAACCTCTTCACCCTCATCTCCTCAGTCGCCACCAAGTACGGAGCATACACCAACAGCTCGGTAAACAGTACATCATACTCAGACACCGTCATCCCCGGAGTCTGACGTAACGACTCAAATTTGTGCGCTCGCGCATCCCTGACGCTCGGTGGAAGAAAACGGGTGAGAAACACCGTCAGAAACTCAGCCCAGGTCATAGGAGCAAGACCGGCGGCTCTGCCCTTCTCCAAGGACTCACACCACTTCTGGGCCAGACCCTCCAGCCGGAAACTCGCAAACTCTACCCATCTCTCGTCGGAACATCGGAGTGAGCGACAAATCCTGGCCATCCGGTCGATGAACGACTGCGGATCCTCAGTAACATCTGTGCCCGTAAACACCGGAGGCCTCAGCCTCATAAAATCCGTCAGTGACACAGTAATAACCTTCGGAGCTGCAACTGCGACTGCCGGAACAGTAGGTACCATCATAGTCCCTGCAGCAGGTGAAGCAACTGCCTGCCCCTGCGCTCGGATGGTCTCTACCAAAGTCCCTACTATCTGGCGCAGATCCTGCATACCAGCTCCAATCATAGCAATGTGCTCCGGTACAACAGGCGTACGACCCTGGTCAGTCCTCGCCTCAGACGAGTCAACTCTGACCTCGGCCCTCGCGGCCGCTCTTTGTGCCCTCGTAATCTTCGGCGGTATATGGGCTGGAAATTGAAACAAGATTCGATAAGCAAACAGGAATCGAATCACAAAGACGTATATCATCACGGAGGAATATCAAACAATAAGTCCTAAGGTCACTTAGGTGGAGTACCGTGTCGTAAGTATGCCGCGGAATATACACACGCTACGTCACTCTGCTTAAGCTAGCTACTCCATCATACCAAGGTAATCCTACACTCCGAAAGGTAAAACCTAAGGCTCTGATACCAACTTTGTCACGACCCAAGTTTGGCCCGTAACCGGCACTTAAACTACGTAACGTCAATAGGCGTACGCAACTCAAGTAAGCCGAAAATCCAGAAATCTAAACCACCCATGACTGGATCAACGGAGAAAACATAGTTTAAAACATGTAGAAAATCACAAGTAAAATCTAACTCTTGTTTTCTTTCTTAAAAATTTCGGCAGCACCTCCTTTGTAAAAACTAGCCCCGAAAACGGGTACAACACAGGTAATATATAAAGCATCCCAAATGGGAGCAAAATCACGCCCAACGGAGGAGATAATCACCACAACAAGTATACAACGCCGAAGCGAAGAATATAAAGGAAACTGTATAAAGAGGTAAACTTCCCAACATAACCGGCTCCGACAAGCACGGCACCCAAAGTCACCAATATAATACAACACCGAATTCTCACAAGTCGTCTCTAAGTCATATACAACAGTGGTAGATGGAGAATACTAGATCCAACAAAAAAAAAGGATATACAATGTATAAACAGATAACTGCAAACCCACCTAAAAGCAAAGGCCTCACTGCCTAACGTAGCGGCATCCGCAAAAGTAGTGATGATAAGATGCCCTGCCGCGGCTACTCTGAGGGAAAGTCCTGCAAAACCCTGTGGCACAACGGGGGTGAGTTGCCAACTCGTGAATAGTAAATAACATCATACTGTAATCGCAGGTATGCACGAACAACGATCTATCTACCACATGGAATCCGATAGCATAAGTATGATAAGTGAATATGCAACAATCATGTAAAGGTACATTATCAGGGTACTACAACTACATGAAGCAATGCATATCAACAATAATCCTGAGTATGTGGGATGATACAATAAAATCTCATGCAAAATCCTCAGCATAGAAAAAACACCAGTGTCCCTTACTGACACATCAAATCCAAAATCCTCAGGCACCGCATCCACAGATCGGCCCTCACATCCTGTAAGTCTCATGGAACCTGAGTGTCTATCATCGACACCCGAAACATCATGAAAACATATACCTGTAAGTATATATATATATAAGGATATCAACCACGTATGTCCACCGACGATACGTAAAAATCATGGAAACCTGAGTGTCTAACACCGACACTCGAAACATCATGAAACCCGTGTCTAACATCGACACGTAAATCCTCATAACTCAGGCGTTGTCACCACGACTGGCCCTGACGATATGTCGTACATCACTCCGGTCGGTATCCCCACGATAACCGCCGAGTCCAAATACAATCACCGGTAGGTAGTGGTCCCACCGCCAGGCTTATCGTCTACACCACGAAATCACCACTCGCCCCGGGGTACCATACCGGGTCCACCATGTATCCGCAGACGGTGCCTCCCGCTCCTCGAATCGGGTATCACAAGCCAAATCTCAGAACCGAGAAATCACATGGTGGACGCACTGAAATATCATATCAAGAGAAACCGGGTTTTCAAACAGTACATAGTTTCTTGAAAATACCCCCCACGGTTCTCAAATCCATAAATCATATGAAATCCATATCTCAATGCGTAAAATCCATATAAAACTGATATATGCAACATAAAACATCAATATGAGCATATAAAGGAAAAACCGCTCTTTAAATGAATCCAGCTTTTATAATATATCTTGCGGTTCCCAAAATCCTCCGAAAACAAATACAGCATCATATGAGCTGTACATGTAAGTGTAGCAAGATTTAAGTATCTACATGTAAGCAAGTGGGTATGATGCATTTCATAAGCGCAATGCTCAACAACTAAATATCGCATATAAAAATGATACCTCTGAGGGTCTATACAACTATAACAAACATATGCGGTATACATGTCAGTATGTGTGCATGATGTACATGTAGCTGTAATGGACTATGTGGGTGTACATGTCAATAAGCATGCATGATGTACAAGTAACTGAAATCGAGTATGTGGTGTACATGTAAATATGTATGCATGATGTACAAGTAACTGGAATCGAATATGTGGTGTACATGTCAATATGTATGCATGATGTACAAGTAGTTATAGTAAGATATACGTGAAGTGGAATAAGGGACACTACCTCAACTATTCCTGTCCAATGCAATATCACGTATGTATGTGCCCACAATATTTCATATGCACAATGGAATAAGAGTTACTACTCCAATCATTCCTATCCATTACCATATCACGTATGTAGGTGTCAACAATATATCATATGCACAATGGGATAAGGGCTACTACCTCAACTATCCCTATCCACTACCGTATCACGTATGTGGGTGGTTTGTGCGTGTCATGGAAATTACTGACGATGTGGGTGTAGCATAATATTTAGTGCTCGTGCAACATGAACCTTCAGTAATGTGTTATATCTAAAGGTACGAGTCAGGTACAACAGATAATTCTATGCAATGACATTCATATGAAAGTAACTAATATGCAAATACTATGCAGCTAACATATCATATTCGCCCCGACGCATAATGCCATACGGGCGATTTCCCCGTAGATGTTAAATCTACTCACAAATGGTCTCCAGCTATGAAAATCCGACCACCTGCTTCCCCTTGTTCGCAGCGTCCGAAGTCCCCGCTTGCGACGCTATTATTTCACAAACATAAGAAATAATGCGAACATCTCAGAATCGATCAATATAACGCAAAACTACGTATTAAATAACGCACCAATACTAAACTAACTCACTAGTGTACGTCTAGTGGCTAACGCGCGTTGCGATACCTCAAAACCAAACTGAGTACAGCAGCAGCACAAGCTCACGACTCGTGTCGCAATACGTATCACGCGGACTCAAAACACTAGATTATAGGTAATCGATCCCAGATTTTGTGTACTGCAATTACAAAAAAAGTAAACAGTACCAAACACCCCTAGCCAACAGCAGACAACTACCCACAGAAGACCAACCCCATCCCCCTCCTACCTAGCCGGCGTGGCCGGAGCTCGCCTTAAGTGTCGCCGACCCCGGCCGGTGAGGTGGTCCCCGTGTCTCAGGTGGTGTCTCAGGTTCACTAGTACATCTCTATAATTTTGTTTGGTCAAACACTAAAAACTCCAGGTCACAGCAGGTATAGAACCTCTAAAAAGACTTAAAAACCCGATATCGCACTAATCGATAAAACAAGCGTGCTACGCTACAACAAACGATCAAAACAACAAAGAAACTCCTAATTAACAGTTTAGGGATTATACCTAACAACTTGCTCACAAGATCCAAGCTCTAAGTGATCCAAGAAGCTTAAACCAAGACTTGAAGCATGTTTTTGTGATATAGTTTGGAATATTGGAGATTTTTGAGTTTGGATGATGCAAGAATGGAAAAGAAATGAGCAAGGGCAGTAGAGAGAGAGAGGGATTCGGCCATATGAGGAGGTGGGGGTTTTGGTGAGGAATTACCTAGCAATTACCAACATTTAATGCAATAAACGCATTCATACACATATTAATACACATGCATGCATCCACACTCATTTTCTTTTCTTTTCCTTTAATCCAATTCCACAACAAATATCTAGATATGTGAGAAGGTTTTGGATTAACTCCACTTAAATTAAAGAAAAGATCACGTAACAGAAATTTCCCAAAATGTGAATATCGCATTAAAATAACATTAAAATTGGGAAAAATTCTATCTGAACCAAAACGTCCCATATACCCCCAAAGCTTGCGCACTAGCTTTATTTTAGCTAAACTAGGTGCTGGCAAGTCCATATGGTCGTTTGAACACAGTCGGGTCAAAACGGAAAATAACGACAATTTAACCCTAAAACGGACAAATTCTCATAACGATTTCTAAAACGTTACACTGTGGCTCCTTCTCATTCCTCAAGGTTCTAAAACCTTCTTCTCCTTTTTGAATTAAATCAAGAGTTTAACTCTTCCTTTTTCAAATATAAATAGTTTTTCACCATAAAACCCTTGAAGGGGAGCTCGGATCTGCCATCAAATCCCTAGAAGGGGAGATTTTAAGTCTCACATCTCCTTTTCCCCAAGATCCAGCCAACATAGAGGAAGAAGAAAGATACACATCTCCAAAAATCCCATTCCAGGGGATCCGAGACTTAAAAGAAGATCCAAAGATTTCTAAGAGTTTAACTCCATTCAAGATCTATTGGAGTTTAACTCCATAAATCAACCCCTTTTTAGGAGTATAACTCCAAATCTATATACATAATCTCTGTTAGGGGTTCAACTCCAAAGCCTCCTTGGGAGTTCAACTCCTAACCCAGGGGTTAAGCCCTTTTTCCCGCTGGTGTTTCCGGCGGTCGCGTGTCGCACACGTGATCCGCGGACGCCTAACGGTTGCATGCTGGGCACACGACCGGCGGGCGTTAAACGCCCACGTGCGCTTCACACGACCCGCGGGCACTCAGCGCCCAGTGGTTGCGTGCAGCTCACGTGACACGCTGGCGCCCAGCGACCGCGTGCTGCGCACGTGACCCGCTGGCGCCCAGCGGCCGCGTGCTGCGCACGTGACCCGCTGGCGCCCAGCGGCTGCATGCTGCTGTTCCCGCCAAAAAAATTTTTGCGCAAAAGAGCCCAAGGTATCAAATGGCAGCGATACGTTTAAGAAAATGTGAACCAGTATTTTCCGGGCTATATTTTGACAAACTCCCGAATGAGAAACAGCTAAATTCTGATGGTATCAAAAGTGTCTTGAAAAATCCTTCGATATGATATATTATGGGCCGCATAATTCATCCGGGATTAAAAGTTATGAGGCATCACGTGCGCACACGTGACCGGGCATCACGTGCCCACACGTGACCGGGCATAACGTGTAGACACGTGACCATTTACAGGCCAAGCCTGTAGGCACTGAATAAAATAAATAATTGGAAATAATTAATCAGTGGGGTCACGTGCCAACACGTGATGGGCCTTTAAACCCACTGAAAAGAATTAAAGGTATAATAAAATAACAAGGAAAAATCCTAATGGGGCATCACGTGCCAACACGTGACCAAGGGTCACGTGCTGACACGTAATAATTCCTGAGTTCTTTAAAACAACAGAATTAAATTCTGGTCAAATGCTTAATCAGGGGGTCACGTGCCAAAACGTGATAGGTTCCTAAAGATCTATGAATTAATAGAATTAAATTCTAATTAAGAGAGAATAAAAAACCCTAACTGGAAAAATATTTCTTTAAATCTTTCCAAACAAAAAAGATGGTGCTCTGTAAAATGGAGCACCGTTGGATTAAAAATCCAATGGTGATTAAAAATCACCAATTTATGGAAAGTTTTTATACAAGGAAAGATTTTCCTGAAATTTGCCAGGAATAACAGATAAAATATCTTTTGGATTAAAAATCCAATGGAGAATAAAATTCACCGGATGATCTAAAAGATCATGTTGGTTACAAAAAACAACTAAAATCTTTCAATGAAAGATTAACAAAACAAATTGATTCTTTTCTTTCTCTTATAAATAGGAGCCAAGAAGAGAAGAGAAGGGGATATACCTTTTTTTGGGAAATATACAACAACAGAGAGAAAAAAGAGAGGAGAATTTAATTCTCAAGAGAGAAAAAGAAGATCTCTTCAGAAAAAAAACCTTAGGTGAGAAAGGAAAAGAGATCTAAGCTCCATAAACCAAAAAGGGAATTTAATTATCAAATTAAGAGTTTAAATCTTCTGAATAAGAACTTAGTTCTTCCTTTGGTTGAAGATCTGCAGAAGCAGATTTCCCCACAAGTTGAGAATTTAATTCTCATCGGGGAGATTCTGCCATGCAGATCCAAAACTTAGACGGAGAATTTAAGTTTACAGGAATTTAATTCCCCCAAATTCATAGGAATTTAATTCCTCCCAATGAAACTAGGGCTTAACCCTACATAAGAATTTAATTCTTCCAAATTTATAGGAATTTAATTTCTCCAAATGAAACTAGGGTTTAACCCTACATAAGAATTTAATTCTTTCAAAACACATGGGAATTTAATTCCTCTAAAATGAAATTAGGGTTTAACCCTATAAAAGAATTTAATTCTCAATCAAAGGACTTAAACTCTCCATGCAGTAAACCTGATCACGTGGCAACACGTTGTTAGTTATATGTATGCCCTAGAGGCCATTACTGTACATAGGATGTATATTGTAGTGGATGCTGGGACATATATAGGGAGGACTTTCTTGCTCGACATGATAGTATGCTATCTGGTTGATCTTTACCTTAACGTGTATACTGTTTGTCTCTCTGTTACATGTTGGTAAAGCCCTTGGGATGTGTACTTGATTACCTGGACTATGATGCAGATCGTACTAGTGGGGACATGGTAGTCCATAAGTACATCCTTCAAAATCCCTAGTCGTGGGTGTATCGAGACAGGGCGTCGATATACCAGAGTAGACTAGCGTGTACCTTCTCGACCCATACAGACGGGCGATGGATGATCCCATATCCATTGGTGTTTGACATCAGAGGAGATATACGGGTGCTCAGTAGGGACTGGGTACACTGGACGGACTCGCCGAGAACTCCCAGATGGTATTATACCTCACGTCAGATGGCAGTTCTCTGGTGACACTGGTACAGAGTAGTCTGTTGACCCGAGATCGTCATAGAGTCTTGTGTGGTTCCCACTGTGCTTTGATTTCCATCTTACCACGTCCAAGAGGGCGTGCAAAACGGTGGTTTTTGGGTACAGTCCCGAGTCACATGGAGGCAATGAGCGATAGGAGGGGATTCGTCTCTCCCGGTATAGGGAGTTGATGTTGCGCTGTGTTCGATTGGCTATAACAGGAAATCCCTGGCCAGGGTTGCTGAGATTTACTGGTAAGTGTTACTAGTAGTATCTCGAATTGTTATAGACCTCATATCGACACGACTTATCGAGCTATTGGGGTCTGACGTTTACCACCCCTAGGCAAGATATGCGACATATCAGACGATCAGACCGGACTGTACGGTAGTGTTACTGGTTGGATTCACTGGAGTGTGAGCGGGCTTGCTCGTCGATCTTCAGATCGCTCAATACCCGGGTGGCCGTTACGTTTAGCAGACCGCTTGCGGCTTGTGGGTGTTTGATATGATCATCACCTGCTGCCGGCGTATTGACGAGTCTTTAGAGTCCTACACAGAGGTTTCCTGGCTCAAGCGAAACGAAATAGGAGCGCATATGAGATATGTGCGGGACCGAGAATAATGCGTGTATGTGATACCGTATTTCATTCTCGCGATGAATGTATCGATTAGGTTATATGCGATATACCCTAGTTATCGAATCAAGGGTTGATTCGATAAACCGATGCATTGAATACTAGTCGGTTATATACGATATGACCGGATCGTTAAATCAAGTGTTGATTTAATGATTTGATGCATAATTATATATTTGATATATTACTTTGCATTAACTAGTATCGGTTCACTTTAAATGGATTTTCTCGCTCGGGTGTGCACATTGTATATTCGATATATTTTTGTGCACTTCATTGTATCATGTTTGATGATGCATGATTGCTAGGGTTTGTGTAAAGAATTAAACCAAGGTTATTTAAATGGTTAGGGTTTTGATTTTCTTATTCATTTATTTATCTATTTATTTTGGATTAACAAAAAGAAAAGAAAACAAAGTGGTGGCTTTAAATCTTGAAGCTTGTTGAAGCTTCATGAAGATTTGACCAAAGTGACCACTTTGTCTTCATGCTTAACCCTAACCACTCATCTAACCTTGGTCAACTCTCTACAACAAACCATGGTTTGATTATGATAAGATTATTATTCTTTTCTATTTTTCTAATAACTTATCATAACTTTTTCATCTTCTTCTTCTTCTTCCTCACAAGAAGAAAGCTCTCTTCATCAATGGTGATTGATATATTTGAGTGAGAAATCCAATTCTAAAGTGAACCCAACTCCTATTTCATCATCCTCTACCTCTTGCCAAGTAGTAGAGTGTGTTTTCTTCACAAGTTTCTTGACTTGGTGAAGTCGGAGCTTGATTTAGCGATGCCTCGACGTAGATCATCTTCGGCATGGACATCGACGACCTAGCTCGCCTATTCTCCGACGAAGCCAACGCTAGAGCCCGGGACTTGTTATGGACAGCGAGGAGACTTCATTGCGGAGCTATGGAGGTGGAGAACCGGATCTACAAAGGTTGTATATCCGTATCTCTTAGTTAAGTGTTAACTAGTTTATTGTTTCGCCTAGAAATCTAGCCAACGATCCGTAGTTTAGGGTTTCCCGGCACCGTAATTTTTGAAATTGGCATGTTCGATGCCTTGCGAGACCTCAATAGGGTGCCTAGGAACCCTACACACGTGACCCCCCTTTTTTAATGATCAGAAGAGAACGAACAAGAACAGTCACGTGCCCCCACGTGACCCTTTAATGGACTCCACAAAATAAGAAGGAATTAGGCCAGAGGAAATGCTTCACATGCCTCCGCGTGACCCTTAAACAGACCCCTCAAAATGAGAAAGAAAAAGCATGAAGGCAATGCTTCACGTGCTCACACGTGGCTCTCAAAATAAAAGGGAACAAATCCAAGAGCAGAATCAATTTTGGGCGCCCTCACGTGTCCCCACGTGACCCCTAATAAACACTTTAATAATTAATGCATGGGTACCCATCACGTGCCCACACGTGATGGTCTGAAGACCAAAAGTGTTTAACGCTAACTGAATACTCTGAGAAGAAAATAAAGGAAGTCTGACCCCATCTTCAGATGCCTCACGTGACCCCACGTGAACAATTCAATTTTAGTGTTTAACACTACTTTAAACGCTTCGTCTTTAGTGTTTAACACTATTTTCAGCATATCACGTGGGAGCACGTGATCGCCAAGTATTCTTTAGTGTTTAACACTATTTTCCAACCAGCCTTAGCCCAAATCAGCTAAGTTTTCCAGAGACAAGATCTCCTCTTTGATTGAACCCCAACTACATTCTTTCAAACTTGATCATTTCATATGACATTCAAAATAAAACCCCAGAGCTATAATGAATGGTTAGTGCTCAGCCAAGGACAAAATGTTGTCAGAGCCCCCAAACCCCTGTTTAGCATTGCTAAATAATATGAGGGCTGAACTCAGACAAATGTCTAATGGTCCAATAAGGGGCCAACATTTCAAACTTAATTGGACTTAGCCCAAATTGGCCATAAGTCCTCAATTCAGATTTAATTGAGCCAGTGTGCTCATAACCTAATTAATTGATCTTAGTTACAAATTGGACTACAGATCTCCCAATCAACTTTGGTTCAAGGGTACATCTCTGAACTCCTCTGATATTTGTCGTTGTAATCCTTCAACGTCTTCAGAGAGGTGACGGGTTCCGATAACCAATCATTCCATGAACTGTGGGGTCCTTAAACTCATGGACTATGATGTCCTTAACCTCGGACTGTGGGGTCCCTTTAAACCCACGGACTATGATGTCCTTAACCTCGGACTGTGGGGTCCCTTTTAAACCCACGGACGATGATGTCCTTAACCTCGGACTGTGGGGTCCCTTTTAAACCCACGGACTATGATGTCCTTAACCTTGGACCACCATGTCCTTAAACTGGTAATTGACCGTAAAGTCCCTAAACTAAAACAATAGAGCTCAAATGCTCTTTTGTTGGATCTAAATGATCCTGTTAAGTAGATCTTAGTCCAAAATTAGACTAACATATCCTTAACAAATGGTTAAGTTGACCTTAGTCAAAAATTAGACTAACGTGTCCTTAACAAACTGTTAAGTTGATGTTAGTCTAAAATTAGACTAACGTATCCTTAACAAACTGTTGAGTAGATCTTAGTCTAAAATTAGACTAACGTATCCTCAACAAATGTTTAAGTCGATCTTAGTCTCAAACAAGTTTAACGATCCTTAAACCCAATCCAAACCCAAATCTAAGAAAATACGGATTTGGACTAATCCACGCCCTACGGACGACAACATAAATTAGTCTCCGTATAGAATCCACGGGCAACCAAAAACAAAACAAACACCCACGACACGAAGTGACCATCTGGAGAAGGAGAAAGTTGTTACCGCGATACGGTAGCGTAATTAACTGTAGGGGCTTGCGCCTGCAGGGAAGAGCGTCCCCACAATCAAAACCCCCTCAAATGAGGGGGAATCTGACGAAGTCTGCTACATCGGCCTCATCCGTTTAAACCTTCGATACATGGTGTTATAAATCAACTTGGCATCTTCGGAGAGGTGGACGGATAGCATCCAATTAGTATCTGCCCTCGGAATTCATACCCAGACATCCTAATGTCCCGGTCGTGTCTTTCGGCGGAGAACAGATTCTGGCACGCCCGGTGGGACCTTTTCCTCTTTCCACTCCACACTTCGTGTGTCGTGTTTTTCCCGCGATCAGATAATCGTGGTGTATATGTGTTTTTGGTTGCCTTTATGGGAGTGAATACTGAAGCCGACATTTCGTCTCTATGAAGAATGGCTTTTGCTCCCACCCTAGCAACTCAGGCTCTGTCATATCTGGTGGAGTCAAGTACGGGCCACTTGCAGCCTCAAATCTCTGCAATCCGGCTCTTTAAGAAATCAGCGGGCTTCTCTTTGGGTCGATACTCCCACCTCCCACCCTCGATACCTCAACGCCGATGGAGGAAGCTCAGAAGAAGTCTGTCTTCTACAGGCTGGCTCCCTAAGCAGCAGCTTTGCCAACGGAATCAGTCCTCAAACAACTGGCACATGCTAAGGACCAAGGTCGACGCAGGAGGCAGAATATTCAAGCTCTCAAAGGAAACAGGGGGCAGGCTCGGCAAAATCCCGAAGCTAATCAAATCCCGGCCGTAAGAAATGGTCGACGTCGATATCAGCGTCATACAAAATGAGATAGGGGCAGCTCTCCTCCTGGATCGACTCCGCCGGCTCCAACGGTGGAAATTGATGCTGCTGTTCCAACTGGGAACAGTTTTGAACTACTTAACAGGGTGCGCAGGAATTCGCCGACTCCCGTGCTGAAAGAGTCTCCTCCGCCTATTGAAAAGATCACAAAGGCGAAGCCGGAGCAGCCCCCTCAGCGGCTGTCCTCCAAAAGTTACAAAGTCTGGCGACAGGTCCAAGACTCCATGATTGATCAAGATTATCTCCGCCGACAGAAAAAGATGAAAGTTTGGCAAGAAGAGGGTCACCCTGTCAAGCCACAGAAAGTGTCATCTGTTTAGGTGCCCGCTGCAACGGCTCCCTCAACTTCGACCGCCTACAAGAGGAGAAGGCCGGAAAAAATTCCCGTGTCTGCGACAAATGTCAAGGGCACTAAGCCTAAACTCCCTAAGTCTGGGGGCATGGTGGTGCATACCGTCTATATGGCATCCGGAAAAGAGGATAGCCGTATCTCTACGGGCCATCGACCACTCACCAGATCCGTAACAAAGGCCCAGGAGCAACAACAGAAGCTCCAGGAAATGTTAACAGCTATGGCCGCACTTACGGGACCGAAAGCAAGACCGGAAACATCTTCGGAGCAGCGCCGTGAGCAGGAAACTGATGCCGAATTCTTTCGGAGAAAGCTTGAGAAGAAGGACAAAGAGGCCACAGAACAAGCGGCCAATATAAAACAAATGGCCCTTCTATTTCAGGATATGGTGAGCATGATGATCCAGCCGGATCCTCCATCTGAAGACCCTCCGATTATTCTTGAAGACGATAGGGGAGAGATATCGAACCCTCTTCCGTCTTGTTTAGCAGCTAAAGAGGAGACCATTTCTAAAGCCGCCTTGGACGACTATATCGCTCAGCAGATACGAGCTCATCGGGCGAGCGAACTGGGCGGGCAAATTGTTAAAACTGGACGACCCTACCCGGGCTGGTATGATCAAATCAAGTACCCGCCAGAATTCACGATTCCTAAATTCTATGTATATAAGGGGACATGCAATCCCCATCAACATGTCGCTCAGTTCAGGGCTCTCTGCGGCAACACTAGAGGAGATGATAAGCTACTGCTTCGTCAATTCGTCGGCAGCTTGGCGGAAACGGTGTTCGAATGGTACTCAGAGCTTCCCAACGACTCCGTCAAAACATTCACGGATATGGAGTTGCTATTCACTCAGTGTTTCACAAGCGCTAGCGAACGCACCCCAATCACGGCGTTGATCAATGCCCGAGTGAAGCCAGGGGAGACATGGGTTCAGTATGCAATACGGTGGCGGAATCTATGGTCGAAGTGCGAGCAGCGCATCAAAGAAGCGCCTGTGGTAGGCATGTTCGTGGGTACTCTTGACCCTCAAGCGACCATATCCCAATTCATGATGTTCTTCAAGCCGACCACCTTCCAGGCCTTGATTGACAAGCTGACCCAAATGGACCAGATGAGCCATAGGCCTTCCTCTTCAAAGACGGAGCCTTAGAATGAAAAAGGTAAAGGGAAAGCAACCTTCGTCGCCAATGCTCAACAACAACCGAGTGGCCCGAGACCGGTTGTTCGCCAAAGCAACAAGCGGTAATCCCTCGATGAGAAGTTGAGATGTCCTTACTCATTTCCCCAGGATAAAACAAGGAAACTGTTTGAACTGGCAGTGCGCAATGGGCTCATTACTCTACCAGAGTCGAGACACCCGCCGCAACCGAACGACGTCAATGATCCCAATTACTGCCCCTACCACCGAGTATTGGGCCATCCGATCGAAGACTGCTATGTCTTCAAAAATTGGGTTGAAGACCAGTACCAGCAAGGCAAATTCGCATTGTCTGAAAATTGGAAGGTGAACCCGCCACAACCACATGCTCCGAAAAAGATGGATATGCCGGGGGCATCGTGCTCATTCATAGAAGAAGCTCCATGGAAAGTTGTTTTTTCGGCAAAAACTTAAAAAATGCTGAAAGATTTTCAAACATGCCCGGCGATCAGGTGGAAAAGCCCGTTAGAGCCGGAGACCATCGAGGGGATGCTGAAACCACGCCCAACATTGGGAGTTAATAGTGATGGTGGACAAAACATTCAGGCCCAGCCGTCAAAGTCTTTGAAGAAAAAGAAGAAGACCAAAAAGCTCGCGCAGTTTGATGACAAGCGCACGGATCTGCAAAAGCATATTGACGCGTTGGAGGAATATAACCAGAAGGAGCGAACCCCGTTCATACTCCAAGAATTTTTCAACAATATCCTTGAGAGCGGAGATAACGACAATAACGACGGGGATGACTCATCAGAAGAATCTGAGGACTATGTGGCAAGTTGCCACATGATCTCTCATTCGGCGATAACTAACGAAGAAGCTCACTCGGCGACAGAAGACAGCATAAAAGAGCTAGGGGCAGGATCGAAGCCAAAACCCTTGGAACCATCTGACGAGATGATCGACTTGCTACTGAACGAAGCCCGTCAGAAAAGCAAAGCCAATCGAGAGCGCGAACTGGCTATATTCGAAAAAGCCAAACGCCGACGACTGAATGAAAAGGGCAAGGCACCCCAACCGGATCGAAGCATCCCTATCGCCAGCAAAAGCAAGCTTAAAGTAAGGAAACGATTCGCCAGGGCCCTGTCAATAGGAATGAAGTTGCCCTCTTTCAGAGGAAATTCTCCTGGCAGTATACATCTTGATGAAGTGGACATACATCCTAACTTCTGCTTATACCATCAGAGGATTGCACACCCCACCGAGGAGTGCATAGCCTTTAAAAACTGGTGGCAGGGATATGTTGCCCATCGACAACACGTTCAACGAGTAAAGCGCAAGGCTCATCGGGAACAAAAAAGCACGACAGATGAGCGTAAAAGAGCCGCTGGAAACTGTCATATAGTTGACACCAAGGGATCGCAAGTCATCACCTTTAGAAGCAACTCTGACGAAGAAATCGCCCTCAGTCCTCTCTTCAAGGAATCCACCTCCGAGACAAAAGATGCGAAGATTTGCGAGAAAATCTAGCTGCGTAATCGTACGTTGCCCGAAAAATCTCGGACCTATGACCGAGACGTCTATAAACTACTACGGACCGCAGCATCCCAAGGCTGACGTGGTAAAAAAAACAAAAAAAAACGGTATGTCCACAAGCAAAATGGGCACGGATGAAAACCCGAAAGGGAGCCGTGAGTAAAAACAGCAGGACTACCGGCGAGTTTTGTGAAAACCCGAAAGGGCGCAATCTCGTTAAAAGACACTTGCAAGGTCCTCTAGACCCTGTAAGGAGAAACCACCTGCGTGAGATCCTTACGACTCATAAAGGAGAAATACACTTAGGAATCCTCACGATTCTTAAGGAGAAACTACGCTTACGAGATCCTCACGACTCGTAAAGAGAATTCCCCTTTGAGACCCTCACGGCTCGTAGGGTTCAAAAGCCTTAAGCTACAGGGATCTGAACCTGTTCTTAAGCCATCACAACCTCCAATGCTGCCCTACAAGCGGTTCAATATTAACCCTTGTATACAATCCACGAGCACGAATAAACATTTCCCTAACAAAGTCCCATCCACGAGTAGGGATATGTTCGCACAGTGGACAACCCTTGTAAGTCCTCTCGACTTATAAGGAGAAAACACTCTTGTAAGATCCTTACAACTTACGAGAATCCATACACTTGGGAATCCTCATGATACCTAAGGAGAAAACGCACCAATGAGATCCTCACGACTCGTAGGGAGAAACACCTTTATGAGACCCTTACGGCTCATGAAGTCAAAAGCCTTAGTCGACGGGATCCTAACCCTGTTTGCTAAGCCACCTTTGTTCGACATCAACAGAGGCAAATGATGATTCGCTCCTGGAAATATCCCAGTTATAGCGATACTGATGCCTAAATCGGTATCAAATTCCAAGTCCTTTCATGGCAAATGATGATTCTCTCCTGGCAATATTCCAGTCGCAGCGATGCTGATGCTGAGATTGGCACCAGATTCCAAGTTCCACACTCGCGATAAAAAATCAGCGAGCCAAAAATGCATATGAAATAGCCGAAATGATGGGGCAACTTGCAACGAAATCAGCAAGTAAAAATGTATGCATACAAAAACAGCCGAATTGATTGGGCAGCTCGCAATAAAAAGCAGCGAGTAAAAAGAAAAATAGCCGAAATGATTGGGCACCGCAAAAAATAGCCGAAATGATTGGGCAATCGCGATTTTCGCGACGTAAAAAGCTGAAATGATAGAGCATCGCGGAAAGAATTAAAAAAAAATATGAAAGAATGAAACTTTTGCCCTACAGGTGAGTCCATACTAACCCCTGTATACAATCCATGAGCATAAACAAAAAGGGGACCACATTTCCGCACCAGACCTTGTCAAAAGGGGAGTCAGATCTTGACAGCAACACCTGCATCCCAGAAGAACAACAACGACGTTCCTCCTCATTCCAGCAGGATTCAAACGCAACGTCAGCAAAGCGGATCCACGGCAAAGTCCCCTAATTCCAAATCTCGACGATTCACAGACAGCCTAGAGATCACCAACGGCGTTTCTCCTTACTCCAGCAGGATGCAGATATGACGTCAACAAATGACCCCAGGGTCAAAACAACGTAACCATGGCAAAGTCCCTTAGTTCCAAATCTCGACAATTCACAGACAGCCTAGAGATCACCAACGACGTTTCTCCTCACTCCAACCAGATGCAGACATGACGTCAACAACCGACCTCAGAGTCGCAATGAAGCGGAGGCATGGCAAAGTCCATAGTTCTAAATTTCAATGGCCACATCTACGGCCCGAAGACCAACAACGGTGTGCCTCCTCATTCCAGCAGGACACAGATGCTACACCATCAATCAGAGCCACTGCAAAGTCCCCAGTTCCAAGACTCTACGGTTCACAGACAACCTGGAGTCAATCAATGACCTCCCTGCCGGATCAACGCTTCGTCTCGGAAACAAGTCAACCAACCCCGAGGAAATCAGTGTCCTTGGCAAAAACCTCGATTCAGGGAAATCAGCGTCCTAGACGAGAGCATCTCGATTCGCATCGACCCGTAGAGAAATCAGCGTCTTTGCAGGAATACCTCGATTCGTTTCAACTCTGAGGAAATCAGTGTCCTTGGCAAAAACCTCGATTCAGGAAAATCAGCGTCCTTGACGAGAGCACCTCGATTCGCGTCGACCCGCAGAGAAATCAATGTCTTTGCAGGAATACCTCGATTCGTCTCAACCCCAGTGAAATCAGTTTCCTTGGCAACTTCCTCGATTCAGGGAAATCAGCGTCCTTGACGAGAGCATCTCGATTCGCATCGACCCGTAGAGAAATCAGCGCCTTTGCAGGAATACTTCGATTCATCTCAACTCCGAGAAAATCAGTGTCCTTGGCAAAAACTTCGATTCAGGGAGATCAGCGTCCTTGACGAGAGCATCTCGATTCGCATCGACCCGCAGAGAAATCAGTGTCTTTGCAGATATACCTCGATTAGTTTCGACCCCTAGGGAAATCAGCGTCCTTGGCAAATACCTCGATTCAGGGAAATCAGCGTCCTTGACGAGAGCATCTCAATTTGCGTCGACCCGCAGAGAAATCAGTGTCTTTGCAGGAATACCTCGATTCGTTTCAACTCTGAGGAAATCAGTGTCCTTGGTAAAAACCTCGATTCAGGGAAATCAGCGTCCTTGACGAGAGCATCTCGATTCGCGTCGACCCGCAGAGAAATCAGCGTCTTTGCAGGAATACCTCGATTCGTCTCAACCCCAGGGAAATCAGCGTCCTTGGCAAAAACCTCAATTCAGGAAAATCAGCGTCCTTGACAAGAGCATCTTGATTCGCGTCGACCCGCGGAGAAATCAGCGTCTTTGCAGGAATACCTCGATTCGTTTCAACTCCGAGGAAATCAGCGTCCTTGTCAAAAACCTTGATTCAGGGAAATCAGTATCCTTAACGAGAGCATCTCGATTCGCGTCGACCCGCAGAGAAATCAGCGTCTTTGCAGGAATACCTCGATTCGTTTCAATTCCGAGGAAATCGGCGTTCTTAGAAAAAACCTCGATTCAGGGAAATCAGTGTCCTTGACGAGAGTATCTCGATTCGCATCGAACCGCAGAGAAATCAGCGTCTTTGCAGGAATACTTCGATTTGTTTCAACTCCGAGGAAATCAGTGTCCTTGGCAAAAACCTCGATTCAGAGAAATCAGTTGTTCCCCTCCGAAAGACGCGGCGGAGACGCGGCGGACGTCTTGCCTGAATTTCGGGGCAGATGCTAATTATTGTTATCCGTCCACCTCTCCGAAGATGCCAAGTTGATTTATGGCACCGTGTATCGAAAGTTTAAACGGATGCGGCCGATGTAGCAGACTTCGTCAGATTCCCCCTCATCTGAGGGGTTTTTGATTGTGGGGACGCTCTTTCCTGCAGGCGCAAGCCCCTGCAGTTAATTATACTACCGCATCGCGGTAACAACTTTCTCCTTCTCCAGATGGTCACTTCGTATCGTGGGTGTTTGTTTTGTGTTTGATTGCCCGTGGATTGTATACGGAGACTAAGTTATGTCGTCGCCCGTAGGGCGTGGACTAGTCCAAATCCGTATCTTTCTTAGATTTGGGTTTGGGGGGTTTGGGTTTAAGGATACGTTAGCCTCATTTGAGACTAAGATCGACTTAAACGTTTGTTAAGGATACGTTAGTCTAATTTTAGACTAAGATCAACTTAACGGGATCGTTTAGATCCGACAAGAGAGCAATTGGACTCTGTTGTTTAGTTTAGTGACATTGCGGTCGATAATTAGTTTAAGGACATTACGGTCCATTGTTAGTTTAAGGACATCTCGGTCCATTATTAGTTTTAAGATATCGCGGTCGAGGTTAAGGACATCATAGTCCGTGGGTTTAAGGACCTCGCAGTCCGATGTTAGTTTTAAGACATCACGGTCAAGGTTAAGGACATCATAGTCTGTTGTTAGTTTTAAGACATCACGGTCGAGGTTAAGAATATCATTGTCCATGGGTTTAAGGACCCCATAGTCCCATATTAGTTTAAAGACATCACGGTCGAGGTTAAGGACATCATAGTACATGGGTTTAAGGACCCCACAGTCCAATGTTAGTTTAAAGACATCACGGTCGAGGTTAAGGATATCATAGTCCATGAGTTTAAGGACCCCACAGTCCATGAAATGTGTGGTTGTCGGGACCCGTCACCTCTCTGAAGACGTTGAAGGATTACAACGATAAATATCAAAGGAGTGAAGAGATGTACCCTTGAACCAGGGTGGATTAAGTGATCTGTAGTCCAATTTGGAACTAGGATCAATTATTTATATTATGAGCACATTGGCTCAGTTGTGTCTGACTTGAGGACTTATGGCCTACTTGGGCTAAGTCCAATGTTTGAAGTGTTGGCCCTCTGTTGGATCACTGGGCATTTGTCTGGATTCGAGCCCATGTTAGTTAGCAATGCTAAATGAAAGTTGGAGGGCTTTAGAAACATTTTATCCTTGATTTCCTCAATTTTGAGATTCATTTGGAGGGACTTTTGCCTCTGGAGAACTAGCCAATTTGGCTAAAAGTAGTGTTAAACACTAAAGAACAACAGTGTTAAACACTGGAGATAGAACTCTCAAATTAGCGTTAAACACTAAAAAACAATCAGTGTTAAACACTGGAGATACAATCTTCAATTTAGTGTTAAACACTAGAAAATAATCAGTGTTAAACACTGGAAATATAGAATCCCAAATTAGTGTTAAACACTAGAAAATAACAGTGTTAAACACTGGAAATAAGGTTTTCAAATTAGTGTTAAACACTAAAAGATAATCAGTGTTAAACAATGGGAATAAAGCTATCGAATTAGCGTTAAACACTAAAGAAAAAGGGGTCACGTGTGGACACGTGAGGGCGCCCAAAGATGGGACCAGATTCCTTTTCTTCGTTCTGCAATTAAGTGTTAAACACTTTTTATATTTTTATTTTGAGCATCACGTGTTGACACGTGATGGGGATTTATACGCTGACTGTTAAAGCGTTTGCCAAGGGGTCACGTGGTAACACGTGAGAGCGCCCAAAGCCTTCATTTCCTTTGCTTTTTCTTTCTGCGTTTTGGAAGTCACGTAGGAGCACGTGAGGCATTGTCTCAAAGCTTCTTTTCTTCAGGGATCTTTTCAAGGGTCACGTGGGGACACGTGACCTTGGTTCTTTGCATGCATGGAGATCTTTTAAGTCTTCTTATTTTTTAAGAATTGAATTCTCTGTAGGGTTAAACCCTGATTATGACTTTGGAGGATTTAAATTCCCATTTTGAAAGAATTAAATTCTTATGTAGGGTTAAACCCTAGTTTTCTTTAGAGGAATTAAATTCCCATATATGTAAAAGAATTAAATTCTTGTATAGGGTGAAACCCTAATTTCATTTTAAGAGGAATTAAATTCCTGTGAATTTGAGAGAATTAAATTCTCAATTAGGGTTAAACGCTAGTCCTGTCCATCTTGAAGGAATTAAATTCCTGTAATTTTAGGAGAATTGAATTCTCATATAGGGTTAAACCCTAGTTTTGTTTTGAGAGAATTAAATTCTCTAAACTCAATTACCCCTCTAAGTTTTGTATCTGCATGGCAGGATCTCAACCCGATGAGAATTAAATTCTCAACCTATGGGGAGATGTGCTTCTGCAGATCTTCAACTAGAGGAAGAACTAAGTTCTTTTTCAAAAGAGTTAAACTTTTAGATTTTGAAAATTAAATTCTCTGTTTGAAGTTTTGATTCCCTTTCTTTTCTCACTTACGGTTTTCTTTGTTGAGAATTAAATTCTCCTTTCTTTTCCCTCTGAAATTTCAACATTCCAAAACTCTATATCTCCAAAACAATTCTCCCTCTCCCTTTTCCTCCTCTTGGCTCCTATTTATAGGAGAAGGAAAAGAATCAATTTGTTTAGTAAATTTTTCATTGAAAGATTTGATTTGTTTTCATAATTAATATGATCCTTTAGATCATTCAGTGAATTTTATTCACCGTTGGATTTTCAATCCAAAGATATTCTGTTTGTTATTTCGGTGAGATTTGGGGAGCTCTTTCCTTATTTAGGATTTTTCCATAAATTGGTGATCTTTAATCACCCTTGGACTTTTAATCCAACGGTTCCCTCTAACCTTTTCCATTTGGAAAGATTTAGAAGAATTTAGAATTTAATTCTATTCAGTTATAAGGCTTTCAAAGCCTGTCACGTGTTGGCACGTGACCCTTGGTCACGTGTGAGCACGTGACCCCAATTAGGGTCTTTCTTCAGCCGTTTGTTTTCATTTCTGTTTGATGAGATTTTAACCATCACGTGACCATTGGTCACGTGTGAGCACGTGATACCTCATTGAGGTAATTCCTGATTTTTAGAATTAAATTCTATTAAGCTGTAAGGCTTTCAAAGCCTGTCACGTGCTGGCACGTGACCCCCAATTGAGTCATCTCTCAGCCGTTTGTTTGTGCTTTTGTTTTAACCATCACGTGTTGACACGTGACCATTGGTCACATGTGAGCATGTGACCCCCAGGTGGATCCTCCTTCAGCCGCTTGTTTATGATTCTGTTTGCTCAGATTTTAACCTTGTAAATATCACGTGTCAACACGTGACCCTTGGTCACGTGTGAACACGTGATGCCTCTTTGAGGAAAACCCTGATTTTTAATTAGGGAACAAATGCCCCCACAGCGTTGTTCTCACGTGTCTGCACGTGAGTGCAACGCTGTCACTTTTGTGACCGTTGGATCCATCTAGGGAATAGGGGAGATGAAACGTTTCTATCATATCCTATAAATGCAGGGGTCTTCTCAGAAGAGCCTCCACTCTTTCATCTTCTTCCTTGCAAACTTTTTCCTTTTGAGAATTTAATTCTCCTTCTCAGAGCTTAGTTCTCTGTTCCAAGATTTTCAGAGTTTAACTCTGTTTAAGAAAGACCCATCTCTTCAGGTAATGACCTTTGAACGATCGAAGAACTTTCACAGAAACCTTCACTGGATTTTAAATCCACACCAAGGGTTTTCCCTTTTAACAAGAACCCATTTTTAAGTTCTTTAAAATAAAGAGAAAACCATTCAATCTTCAATCAACAGACCCTTTAGGGTTTCTCTGATCTTCAGGGGGCTAATGGCGGTGGTTGTCTTTCCCTTGTCATTTAATTCCATCTCCAGAAGCTTTGGCTCTGAAAAATGTCTCTGGGAATTTAATTCCCCTTTTTTAACAAGGAGTTTAATTCCTATGAAGAACTTAGTTCTTCCCATAGAACTCCTTGGGTTTTCTTTCCCTGAGTTGTCTTCTTCACAATTGAGAAGGAGAAGGTTGCAATGTTGCTTTCTAGGAATTTAATTCCCTTGATTCTGTTTGATTTGTTACAGAGTCCCAGATGGATTTCTTTTTAGGGGAATGTGTAGGGTCATTTGGAATCCACTGTTCATCTAGACAAGTATTCTTCTTGATTGGCATATTCATTAAATTCTCATGGTCTTTATTTCAGATACTATGGATGCCCATTTGTATTATCTTGATAAAATCATTTCTTACGGAGACATTCGTGCACTGGGCCGCAGCCAGAACCAGGAGTTCACCAACGCTCGGTGTGCCGGGATCATGAGCCGCTTCGACGAGTACAACGGTCGACTACTCTCTCGTCGCTCTCCTCTTTTGAAACTCATCGTGAGGGCGATCTGGGAGGCGCTCCCTCTATTCTGCACCGGCGTACCGCTTAGGGCATTGGATGCCGCCGAGGATAAAGTGCATTCGGTGTATCTGATGAGCCTAATCTCGAAGAGAAGACGAGACAATCTTATTGATCTCCTGCTTCAGGCTTTTCAACAGTCGGCCATACTTGATGCATATGAGGCATCACGTGACCAGGCATCAAAAGTTATGAGGCATCACGTGCTCACACGTGACCGGGCATCACGTGCCCACACGTGACCGGGCATCACGTGCCCACACGTGACCGGGCATCACGTCCAGACACGTGACCATTTACAGGCCAAGCCTGTAGGCACTGAATAAAATAAATAATTGGAAATAATTAATCAGTGGGGTCACGTGCCAACACGTGATGGGCCTTTAAACCCACTGAAAAGAATTAAAGGTATAATAAAATAACAAGGAAAAATCCCAATGGGGCATCACGTGCCAACACGTGACCAAGGGTCACGTGCTGACACGTGATAATTCCTGAGTTCTTTAAAACAACAGAATTAAATTCTGGTCAAATGCTTAATCAGGGGGTCACGTGCCAACACGTGATGGGTTCCTAAAGATCTATGAATTAATATAATTAAATTCTAATTAAGAGGGAATCAAAAACCCTAACTGGAAAAATATTTCTCTAAATCTTTCCAAACAAAAAAGATGGTGCTCTGTAAAATAGAGCACCGTTGGATTAAAAATCCAATGGTGATTAAAAATCACCAATTTATAGAAAGTTTTTATACAAGGAAAGATTTCCCTGAAATTTTCCAGGAATAACAGATAAAATATCTTTTGGATTAAAAATCCAATGGAGAATAAAATTCACCGGATGATCTAAAAGATCATGTTGGTTACAAAAAACAACTAAAATCTTTCAATGAAAGATTAACAAAACAAATTGATTTTTTTCTTTCTCCTATAAATAGGAGCCAAGAAGAGAAGAGAGGGAGATCTACCTTTTTTGGGAAATATACAACAACAGAGAGAAAAAAGAGAGGAGAATTTAATTCTCAAGAGAGAAAAAGAAGATCTCTTCAGAAAAAAAACCTTAGGTGAGAAAGGGAAAGAGATCTAAGCTCCATAAAACAAAAATAGAATTTAATTATCAAATTAAGAGTTTAAATCTTCTGAATAAGAACTTAGTTCTTCCTTTGGTTGAAGATCTGCAGAAGCAGATTTCCTCACAAGTTGAGAATTTAATTCTCATCGGGGAGATTCTGCCATGCAGATCCAAAACTTAGACGGAGAATTTAAGTTTACAGGAATTTAATTCCCCCAAATTCATAGGAATTTAATTCCTCCCAATGAAACTAGGGTTTAACCCTACATACGAATTTAATTCTTCCAAATTTATAGGAATTTAATTTCTCCAAATAAAACTAGGGTTTAACCCTACATAAGAATTTAATTCTTTCAAAACACATGGGAATTTAATTCCTCTAAAATGAAATTAGGGTTTAACCCTATAAAAGAATTTAATTCTCAATCAAAGGACTTAAACTCTCCATGCACGTAAACCTGATCACGTGGCAACACATGACCCCCCCTTTTTAATGATCAGAAGAGAACGAACAAGATCAGTCACGTGCCCCCACTAGACCCTTTAATGTGTAGGGTTACTAGGCACTCTCACAAGGGTCTACGAGGCATCAACCATGCCCGATTAAAAAGTTAGCCATGCCGAACAACCCTAAACCAAGATCTTAGACTAGAGATTAGGCGAAAACAAGCATGTTAAACACTTTAACACTAAGTGAGAGCGATTACAACCTTTGTAGATCCGGTCCTTCACTTCTTAAGCTCCGTATTAAGGTCCCTTCACTGCGATCATCGTGCATCCGGACTCTAGAGAGACTCCATGAAGAGAATGATGCAAACTTGCTTCTGATCTTCGATAACAAAGATGATCTACCTTGAAGTTTCATTAACACAAGCTCTCACTCACTAAATGAAGTGAACACCCTCATCTAAATGGGAAGGGTAGATGAGGATGATGAAGTAGGATTTTTGCTCTCATTTATTATCATAATCTCACTCAAAATCATCACCTCTCAAAAAGCTAGAAAGCTTTTCAAGCAAAGAAGAAGAAGGAAGAAGATGAACTAATCCTTTTGTGATGAACTATGAATAACTCAAGTAAGGTTGAAAAATGCAACCATGGGTTAAGTAACCCTTGTAGAGATTTAACTAAGATTAAAAGGTGTGGCTTGGTTAAGGAAATATCTTGCAAAAATATCATAACTAATATCTTTGCAAGAAACAAAAGCAAAGCTTCTAGAAACTTCTAGAAAAGCTTAACCCTAATCAAACCCTAACCATGTTTAATCTCTACTAAACATGTTGCATTAATAACCATATCATGTTACAATATTATATATCATATATATAATATTTATTGCAACAAAATAAAATAATACATTTAACATATATCGCATATATATCAATGTATTACCCGAGTGAGAAAAAGAATCTTTTAGTGAGCTAATATTAGTTAATGTAATTTAATATATCAAATATATTATTATACATTAAATTATCGAATCAACACTTGATCCGACAATCCGGCTATATCGCATATAACCGACTAATATATCATATATCAGTTCATCGAATCAACACTTGATCCAATGACCCGGCTATATCGCATATACCCGGACGATATCTCATATCGTGAGAATCTAATACGGTATCATATACACGTATTGTTCTCGGTCCCGCACATATCACATATATGCTCCTACTCCGTTTTGCCTGAGCCAAGAAACCTCTGTGTAGGATTCTAAAGAATCGTCAATATGCCGGAAGTAGGTGATGATCATATCAAACACCCACAAGCTGCAAGCGGTCAGCTAAACATAACAGCCACCCAGGTATTGAGCGCTCAGAAGATCAACAAGCAAGCCTGTACATTCTCCTGTGAATCCAATCAGTAACACTCCCGTACAGTCCGGTCTCGTCGTCTGATATGTCGCATATCTCGCCTAGGGGTGGTATACGTCAGACCCCAGTAGCTTGATAAGTCATGTCGATATGAGGTCTATAACAGTTCGAGAAACTACTGATAACACTTACCAGTAAATCTCAGCAACCCTGGCCAGGGATTTCTAGTTATAGCCAATCGAACACAGCGCAACATCAACTCCCTATACCGGGAGAGACGAATCCCCTCCTATCGCTCATTGCCTCCATGTGATTCAGGACTATACCCAAAAGCCACCTTTTTGCACACCCTCTTGGACGTGGTATGATGGAAATCAAAGCACAGTGGGAATCACACAAGACTCTATGACGATCTCGGGTCAACAGACTACTCTGTACCAGTGTCACCGGAGAACTGCCATCTGACGTGAGGTATAATACCATCTGGGAGTTCTCGGCGAGTCCGTCCAGTGTACCCAGTCTCCACTGAGCACCCGTACACCATCCTTGATGTCAAACACCGATGGATATAGGATCATCCATCGCCCATCATATGGGTCAAGATGCGTATACGCTAGTCTACTCTGGTGTATCGATACCCTGTCTCGATACACCCTCAACTAGGAACAGTTATAGGATGTACTCGTCGACTACCGTGGCCCCACTAATATGATCTCATCATAGTCCCAGTAGTCGAGTACAGATCCTAAGGGCTTTATCAACATGTAACATAGAGACAATCAGAGTACATGTTAAGATAAAGAGCAACCAGATAGCGTACTATCATGTCGAGCAAGAAAGTCCTTCCTATATATGTCCAAGCATCCACTACAATATACATCGTATGTACAGTAATGGCCTCTAGGGCATACATATAACTAACATAATGGCTCCTCAAAATAAGAAGGAATTAGGCCAGAGGCAATGCCTCACGTGCCTCCACGTGACCCTTAAACAGACCCCTCAAAATGAGAAAGAAAAAGCATGAAGGCAATGCTTCACGTGCTCACACGTGACTCTCAAAACAAAAGGGAACAAATCCAAGAGCAGAATTAATTTTTGGCATCCTCACGTGTCCCCACGTGACCCTTAATAAACACTTTAATAATTAATGCATGGGTACCCATCACGTGCCCACATGTGATGGTCTGAAGACCAAAAGTGTTTAACACTAACTGAATACTCTGAGAAGAAAATAAAGGAAGTCTGACCCCATCTTCAGATGCCTCACGTGACCCTACGTGACCAATTCAATTTTAGTGTTTAACACTACTTTAAGCGCTTCGTCTTTAGTGTTTAACACTATTTTCAGCACATCACGTGGGAGCACGTGATCGCCAAGTATGCTTTAGTGTTTAACACTATTTTCCAACCAGCCTTAGCCCAAATCAGCTATGTTTTCCAGAGACAAGATCTCCCCTTTGATTGAACCCCAACTACATTCTTCCAAACTTGATCATTTCATATGACATTCAAAATAAAACCCCAGAGTTATAATGAATGGTTAGTGCTCAGCCAAGGACAAAATGTTGTCAGAGCCCCCAAACCCCCTGTTTAGTATTACTAAATAATAGGAAGGCTGAACTCAGACAAATGTCTAATGGTCTAATAAGTGGCCAACATTTCAAACTTAATTGGACTTAGCCCAAATTGGCCATAAGTCCTAAATTCAGATTTAACTGAGCCAATGTGCTCATAACATAATTAATTGATCTTAGTTCCAAATTGGACTACAGATCTCCCAATCAGCATTGGTTCAAGGGTACATCTCTGAACTCCTCTGATATTTGTCGTTGTAATCCTTCAACGTCTTCAGAGAGGTGACGGGTCCCGATAACCAATCATTCCATGGACTGTGGGGTCCTTAAACTCATGGACTATGATGTTCTTAACCTCGGACTGTAGGGTCCCTTTAAACCTGTCACGCCCCGCTTCCTATTCTACGGCGAAGGGGACGCGACTGGCCCGCTATGTATTTACTTAGAAGCAAATACGCTAAGCGTAACTAAGCAATATAAAAGAAAATACACAAGAGGCAAGGTATAATAAAAACAGCAATTTTTATTTATTAACATTCTTTTGTACAATGCATGAAAAGGAAATACAACTGAGATAAAAAGATGCCTAAACAATGGCATGACAGGAAATGAAAAGTACTGAAAAGAAAAGTGTACAATGAAACTAAAGTGCAGGGTCTTCGGCAAACTGCTCCAAGTCTTCTACAGATGGCTCGATCTCTGCCGGGTCCAAATCACCTGACGACATTCAAAGAAGAAAGAAATAGAATGTCGTCAGCGAACAGGTCGCTCGGTAAGTCCCAAAGATAAGGGAGAAATAGACAGAGAGTAAGAGAGAGAGTGTGTGTGTGTGAGAGTAGCTTTTAATGTTGTATTATATTATTTTAGTGTTAATGCTGTTGCTATCGTAAGTTCAAGGGTGAATGAAAACCCAACAGGCTATAATCCAGGGGTTGGGAACAACGGGCCCAAATGATATGTTAGTAGTGGGATTTCGACCGTCGCCGAAATATTCCAAACTCAACAGGCCACAGTCCAGGAGTACGGAAACACGGGCCCTCATGATTGCTTTCTTGTGTTAGTAGACATGGATTCATGATCTAGGGGGACTCTTGAGATTATGTTGGATTCACGAATGAACTACGCCAATACCCCGGTAGTTATGTTATTGATAGTACTGTATTGCATTGTATTGTCTTGTAAATTGAATTGTGTAATTTGATGACTGACCAAAACCATGATATCAGTAAACGGATGTAACTGCATAATCATGTAAATGGAATAACTGGATAATGGATGTATATTCATGGTTTGATTCAGTCAAGTTGTATAAATTGATAACTGGATTCACGGATTCACGTGTTCATATTGAATTGGAATATTGTAGATTGTAGATTGTACTTGAATCATATTCAAGTCAGATATAATCAGACTCACATCCGAGTCAGACAATTAGAAATGTAAATCGAAGTCTTGATTATTTCTTAAACCTATATTTACTAGGGTCCTTAGGGTAATTTATAAAACTTGAGGGGGTTTTATGTAAAAATATTTTTTATATACTTTTCAAAATACACCTCAAGTATTCATTATTCGTCTTTAAAGTTGTAATGAATGTGGATTTTATATTGTGCCATTTCTAGTGAAAATATCCTAGTTTTATAAATAAAGGTATTTATCTGTAATATTGATTTATTTGAAGTTCATGGTATTTTAGTGTAAAATTTATTCTTGTGATTTTTAGAAAAATGTGGAATATTTATATCATGATAAAATAGATATTTAAATGATAAAAATATATATATTTATACAAAAATAATTTTAATAAATATTTTATACTTCAAAAATCTCATTTTCTTAAGATGTCGTATTTTAAACCTTTCGAGTCCGAATGCTCCTTGCGGAGGTCTGAATCTCGCACTACTAAGCCTGAGGATGTTGGATAATCCGCACCATCCCGAACGGGTTCCCCAAAAATGGGTTGTAGCGGCGCTTTGCAAAGATTGTAAAATATTAAATCCTTTAGAAAACGGTTTTATAAAGTAAAAGGTATTTATTTGTAAAAATGTCAATTTTCCGTATTTTAGATTCTAGGGTTTCCTAAGTCAACTAGCCTATTTCTAAATGGTCTAAACGACAAGTTGTTAGATGCCTCAAATCGCCTCTTCACCGCCAATTGTGGCCAGGTAAGTACAAATGAGGAAAGGAGAGATCCGCTCACGAATTATCGTGAGACGGGCCTTTTAAAGTTACATTTCTCACTTGCCTAGCCTAGACACCACAAAGTCAGGTTTAGATAAACGACCGATGTCCATAACTTATCGTGTTTTCCTAATAAGAGGTATTTATTTAAAAGTGTATCAAAGCTAAAACTTTTAGAAATGGTTTTATTAAGAATATGATATTTAAATGAAAGTATTGTTTTATCGTATTCCAAGTTTTGATGATATCGTTTAGGGCTGTATTTGCGTGTGTGGGGAGGTAGGTCATTACATCGTGCTCTACTTTAAATATATAGCAAGGTTAAGGGGGTTAAATGTGAAATCGAAATATTGTGGTATTTAAGTGAAAAATACGATAAATTGAAAAGGCTATAATTTCATGTGATGAAACTTGTTCATATTGTTCGTTAAATGTTTAATAGTCAACAATAAGATATTTAAACATGAATATATTGGTGAGAAGTGAAATTTTATAGAAAACCGAATCGGAAATCGGATTTGTTCCGATTCCGTCGGGTTTTGTAATTTCGTATTTTAGAGAATAAGAAAGAGGATAGAATGGGACTTACAGATTTTGATTTATACAAAGGAGTGAGGGGGGGACTAAAGGGGTTGCCGATGCGTTGCTTCGTCGCCGGTTGTTCCTAAAAACGTCGCCGGAATTTCCGCCAGAGTTTCGCCGGAGCTTCGCCCCGAACTTGTTTTCAAAGCACACAACTCTTGAGAAGATTTTTAAGAGAGTGAGCTTAGGGTTTTGGGATGAGAGGGTAGAGGGTAGGGGGTATATTTATAGGGTAGGCTAGAGGTAGGGTAGGTGAAGGGTTTTTGATTAAAAAAAATATAAAAAATATAGAAAATTCATTAAAAATCGTAGTAAATAGGGTATATTGAAGTCTCGGGAACCGATCCATTAAATTAGAGTATGCAGAGGGGTTTGGAATACAAAAAGACAGATTTTTGGTGTTGACGACTCGGCCGTCCGGTCGAGTCCGGCCGGCGGCGCCGGCCTGAGTCGGGCTGAGTCAGGGGTCGTGAAGGTGGGGGGTCTCATAGGGTAAGCACTGGTATATTTAGTTTTTGAAGTTCAGTTCAAGTTTTGGGAGTTATGGTGTTTGGACTGTTGGGCTTCCAAAGGATTTAAAACAAAATAAATACAAAAATAATGTGGGGTAGGGGATTTGAACTCTGGTGGCTTGGTTCAGCAGTGCAAGGTATTACCAATGAGTCACAAGCTCCTTCTTGTAATTATTTGTGTGAAATAATTACTTAAAGAGATATCAGCAACATTAAATACTCCAAGTATACTTTGAATTTAAATCAATTCTTTGTACTTTAAAAATGGAGTTATTTAATTACTTAAGTCTTGTGCTCAGGTAATAAATACCCCTTTATGGATTTTGAAAATTTTGTATCGGAAATTTGGGGTTGTTACATTCTACCCTCCTTATAAAAATTTCGTCCTCGAAATTTGTAAAAGGAAAGTGTAACAGATTCAAGGAAAGTTTGGTGAGAGTGTGAAGAATGACAAAGTGATGCAAGGGTGTGAAAAAGGTTGAAGAGAATTACCATGGTTATCCTAACCAACCGTATCAGCTTCTACGGCTGCCAAATTGTAAGCTTGGTGTCTCGGTACGTTTCTTCGTGCAAGCTGGTACACTGCTGATTGTCGAGGTAAAGGTGGTCCACGTGGAGGTGGTGCAGGAAGAGTTAACCGGGTAGGTGGGGCTTGGAAAGCTGGTCTAGCTGCGGAATTAGGATTAGTTCGGTTGTGTGGACAAGTTCCTATGGTATGTGAGGATGATCCACATATCAGGCAAAGACCGTTTGCTCGTCGGCAAACTTCCATCAGATGTCCAGCTCTTTTGCAGTAGGTACAAAAGGCTGGGCTGGACCTGTTGATTGGTACTCCCAGTCTCCTTGGTATAAATGGTGGTCCTGATGCGGCTTCTCTTGCCATCTGGTTGGCAGGGCGCTTGACTCCTGCAGACTGAGCTTTGCCCCTTACTTTTATCACTGCCTCATAACTGCGGGCAGCTTCCAGAGCATGCTCATGAGTCGGAAATTTCCCTGTGGCTAGTGCAGCCTGGATTTCCGTGTCCAAACCTTGTTGAAAGCGACGGGCTTTGATGTTAGTTATATGTATGCCCTAGAGGCCATTACTATACATTGGATGTATATTGTAGTGGATGCTGGGACATATATAGGTAGGGCTTTCTTGCTCAACATGATAGTACGCTATCTGGTTGCTCTTTATCTTAACATGTATACTTTCTGTCTCTCTGGTACATGTTGATAAAGCCCTTAGGATGTGTACTCGACTTCCAGGACTATGATGCAGATCATACTAGTGGGGGCTAGGTAGTCCATGAGTACATCCTTCAATGTTCCTAGTCGCGGGAATATCGAGACGGCGTATCGATATTCCAGAGTAGACTAGCGTATATCTTCTCGACCCATGTGATGGGCGATGGATGATGCCATATCCATTGGTGTTTGACATCAGAGATGGTATGCGGGTGCTCAGTGGAGACTGGGTACACTGAACGGACTCACCGAGAACTCCCAGATGGTATTATACCTCACGTCAGATGGCAGTTCTCTGGTGACACTGGTACAGCTTAGTCTGTTGACCCGAGATCGTCTTAGAGTCTTGTGTGTCTCCCACCGTGCTTTGATTTCCACCCTACCATGGCTCTACTGAGTCATGCAAACAGGTGGTTTTTGGGTACAGTCCCGATTCACATGGAGGCAATCAGCGATAGGAGGGGATTCGTCTCTCCCGGTATTGGGGGTTGATGTTGCGCTATGCTCGACTGGCCATAACAGGAAATCCCTGGCCAGGGTTGCAATGATATACTGGTAAGAGTTATCAGTAGTTTCACGATTGTTATGGACCTTACGTCGGCATGACTTATCAAGCTATTGGGGTCTGACGTTTACCACCCCTAGACGAGATATGCGACATATCAGACGAACAGACCGGACTGTACGGTAAGTGTTACTGGTTGGATTCATAGGAGTGTGAGTGGGCTTGCTCGTCGATCTTCTGATCGCTCAATACCCGGGTGGCCGTTATGTTTAGCAGACCGCTTGCGGCTTGTGGGTGTTTGATATGATCATCACCTGCTGCCGGCGTATTGACGAGTCTTTAGAGTCCTACACAGAGATTTCCTGGCTCAAGCGAAACGAAATAGGAGCGCATATGAGATATGTGCGGGACCGAGAATAATGCGTGTATGTGATACCGTATTCTATTCTTGCGATGAATGTATCAATTGGTTGTATACGATATAACCTAGTTATCGAATCGAGGATTGATTCGATAAGTCGATACATTGAATATTAGTCGGTCATATGCGATATGACCGGGTCGTTAAATCAAGTGTTGATTTAATGATTTAATGTATAATTATATATTTGATATATTACTATACATTAACTAGTATTGGTTCACTCAAGATTGACTTTCTCACTTGAAATGCACAAGTTGTATATGTGATATATTTTTTGTGCACTTGTTTGTATCATGTTTGATGATACATGCAAACTTGGGTTTGTGTAAGACTTAAACCATGTTTAGTGAATGGTTAGGGTTTCATTTCACTTATTTATTTATCTATTTATTTTGGTTAAAAGAAAAAGGAAAACAAAATGGTTGCTTTCATACAAGAAGCTTCTTGATACTTCATGCATCTTTGACTAAGTGACCATTTTTGTCTTCATCTCCTAACCCTAACCATTCAACTAAATCCTAGTTAATTCTCTACACTAAACCATGGTTGCAAATATGATAAGTATCATTTTATTTTCTATTTTTATATACTTATCATATTCTTCTTCTTCTTCTTAAACAAGAAGAAAGCTTGCTACCATTAATGGCAACATGAGAAAAAGAGTGAGAAATCCAATTCTAAAGTGAACCCACTTCCTATTTCTTCATCCTCTACCACTTGCCAAGTAGTATAGGGTGTTTTCTTCACAAATTTCATGACTTGGTGAAATTGGAGCTTGATCTTGAGTTGCCTCGACGTAGATCATCTTCAGCATCGAAGTCGACGACCTAGCCCGATCATTTCTCCGACGAAACCTTCGCCAGAGTCCGGATTCCGATAGGTACAGCGGAGGGACGTCATCACGGAGCCTAGGAAGTGGAGGACCGGATCTACAAAGGTTGTAGTCACTTTCCTTTAGCAATAAAGTCGTTTACTTGCTTGCATCGCCTTATCATCTAGTTAACGATCCGTATTAGGGTTTGTAGGCACATGAAAAAAATTTGAATTGGGCATGTTTGATCTGTTGTGAGACCTCATTAGTGTGCCTAGGAACCCTACATTTGATCTCATCCGTCAGTATTAGGTGTGCCGCAAATTGACTGAGTATGGTGAACTCAACGTCATACTCATCTACTGACTTGTCCAACATCGATCCTTGTTGTAGATGAATGAACTGCTGTTCCATGGCAAATCTGGCAGTCACAAGGAAGTATTTCGCGTCGAACTTCTCGTGAAAAGTCTTCCATTCAGTAGGCTGTACGAGACGGCTTTCTTCCGCCTTCCACCAGTTTCGTGCATTGTCCGTGAGCTGTAATTTTGCCACGCGAACCCAAGATATATCTGGCACTTGTGCTGCGGCCAGATCATCCTCTATGCTCTGAGCCTATTCCTCAGCTTCCAGTGGGCTCCCCTTTCCTGAGAACTGTTTGGGATGTAAGGCTCTGAATTGCTTCACCCCAGGTGCTTCAGTCTCGAGACGGTTCAAGAGCTGCTGCTGTCCCTCTAGGAGGCTGCGAATTGCCTCAAGCAAAACCGTTTGCTCATTGAGTGGAGCAGGAACGGCAGGTGTGAGTGGTAGTGGTGGAGGTGTGTTGTTGATATTGGTGCTGGTGTTGTTCGGGGAATCCATAATCTTGAAGAAAAATTTAGGTTATGACAGATTCAAAGTATATGATTCAAAGAATAAGAAATGATGGGATTCAAGGAACATGATTGTAAAGAATGTTTTAGTTGCTGGTTCTTGTGTTTTATATTGCTTAGGGTTCCATACAGCTCTGACCTGGATGGGCCACCAACAAAACCTGTCACGCCCCGCTTCCCATTCTACGGTGAAGGGGACGCGACTGGCCCGCTACGTATTTACTCAGAATCAAATACGCTAAGCGTAACTAAGCAATATAAAAGAAAATACACAAAAGACAAGCTATAATAAAAACAACAACTTTTATTTATTAACATTCTTTTGTACAATGCATGAAAAGGAAATACAACTGAGATAAAAAGATGCCTAAACAATGGCATGACAGGAAATGAAAAGTACTGAAAAGAAAAGTGTATAATGAAACTAAAGTGCAGGGTCTTCGGCAAACTGCTCCAAGTCTTCTACAGATGGCTTGATCTCTGCCGGGTCCAAATCACCTGACGACATTCAAAGAAGAAAGAAATAGAATGTCGTCAGCGAACAGGTCGCTCGGTAAGTCCCAAAGATAAGGGAGAAATAGACAGAGAGTAAGAGAGAGAGAGAGAGAGAGAGTGTGTGTGAGTAGCTTTTAATGTTGTATTATATTGTTTTAGTGTTAATGCTGTTGTTATCGTAAGTTCAAGGGTGAATGTCAACTAATCTCAAGAGTGTTCTCAAACCCAACAGGCTGTAATTCATGGGTAGGGAACCACAGGCCCAAATGATAAGTTAGTAGCGGGACTTCGACCGTCGCCGAAGTATTCCAAACTCAACAGGCCACAGTCCAGGAGCATGGAAACACGGGCCCTCATGATTGCTTGCTTGTGTTAGTAAACATGGATTCATGATTTAGGGGGACTCTTGAGATTATGTTGGATTCACGAATGAACTACCCCAATACCCTGTGTAGTTAAATTATTGATAGTACTGTATTGCATTGTATTGTCTTGTAAATTGAATTCTGTAATTGGATGACTGACCAAAACCATGATATCAGTAAACGGATGTAACTGCATAATCATGTAAATGGAATAACTGGATAATGGATGTATATCCATGGTTTGATTCAGTCAAGTTGTATAGATTGATAACTGGATTCACGGATTCACGTGTTCATATTGAATTGGAATATTGTAGATTATAGATTGTACTTGAATCATATTCAAGTCAGATATAATCAGACTCAAATCTAAGTCAGACAATTAGAAATATAAATCAAAGTCTTGATTATTTCTTAAACCTATATTTACTAGGGTACTTAAGGTAATTTATAAAACTTGAGGGGTTTTTAAGTAAAAATATATTTTATATACTTTTCAAAATACACCTCAAGTATTCATTATTTGTCTTTAAAGTTGTAATGAATGTGGATTTTATATTGTGCTATTTCTAGTGAAAATATTCTAGTTTTATAAATAAAGGTATTTATCTGTAATATTGATTTATTTGAAGTTCATGGTATTTTAGTGTAAAATTTATTCTTGTGAATTTTAGAAAAAGGTGGAATATTTATATCATGATAAAATAGATATTTAAATGATAAAAATACATATATTTATTTTAATAAATATTTTATACTCCAAAAATCTCATTTTTTTAAGATGTCGTATTTTAAACCTTTCGAGACCGAATGCTCTTTGCGGAGGTCTAAATCTAGCACTACTAAGCCCGAGGATGTGCGATAATCCGCATCATCCCGAATGGGTTCCCCAAAAATGGATTGTAGCGGCGCTTTGCAAAGATTGTAAAATACTAAATCTTTTAGAAAACGGTTTTATAAAATAAAAGGTATTTATTTGTAAAAATGTCAATTTTCCGTATTTTAAATTCTAGGGTTTCCTAAGTCAACTAGCCTATTTCTAAATGGTCTAAACGACAAGTTGTTAGATGCCTCAAATCGCCTCTTCACCGCCAATTGTGGCCAGGTAAGTACAAATGAGGAAAGGAGAGATCCGCTCACGAATTAGCGTGAGACGGGCCTTTTAAAGTTACATTTCTCACTTGCCTAGCCTAGACACCACAAAGTCAGGTTTAGATAAACGACCGATGTCCATAACTTATCGTGTTTTCCTAATAAGAGGTATTTATTTAAAAGTATATCAAAGCTAAAACTTTTAGAAATGGTTTTATTAAGAATATGATATTTAAATGAAATTATTGTTTTATCGTATTCCAAGTTTTGATGATATCGTTTAGGGCTGTATTTGCGTGTGTGGGGAGGTAGGTCATTACATCGTGCTCTACTTTAAATATATAGCAAGGTTAAGGGGGTTAAATGTGAAATCGAAACATTGTGGTATTTAAGTGAAAAATACGATAAATTGAAAAGGCTATCATTTCATATGATGAAACTTGTTCAAATTGTTCGTTAAATGTTTAATGGTCAACAATAAGATATTTAAACATGAATATATTGGTGAGAAGTGAAATTTTATAGAAAACCGAATCGGAAATCGGATTTGTTCTGATTCCGTCGGGTTTTGTAATTTCATATTTTGGAGAATAAGAAAGAGGGATAGAATGGGAATTACGGATTTTGATTTATACAAAGGAGTGAGGAGGGGACTAAAGGGGTTGCCGATGCGTTGCTTCGTCGCCGGTTGTTCCTAAAAACGTCGCCGGAATTTCCGCCGGAATTTCGCCGGAGCTTCGCCGCGAACTTGTTTTCAAAGTACACAACTCTTGAGAAGATTTTTGAGATAGTGAGCTTAGGGTTTTGGGATGAGAGGGTAGAGGGTAGGGGGTGTATTTATAGGGTAGGCTAGGGGTAGGGTAGGTGAAGGGTTTTTGATTAAAAAAAATATAGAAAATATAGAAAATTCATTAAAAATCGTAGTAAATAGGGTATATTGAAGTCTCGGGAACCGATCCATTAAATTAGAGTATGCAGAGGGGTTTGGAATACAAAAAGACAGATTTTTGGTGTTGACGACTCGGCCGTCCGGCAGCGCCGGCCCGAGTTGGGCCGAGTCAGGGGTCGTGAAGGTGGGGGGTCTCGTAGGGTAAGCACTAGTATATTTAGTTTTTGAAGTTCAGTTCAAGTTTTGGGAGTTATGGTGTTTGGACTGTTGGGCTTCCAAAGGATTTAAAACAAAATAAATACAAAAATAATGTGGGGTAGGGGATTTGAACTCTGGTGGCTTAGTTCAGCAGTGCAAGGTATTACCAATGAGTCATAAGCTCTTTCTTATAATTATTTGTGTGAAATAATTACTTAAAGAGATATCAGCAACATTAAATACTCCAAGTATACTTTGAATTTAAATCGATTCTTTGTACTTTAAAAATGGAGTTATTTAATTACTTAAGTCTTGTGCTCAGGTAATAAATACCCATTTATGGATTTTGAAAAAAATATTTTGAAAAATTTGTATCGGAAATTTGGGGTTGTTACAAAACCCATGGACTATGATGTCCTTAACCTCGGACTGTGGGGTCCCTTTTAAACCCACGGACTATGATGTCCTTAACCTCGGACTGTGGGGTCCCTTTAAACCCACGGACTATGATGTTCTTAACCTTGGACCACCATGTCCTTAAACTGGTAATTGACCGCAAAGTTCCTAAACTAAAACAATAGAGCCCAAATGCTCTTTTTTTGGATCTAAATGATCCTGTTAAGTAGATCTTAGTCCAAAATTAGACTAACGTATCCTTAACAAACGGTTAAGTTGACCTTAATCTAAAATTAGACTAACGTGTCCTTAACAAACTGTTAAGTTGATCTTAGTCTAAAATTAGACTAACGTGTCCTCAACAAACTGTTGAGTAGATCTTACTCTAAAATTAGACTAACGTATTCTCAACAAACGTTTAAGTCGATCTTAGTCTCAAATAAGATTAACGATCCTTAAACCCAATCCAAACCCAAATCTAAGAAAATACGGATTTGGACTAATCCACGCCTTACGGGCGACAACATAAATTAGTCTCCGTATACAATCCACGGGCAACTAAAAACAAAACAAACACCCACGACACGAAGTGACCATCTGGAGAAGGAGAAAGTTGTTACCGCGATGCGGTAGCGTAATTAACTGTAGGGGCTTGCGCCTGCAGGGAAGAGTGTCCCCACAATCAAAATCCCCTCAAATGAGGGGGAATCTGACGAAGTCTGCTAGATCGGCCGCATCCGTTTAAACTTTCGATACATGGTGTCATAAATCAACTTGGCATCTTTGGAGAGGTGGACGGATAGCATCCAATTAGCATCTGCCCTCGGAATTCAGGCCCGGACGTCCCAACGTCCCGGTGGCGTCTTTCGGTGGAGAACAGCTGCGCACGTGACCCTGCGGGCATCCAACGGCCACGTGCTGCGCAGGTGACCCGCGGGGGCCAAGCACCCACGCGCCAGGCACGTGTCTTTAAGACGCTCCTTATCCTTCATTTTCCGCGCACTCCACTCCAGAAACACGTCCCCCGTGAGAAAAATTTTTCTAACGGGGCGTTGCCCCGCACCCCGCAAGAGGGCCGCTAGCCCCCTTGGCCCCCAGCCCGCTATTCGGGTAGTGGGACCCCCGTAAACTCTGCGAAGCCCCCGGTATATCCAAAACCCCTCAAGACACACATACGCACACTGCACATTGAGTTTGCCTGACCAGTTCGACCCGTCAATCGGAGGTTCCCTTAATTAACGACAGTTTAGTCCGCGGTTGCTAGAGATTCGGATCTCCACAATCAATAAACCCCCGCCTACTCTGGGCTGGAGGAATCTGTAGTATGCCTGACAAGCGACGCGTATTCCCATCTCAATGGGGTGACGAAAAACATCCTACAGGCCCTATGCCACTGTATAGGCATAAGCCAATCCTTGCCCTCGAGTGGCCCGACGAATACAAACTTCTCCTTCCATTCGTGAATGGAAGAAGGAATAACTACCACCCCTGACCCGGCCGTCCCTCCCCTGCGTTTTTTGAGGGAAATATACACCCAGCTCGGCTCGTCCTTACGGGTGCCGGGATGATTTTTGTAACAAAGGAAGGAAGTGAGAAGGGTCAGGCTGAAAGGGATTTCTTCAAGTCTCAACCGGAACAGGAACCCGAGGAGAATTCTCCATGAGTTCGGCACTAACTGGCTTGAAGCAAGTTGGAAGCAACGTAGTACCCCGCATACTTCGGGAGGAAAGGGCAGACGCATCCCAGCCCAGAATGCATCCAAGTACAAAGCAATCTCCTTACTCTGCACCTGATCCGCCCTTTCGTCCTCCCTAGCTAAACGAAGCAAATAGCTAGGGGGAATGTGGAAACGAGACCAAATATCAGTGAACTCATCTACGTTTCTTAGGAGGGAGGGGGCATCGCGAGCGTTCCCAGTGCGCACTTTGGGGACCCTTACCATCGTCTGATGACGAGCAGCGCGGGTGGCCCTAACTCTATGAAGGGAACCCAACTCGGATGGGGGTAGAGAAAGAAGCATGAGAAGACACCCTGGACTCGGCTCCAACAATTGGAACCTCATTGCCCGACTCTACCCTAACAACTTCAACAGACTCCTCAGAGGAAGACATCTAACCTGATTCAGAAGAAGGAGTCCTCCGAGAAAAGAGCACGAGAGATCCGATCTAAAGGACAGAGCGCCGAGCTATCTCTCGCAGCAAAAGAAAATAATGGCGAACGTGTGGACCCTGGGAGGATCCCACCCCTATTTATACTACTTGGGCGATGCATCCAACGGCTCAGATCGTTTCCCGCCAAAACGAAGCTTCGCGCTTGCTAGCCGTCGACGCCCCACGTGTCAAACGACCATTGGAGACGTCCCTTCGGGCGCAGGCGACAGCGACAGCCCGTCACGTCCGCCAATACGTGTCGGACAAGTGGCCTGCGCTTCAACAGACGTATAAGCGAATCGGCGCTCCCTCTTTAATGCACGATCGCCCCCCTGATCCGCTGACGTCATCGAAGATACGCCCAGCCGCCTCAGAGATCCGTGCTGATAGGTTTTTGAACACAGGCTGAGCCCGGGAGACCGGTCATACCACTGTCGACCCGATCCATAAATAGGTCAGGACGAGAGTGGGGGGCTAATGAGGATGCTCATAAGTGGTAACTCCCCAGATCATGACACGTGGCAGATGACGTGTCCCGAGGCTCACGCAAACAAGGAAAGCACTATGCGTTGGATGCTTTCCTCGGGCTATCGTCCCGGGGTGTATCCCAACCTTCTGTGGGCCCCCGAACGCTCTTATGCACACTTTACAAATGACCGAGGGCTCGTCTCCGAGCCCCCTACACGCTGAGCTTCCTCAACCCTCCCAGCTCGCCTCCGAGCTATGACAGAACCGAGCGCCCTCGGCCTCCCTCTCGTCTCCGAGCCTCCCGCCGAGCTAAGCCTCCCCGGTTCTACCAAGCAACCAAGGACGCAGAGCCCAAGAGCTTCCGCCACGGTTTCGCGTATCTCTTCAGAAGCGAGATATCCGCCACCCAACATTCCGCGTTCCACGCCGCCGTATCCCTCCATCAACCAGCGTATCTCGTCATTAATGGAGGGATCCCGTCATTCATGCAGACGTAACGCCAGGGGCGTAACGGCCGGTGAAGATCTCGCGCCAGCTCGCTCCAAACGACCACTATAAAACCCCTCTTCCAGACGACTCAGGTAACGCAATTTCAATCTAACAAGCCGCTATTCTGCTCAAATATCTCGTCTAACTTGATCGTCGGAGGGTCCACGGTGGTACAACCATCCCGGGACTTCTTTTACAGGTAGCTCAGCTTCACCTCAAATCAAGCCCACCGAGATCCACACGCTCAGGGAAATGACCCCCAACACCAATCTCGGTCGTTTATCTACGCTCGCGACAGATCGACGGAGGACAACATCTGAAGAAGATCCTAACCACCATCAGAAACATTTGGACACTATTGTTTGGAAAACTATTTTTTTTGGCACCGGCGTGTAAGCGCTAATTCATGCACACAACACATCCATACATACCGCACATAGGTGCACAACACACGCATCTAGGGGACCTACGAACTTGTCCCAAAATCTTTAATTTGTGGTCACTTCCCCTCTTGGACTATTTTGGTTGCTAAACAGGTTTCAAGCATAACTTTTTGGAGTTTAGTTTCGAAACCTCACAAAACCATACCTCGAGGCATTCAAAAAACATACGTAACTTTCAAGTTTTCCGAATTCTTAAAGATATGCTAAACCTCCTTAAAATATCATCTCGACAAAAAATCTAATTTTTTTTTATCATCTTCACCAAAATTCTTCTCAGATATTTTGTTTATAACGGTTTGATATATCCTTATAAACTATGGAACCGAATCATTTCCTCCTGTCAAGTTCATCTTATTTCTTAGAGCCTTTCAATCCTTAAATGGTCGCGACTGATTCAAGGGCCATCATCCTTGGGCATTCGTTTGTATGGCAGGGCATTTGAGAATTTCATGAAGAAAATTACCAAAATATATAATCTGTAAATCTACTGCCTCAAGATGTAAAATACATCTTCTATTCTTCATGTAAGTTGGAAGAGAACTATACACAACTTAGAATAAAATATATAATGACTATTCAACACACAGTTTAGTATACTTCATTATTCAAGTTGCATAAAATGAGATGATTTATTTTATTGAAATGAGACTATTATACTGTCTGTCTTATAAATGTGCAAGTCAGGTGCAGCTGAGAGTACAATAGCATTTCTTTGGAGCTTGACATTGGCAAAGCGAAAAGAGTGGATTCGGAGTCCATGCATGAAGGAAAATAGCATTCGTTTTATTGCATCTAACGGTTCAGATTCATCCAAAATCATATTTGATGATGCTCAATATTGACGATGCGAGATCAGAACACGTGGCGGATGACATATCCGGAAGGAAGGGCCCACAGAGACCGACTAGGCCACCCTTGTACCCGACCTGCAAGCACAAGCTGACCCTCCTCGGGGCCCCCAGCAAATTTGCCTCCTCGGCCCCCCAGCTCGTCCCGAGCTGCCACAAGACCAGGACTCCTAAGCCCTCTTGCTCGGTTCCGAGCTCCCCAGCCGAGGCCGTCTTCCTCGGTCCCTCCGACCGACCAACTCCACCACTCGCAGGCGTAACCGCCGCTCCGCAAATCTCGCCACGCGCAGATTTTCCGCTAGCAACGTCCCACGTTCCACGCCATCACGATCCCCATTAATGGGCGATCCGCTCTTCACGCGGGCGTGACGCCAGGAGCGTAACGGCCGGCGAGATGCTCGCGCCAACTGCTGCGTGCCTCCGCCGCTATATAAACCCTCATCACAGAGGGGTCAGGTAAGCCATTCTTGATTCCACTTAGCCGTTACTCTGCTCGGATCTAGTACTAACTTGATCGTCAAAGGGTCCTCGGTGGTACCAAACCATCCCGGGACTCCTTTGCAGTTGCTCGGCGCTAAACTTCTCAAATCACCAATCTTCTCAAAACCCATTGAGACCCACACGCAGCAGGAGATCACCGCCGAAATCCACCGGGAGATCAACGGAAGACAACATCTGACGGAGACCCGAAAATGACCTCCATCAGTACTCAACGGTCAAGATTTGTGTATAACAGAAGGCCTTATGTATTGATATATTCTACGAGTAAATCACGTAGCATACAGGGTCCATCATTCAGAGCACTCATGGAATTGGATTTCCAATAGCCGGGATTCTTTTTCCCATAGAGTGTCCAAGAGAAATCCCCGCAATTTAGAATTTGTGGAATGTAGAGGGCTAAGAATTTCTATTTCTATGCGAAAGTCCTAATTATGGAGGGCTCAAATGCAAAAGTTTTGAAGAGGACCATGGTGCAAATTGAAAGATTTAAGAGGGTTAAACTATCAATATACTTGTCAAAATACAGAAATTCGCTAGTACGATCTCCTTCATTTCTCCTCAATCTCTCCATCGTCGCTTCCATCAGAATCTCTCAGGTAATCATATGCCTTAATCTTTACACGATTTCTTCTTCTATTACTATTTATTTATTTTCCGCACCAAAGTTTTCAATCTGGCTTCTGCTTTTGGCAATTTCTAACATATGATCTAGGGTTTTTGTTTGGAAAAATCGAACCTTTGACGATTTCAATATAAAAAATGAGTATTTTTGTTGTTGTTGATGATTAGTTGCTAATTAGGTTTTTGTATGAGGCATTTATCGATATGTGGTTCCTCTATCAACAGATCTAGGGTTTGCTGCTTATTAAGCTGTGTTTCTAAAGCTTGAGTGTCTTGTGAGAGCAAATCTGAATTTGTTATGAATGGCGCCTTCGGCAAAGACTAGGCTTAATATTACGCGATCCGCAAAAGGATACGAAATTACCTAAATGTCGACAAATTTGTGCCTTGTAAATTGTTGTAGAGTGGAAAAGTTGAGAAGAATGGAAAGATGATAGATTTGTTATAGAAATGCAATAATGTTCAAAACGGCACATGAAGGTCACGGTCGGATAAAACCACGTGCCCATGAAATTTTATTGAATGAGCATAGAAATATTTACTTTTTTATTTTATGTAGTCGGAATTTGTTGTAAAGGGGATAATAACGAGTGATGGGTGATTTCACTACCTACAACAGAAATATCTGTTGGGAATGCTAACATTCTGTTGGGAAGGTCAGACATAGTGTGTCGGTGATAAGCATGCCGAGATTTATTTTATTAAGGACAAAGTTTCTGTTGTTTTTTATGAATCCATATGAATATTCGAAATCAACGAAATGTTAGATACTGAAAAGAGATTGAAACAATAAAATATATTGCTGAAAGATCATGAAACAAGATGATGGAGAGGTTAGGGTTACATCATAATCTAACCTCAAGCTTAGGAAGCATCCACATGCATTGAAAATCTTTGCCCCTACTAACTGATTACATCACGATACAGCGACAACAGAACAAACTTGGTTGACTAATGTGGTTTCAATTGGTAATAATCTCGTTTGAAGCAGGAGTTACCTTTATTATTGTTTTGAGTCTTTCGCGTTCTAGCGGAGCAAAGTCTCGTCATCTCTTCTTCTAGTTTTTATTTTTATTTTCTTTAGCTGATGCATTGCATTCTCTATGTATCATGTATAGTTGGAGCAGATATTGTTAACTAAATTCTTTGGTTACTTCATAACTTCGTAGATATGAATATGTATGGGCCTGTTTTATTGTATTTGAAAGCTCAGGTGGTTTTGTAATTGTTACCTTGGAAATGTGGAATTCTGAATCTAAATCATATTGGTTTACTTGTATTGTATTTAAGGCCTTGAGTTTCTTTTTCACTTGTATGTGCAAAGAGATAAAATTTATTATTTATCGACTTCTATATAATAGCAAAATGCTGCTGTTCATGTTGCGATATAGATAGGCCTCAACAGTGAGCATTGAAAGGGGGGAAAGGATTCTCCCATGTTTACCATTCATTTATTAGAAGTTATTCATTTTCTAGGTTCAAAACATTTCATGTGTTAGCCTTTGTATACTGTTGTGATTTGTGACGCATAACAATATCCTTCAATCTTAGTGTACATCTGCTTTTGTGGTTTGGAAATTTAGAATATAATATGTCGATAGATTTAAATAATTCATGTCATTAGTATCTTTCAGAGTTTTGGGATTTGTTATGTTCTCTCATGTTATCCATGCTTTTATCCGCAGTTATGCATTTTTTTGGCTCAAATTTTTTTCAATTCCAACCCTTTGTTTTTCTAATCGATGTGCGTAATCATATATTTAAAGTTTCAATCTAAGTGTACACCTTTTTTCATGAATTTGAAATTTAAAAATATAAATGCCAATAGGATGCAAATTACATGTTATGTTTAGTAGCTTTTGTAGCTATGAGAGTGCATCGTATTTTACTGCCTGCTTCTGTTAGAGTAGCTCATATTTTCATACAACAAATCTATTATCTCTCGCTTCTTCTGAAGATTTCCCCATCGAAAGACACACTCTAGTTATTTAGAATTTAGGACAAATTGTATTGAATGCTTTTATCATATTGCAGGATGACTGAAGCTACCGAATCACCTTTCAGGTCTAGGGAGGCGATTCACAAATATCAGCAGATTTTTCAGAACACCCATAAACATACCTACCTCAAAGGACGCTTTGATATGATAACTTCTGTTGCTATCCCCCTTGCACTTGCAGGATCCGCCTTGTTTCTCATTGTAAGTTTTATGCTTATGATAAGGGATGATTGCACAAAACATCCCTGTAGTTTACCCATATAGAACCTACACCCCTCAAGTGATGTATTAGCACAAACACCCACTCTGTTTATCGACCAAAACCTTCAAAAAGCTACTTAAATTATACTCTATACAACGCAAACAAGTTCTAGAGAAATTAACACTGATTTATGTTGTTAATGGTTGAATTTGATTTCTCCCAAGGGTTTTGATCGATAAGCAGAGGTGTGTTTGCTTTAATAAATCACTTGAGGGGGTACAAGTGCTGTGCAGGATAAAGTACAGTGCAAACAACCCTTATTATTATAATCATTTTTGGTTATCTCATCTTCTTGGAAATTTGCTCTTGGCTATGTGTGTTATGCTTTAGACTTGAACTTAACTTCTTAAAACAAACTTATCATATCTTATTTGGAGGACGCCGACTGCTGGTCGCTTATTTTGACATGCTCCCCTCCTGTTGATCATGGTTACCCCTGCTAGAAGTTTGGCATTAAGTTAAAAAAAAGGGCTGACATGGCTAAAATTATGTAAATCTTTCATATAACCTTCATCGGGGCCTGTATAATCCATGGAATCCGTTGAAATTTTATGGAAGAGGCTTTCAAGTGTAGATACAATGAAGAAACACCAAATCCATAGTGGAGTTAAAATCTTAGTTTCATAAAATTTGTATGGGACTCCCTACGTTTCGGGAATACCAGCACACATCATAAAGAAAGGCCTACTTACACTAAACTACCCTTAACAATCACCGTTTTTCATTAATCTACCTTAAAGTATTTATACTATAGTGAACTCCCTTAAACTTTGGTTTTAAGTGGATATTTCATTAAAATACCCTCAAGTATAGGAACCTTACTGTAATTGAAAACCTAAGGTATTTTACTGAAAACGATTTTATATGGATGATTTGGTGTAATTTATCCTTTAAAAATTAGAAGATCCAGTACCTCCAAATTTTGGAGAAATTGGATGAAATTCAGAGCATAAGTTGAAATATAATCAAAAGTGCATATTGCATGCCAACCAAATACCAACCGGATAGAGAAAACAGATTATAAAACCCTATCATTCACTTCGTTCACTCGCCTCGCCGTAGTATAAATTGGAATCATAGGAATTTCCTACAATGACACTAGCCAACACACTTTTCAGATGCATGTGTAGGTTTTACAAATACAAGAATCATTAAGATTAGAATGGAAAGAGGTAAAAAGTCAATGAATGCTTTGTCATGTGTCAGTGACACTTTGTACTTCCATCCTCTAAATGAGAATATTTTTTTTGGTTCAATTCCCATCTGCAATTCTTCCAAATGAATTGCATTTCACTCATCTTAATTTTAATAAAATTGAGAAATTGAAATTCCAAGATGACAAATTTGAATGGGAATATGAAGTGTGTCGGATTTCCTATTTGATGTTCCTTCAAAACAAAACAATCCGGAAATAGCTGAATATATAAAGAGGATTGTTTTTGAGTTCATTATCATCTATAGTATATAATTTTTTCCCTGCATCTGGATACATCTAATATACTACGTTGTTCGTGATGAGCAGGGACGTGGAGTCTACAACATGTCTCATGGGATTGGAAAGAAGGAATGAAGCCCTTCTGTTTGGTGGCATCTTTAATTTAGATATGGAATGAAAGTTGCCAAAATTTTATAGTTATTTGTTCCGAATAAAATTGTTATCAGAAATCGCAACTTCTGCTGGATTTGTGCTTTTGTTCCTTCAGATTCTATAACATTTTCGAATGCTTTGTGTATGTATCTGACATGTTGTGTAGTATTTGGTTAGAATCCGTATCTTTATACTTCGCGGTTATGATATGTTGTTTTTTCAGCGGTGATGTATGATTAGTTTTAAGTTGTAACGTCAATGCTGTGTATCTTTATACAGTGGGAAATCACTGCTGATATATAATAGGTGAATGTTTGTTTTGCGATTATTTATTTAACATGATTATTGGAACATTAAAATTTTATAATGTGGCCTCAAAATGAAAAATGTTATTTAGGATGTTTTGTTATCAGCCCAAGGAGTTTAAATAGGTCCCCAGATACTTGACCGATTTGTTATATGTAGGATTTCTGCATTCCTATATGATAGGCCTGCAAGCAAACTGTTTCTAGAATTGCAAATTTCATATTTAATAGATGATGTCAAATTCTGTAGAGATAAGGATTCAAATTCAGATTTCATAAGCTCGTTTTCTCGACTAGAATGTATATGTATATGAATAAGTTGAATGGCTAATGTTTTACCTTTGGGAAAGAGGGGAAATTGTTATATCCTGTTAAGTCCTCAGCTCATCTGTTATACGGAACAGGGAACAAGCATACGATCGAGAGGAGGGACGGAGAAAATAATATGCGGATGGCCATTGCAGAGGTGGTATTTGAAGCCGTTATATGTTTATTCCATTCCTCCCTATATTGGGAGGGATCACTGCTGAACCAAAGGTAAGTGTTTGGATTTTTGCGATTATTCTTGAACAAAAATAGTAGAATGCTAAAATTATGAATTCTAGGGAGTTTGAGCAAGTTTGAGATCAAATGTGTGAGATTTTGCATGATTTCAAGCAATATATATAGTTGTTTCAAAACCTTTAGATTCACTTTGTATATGAACATCACCTTCTGCTATCCCGCTAAAAGAACAAGATCAAGATGCACAATAATTACAAAATCGATTCCATACACTGGGGCTGATAACATAAATCACAGAACATAAAATAGAATGGTAAAAAATGCTGATATATATGGCAAAAATAAGTGTGTAGAGAATACTAATAGCATGTTGATTCATGAAAATAACTAGATAAAAACACCCGATACATGCTGAAAAGAATGCAAGCTGATTTGATCACCCCTTTAAATTTCTAGGCATCCGCACTTTCTGCTGGTGAACATCACTAGACCTTTCCTTCAAACACGTAGTAACTTCTGCAGAAGAATCGAAAACACCTGATGTTTCTTGAGCCTTCTCATGATATGGAGGAGAATTTACGCCGAGAAGTTTTATAATGGCTCGGTGCTTCTACTGGACTATACTGAAAATTCTCATGAACCCTCTCATGATATGGAGGAGAATTTAGGCGAGAAGTGTTATATTGGCTCTGTGTTTCTACCAGCCTAAGCTGAAAAATTTCTTGAGCCTTCCTATGATACGGAGAAACATCTCTGCGAGAAGAGTTATAATTGACGGGTTCTTTTTCTACCTTGAGTTGTGAACTAGTGCTAGGCCTAACTAAGATAGCTAGCAAAGCATCCCTATTTCAGAGCATAGAGTAAGTGAAAAGCTTTCGTGATTTCTCTTGAATGCTTCCGAAATTAAGCTCAGCTCTCTGGAACCGACAGCCCTGGCAGCGTTATCCGGTCGTTCGAATGGATCTTCGATCTGAGAAATCATGATAATGCAATGGAAATAGATAACTGGAAGGGTAAACTGCAGAATACAACCCTCTGTTTTCGAAAGTCGCTTTTTGAGCTCTATTTTAGCAGTTGTCATTTCTTTAGGGATTTCCCCCCTATATCCCTCAAATTCTCTCTCATTTTTAAAATGCTCTCTTTCATCCTAGTATTCTTTTATATTCTCCTTTAAATCTCTTAAGCTATCCAAATTCCTCCCTATAGTTAACTCTTAACTCTATTTCAGAATATTTCCTTGACATCGTTAGCTATGTTTTGGATTCTTATATTTTTTTAAAAGACTCTTTAATCTGAATGTTTTATATTTAAATGTAAAATTATTTAGATTAAAGGGGCATTTTAAAGAAATATAAGAGGATATGAGGAGCAATACTGTATTTCAGATATATACACAAAACCTTTTTCGCTACAAATAAATACCCTGGACTTGAGAAATTGCATATAAATACATCAAGCTTTCAATTTACTACTATAAAGCATTTTTGGCGAAAGCTGTTTACTTTTATACATATCCTTATTAATTCATGGAAAACTATGTAAGGTATTAAATCGAAAGTTTAAGGAATTTATTTGCAATTTTCTTAGTTTATGGTATCCATTTGTTACAAAAAGAGTCCAGGGTAGTTATCTGAAGAAGGTGAATGTTAAAGGGAATTTGATTTTGTAATATTTAGCCTTAATTAGCCTATAACTGAAATAGATGCATGAAATAAATACACAATATAGATGGTGCCCTAAGGATGTGTCTTACAATTAGGCTATGCAATTTCTCCATCCATCTAGGATTGCTTCCTATCCTTTCCCATCGATCGACCTGTATATGTGCACATGGCATACTCCAAAGCTCGTCTCTCGATATCTGAAAACTGCAAGAAAGCATCTGATGAAACCATCATATAAAATAGTTTAAAATGGACGGGGTTGCAAATTCTGAATATCATGCATAGCGGTTTGGTTGGTTGGAAATGTATCGCAACCAAAAGCCGAATTTTGGAGCTTAGTCTCCATTTGCAAACGCTGATAAGCAAAAGTAAAGAATTAAAAATGGACAGTAAAATGCAGCAATTGTTGCAGCCGAATTGGCTATGTACCACTGCCACGGCCTTGAAAACGTAAAAGCAGGCAATTATCACAGGTGTTGCACCGGCATCCTATTCAGTCCCTTTCCTATTCTTCAGTAAATGTTGCATGTCCTATTTTTCGACCAGACATGTGCCTTAGGGGGCGGAGCCAAGGTAGGTCCAGCTTGGGCAGACATGCCCTATTTTTCACATTGTATTTTATTTACTACCAAATAGATCATATCTTTGCATTGTACAATACTATGCTAATTAAGTTTTTTCCAAACCCTAGAACACATTGTGTGATGCCTTAATCATTATAAGAACCTTATTAAATGATACAGTTAGGAGAGTTTCATTTAGATTTGAGGGGTATCACAAATTTTATGTTAGGCCAACCCCTTGAGTTTTACAGGTTTAGTATAAACCATCCTCTATTTGAGAAAACTGTACTTAGCCCACTTATTTTAACTCAACTAACCTTTTGATTCTGTTGGATTTATTCCCAAAATTTCATTTAATAATTATAAATATTAAACGATGAACTGTTTTTTTTTTTTTAGAGAATATAATGACGAACTGTTTATATAACTATGACTGAATTATTATTTTTTGATTAAAATGAAGGCATTTCTCTTTGATCCTGTGAACACATCAACAACATATTTTACCCAAGCATGAGGTAAAATATGTTGGTGATATGTTCCACAGGATAAAAAATCGAGGTTCAAGTTGCATTTAGTTACCTTATCAAAGAAACTGGTGAGCAGTTGATAGAGAATGCTTTGTTTTCTTTGTGTACGAGACCTGAACCTTGCTGTATTAGTAGCACACGCATCTTTTATAGGCCTCTCAAGATCAGACAAGTAACCTATATTCAATAGAAATAAGATAAATGAAGAAGCCTATTAAGGCCTTACATTAGCGTGCACCTCTCAAAAATAATTACTCCCGGATCGATGAGAATTCAGCTCTCGGAAATGAAGATCATGAATAATTAAAAGCCAAAAAGAAATGTAAGTCGAAAGAAATAGTGGCGAAACATCTACCTCCATCGTCAACCAAGTTCCATTCATAAATTTCCTTGAGAGGTAGCTGGCTCACATGTCTGGAGTGATATATAAGAAATTGCAAAACATATTAATCCACATCTCTGGAGGTCAAAGATCACCACCGCCGCCGCCAACAACAACTACAAAAGTTTTTATAGTTGCAGACTTGAAAAATAATGGCACAAATTTGTGCCAGCTAAATTCAAGAATACATTCTCACCTTTTCCAAAACATACGAGGATAACTACTCTTTTCAAAAGCTGCACTTTTGCTCTCTAATGTAACAGCCACTGTTTTTCTGTCTCTGCAACTTTTATTATTTTCCAAATATCTCTTGCTGAAAGTATTAAATATGCAACAACTGAAGCGGTGAGAAGTGAAAATATTATCAGGAAAACTTGCAGAGATGGGGAAAAAGAAATGTTTGATTAAGGTAGGGAGCAGGGAGAGCAACTTTTGAAAAGCATGCTATATATCACGCTAGATGGGCAAAAGGGAGGTCTTATGTGATTTTACCCAACTTGTGAATTAAAAGCAAAACTACCTCTTTCTCAAAAATAGCCGAAGGCTAAAACAAATCACATACTATTACACAGATTGTTAAATTTCTTCGTAATTTAACCATGTTCTCTCTCCTGCATTAGCTGAGTATTGAAGCAACAAAAGATAACTAGCGGGGAGTCTCTGTGTTTTGACTTTTCATTTGAAGAAATAAATTGATTTTTTTGGTAAACTTAAGGAGGTTTTATGTAATGCGCAAAATTACAATCACCATTAAACACAAAACAATAAAGGGAAGATTGGCAAAATAGAGGCCGAACAAGATATAAACATCACGCAATATTGCAAGCAAGAGCAGCACCTGATGTAAAAATATCATTAACAAAATAAACATCACGCAATAAATAAAGACGTGACAACAAGAAATAATTCAAATAGATCCAGGATAAATTTATGAACTTCTAATACCTTACATTTATTAAGATGTCAGCGCGAGAAAGGTATATAGCATTAAGGTACAGAGACTCTACAAGACAGAACTTCCCAACAACTAAAATTGAATAGAAAAGGCAAACAAAGGATAATACCATTCCTTTTCAGTACTTGCATTATATCCGGCAGCGTTTTTTGCTTACATTTTCTGCTTGTACGACTCGGAGAATAATTAGCCAGCTCAATCGAAACATCCAAATCTCCCCCTTCTGTGCAGTACAGGTTTGAAATGAAAGATCCAAAAGGCCTGATGACAACATCTGTTTCGGTTGACTCTTTGTTAAAAAATAGACATAAAACACGGATTGATTAGTGCTGACTATGATGAAAAGAAGGCTAATTTTATCAAATGACATTTTATATTGTTTCCGAAGGCTCAAGTGCGCATTACCTTTCAAATGTGCCACAGATCGTACTAGAGTCTCAAGCTCACCGATAGTATCCACAGGTTTGAAGTGATCATTTTCTGAGGGTTTGAGACAAGAAAGGACGTCTTCGAGACAATCCTCTAATATATCATAGGGCAAAGAAAGATGGTAAATCATAACCCCAGCAACTTAACCGCTCGAATAGAAAAATGAAACTGTTAAATACATGTCCAAAAATCGACAACATAACTTATTTAGCTAGTTACTCGAAACTGATAAATAATATAATTGTCATCGAGTTAAGTATCCTGTAAAGTTTATAAAAGCTGTGGTGAGTTATTACTTTAAATGAACCTAGAATATATACGTATCCTGAACAAGCATATTTACGAGCTCATATGCACAAAATGGAGGTATACAATGGGTGGTTGGAAGCCAATGAAAAGTTGTAGAATCACATGAAATTTGGCGTACCCACATCTTAGATGATAACGATGAAGATGATGGATTCTGATCGTCGGAAAACATGACGGAGGACGTATTTTTTCAATGCCATAGGAGGAAATTCCCTCTTATGGCCTCTTCCTCCGTTATTCTCTTTAATCTTCTATGTTACTTTAAAAGGAAAGAAGAACTGTAGCCATGGCCAGCAATTGGGTTGTGGCCTCATCGCGTCTCTAGTCATGTCTAAGGCCATGCTTGGCTCTAAAGAAAGGTGAACTACATACTTGCAACCATAGTTGTCAAAATCTTATATGCATTTCCTATTCTACTATAGGACACGATAATGTAGCTTTTTGATACGATACGATATAGGATAGTGAGGTGCTAAATTCTAATTTGGTTCAGTTCGGGTTTTTAGTCTAGGAAAGAAGTTACTGTCCCAAAATTTCTCAAATCCTTTCAACCCTTATTTGTCCAAGAGATTTTCTTGTCACATCTATAGCTTCTTCATCGCATCATCGCTCTTTTCTTCTTCACGAGCTCCCACTCCATGTGCTTCTTCTTGTATAACCACTTCTCCACTTCTATGCATCATTTCGTCACCACACTTCGACGCTTCTCTGCATCATATCACCGCTTCGCTTCATGGCTTCATCTAGTCTACGCGAAAACTCCTTTGTCGTTAAAGAATCCTAACGAGCTTCTCTCAAATCATAGGGAATTTAGAGTATCTTGTTCTGAAACTCGGCCAATGCTCATTGGCCTTGTCATCTATCACTAATCAATGTTTGTATGTTTGTTGTGGATCTGTGATTTCTATGAACGGGTGTTTGGTTTCTCTCCTACAGAATCTGTTCAATATAATATTTGCTTCTTATAAAAACTTAAAGTTTATTTGTGCACGGTATATTTCATTTGTTTTAGTTAGACGGGATTGCAGACACCTAAGGAAGCAGCGATTTACGAATTTATCCTTTTACCCATGCATCATTTTTTGCATGCTCATCATGCCATTGCATCTGCATCATATCATTCATCTCATCTTTTGTATAAAAATAAATGTTTGGTATACATGGAGGCAACTTAAACGCATAGTTCAAGATCCGTTCAAATGACCAAAATATCCATTTCGAGACGCTAAAAAATCTATATCTCATAAATTCTTGCTCGACTCGTCACGAGAGTTTTTGTAGAGCTTTTTAATGATTTGTCATGAATTACCGAAGCATAAAATTTGAATAGACTTGTCAAATTCTTTGAGATTTGCATTAAACCCTCTCGAGCTTTCAAGAATTGTCCAAAAATTACTTCCAACCAATTGATGAGTATTTTCATGATGTGATCATCACATTTGACCATGTTATATCAATTGAAACTATTTCTGATGGGCAATTTCATCCGGAACCCGTTAATTTCCCTAATCACCCTTTAATCGCCATTAACGATTTCAAATTTTTATCTCGTAATTCTTTGAACCAAATAATGTCAAACATTTAAAACCGTCTTAGTATATTTATGAGGACATATCATAAAAATTTCAACTAAAATCGATAATGTTTACCCGATAAGCCAAATCTCTCTTATTATTTTATCATTAAAATAATATAGTGGACCCACGAGGATACAGTTGTCAATTTTTCTTAATGGATCCTCATAACTTTCTTAGATGATCCTCTGTTACGCTCTGCTTCCCAAACGACAAAGAGAGAGGGTGGACAAGGCCCGTAACGTATTTACACCGAGAAGCACTCCTTCTCGATACGAATACACTAAACGTCTGTATAAGCAGTAAAGTAAAACATAATACAAGAATTTAAAGGTTATAAAATATCATCCATCAATATTTATTACAAGTTTAAAGTTCACTGATAAAGGTCTAACGATTTCAAATAAATAAATAAGAGTTAAAGAAAACCGCCTTAAACCTTGAGGCACACTAATTGAAAAGAAAAACTAAAACCCGGCTTGACTAGAAAAATATTGATTGTCCTCTTCAGTTGGTACCACCTCGTATCTAATTTTGTCTCCTGCTCCACTGTCGTCTAACGACATTCCCCAGAAAAGAAAATAGAAAACTAAGCGAACTAAAGTTCGGAAAGTGAAAATTATTTCTATGGGGTGAATATGAATAAGCTACCGATATGCCCAAATTAAAAAAACTCTAAACACTTGCTAATACACAATCATAATTGAATGGCTTAGAAAATGATATACGAATTAGATAAATGACGAAGTAAGTCTACAATTGTGAACAATGAGCAAGAATTATGCCAAATAGCAATGAGCATAAGCAAGTAATGAGCATAAAGTGTTATCTTGAAATTCTAAGCTAATGAAAAAATAAGAGATAGGAAATTGCAAACTCAAACACACAAGGTTTATAGTGGTTTGAGAGATCAGCTAGTCCATTTTCTTTAGGCGCACGAGCGCGTTCCACTAAATATGTCTTTCTGTTGAAGATAAACACGTTGCCCGGAAGCAACACACCGCGCTTCCGGTAGAGGCTAAACCAAACTCGTCTCCTCAAAAGACCACACGTTATTCGCCACCACGAACAACACTTCCCTTACTGTAAGTCGATATCGCATACTCTACAGGATTTGTAGATAGGCGGAATTTACAAAAAACAATTTTATAGCAAGCAATATTGACTAAACTTCCAAGATCGATCATAAGCTTTAACTTGCTAAACTAATAAAGGTTATAATCTACTATGAAGTGATTTATACCTTTTGGTTCAAGTCCTTTGGATTTTCTTATCCTCTTCTTAAGCTCCTCGTTTGTATGGATCAAGTTTGATCGTCGGCTTCCTCATGTCAAAGAAGATCAATCCGACAATTTATGGTTCAAGCTTTAACCTCAAGAATGAGGTAACTAAACTACCTGGTTTGCTAATCTAGATCGCTTAGATGATGTGGATAGTTAATTGGACTAATTTATCTCAATCACCTTAGAATTCTCAACACATAAGAGTGTTTAGGATTCGGGGAAGAAAAAGAGAGCAAAGGAGGAAAGAGAGTGTCAAGTGAAGAATAAGAATGCAGAATGGCTAGGTGTTGATAAATATGAAACATATCTTTTCAATAATAATAATAACAATAATACAACCATGCTTTAATAGTCATCCAAAGTGAATGAGTCATCAAAAGTAGCCATGCTTCAACCATGCTCTAATAACATCTCACCTGATTATCCATTTGAATAAGTGGATTAATCATAAATGAGGTATCTTCTTACCATGTGAAAATATAAGAATACCCCTTACTGTATATACATACTCGTATTCGTACCACAAATACCAAGAGATGAAAATAATCCAATATTATAATACTAGAATGCAGATTAATCCTAAGCCTGCTAGTATTATCCGTACGATAAAAAATACATGTAGTTAGTATACGTATATGATCGAAACCCTGCACGTAAAACCATACGGCCTCTACTTCGTTTTGCCTGAACCAGGAAAACCCTCTGTGTGGATTCTAAAGACTCGATAGTACGCTGACAATGGATTTAACCACAAGCACATCAGTGACACTAGCTGTATGTAACGACTACTCAGGTATCTGTCGAAAAGAAGGCCGATGAGCAAACTCGTCCGAACTCCTACTGAGTATGTCCGTGACAATCTCCGTACAGCTGGTCTATTTGTCTGAGAGTATCGCATGCCGGGTCTAGGGAGTGGAAAACGTCAAACCCCTAATAACCTAACAAGTCGTGCCGATGTGGCTCAAGACCATCCGAGAATCTACTGATCTAACTATCGGTAATTCTCAATCCATCCTGGCCAGGGACTTATGGGTTGGCCAACCGAACACAGCGCGATATCGACTCCCTATACCGAGAGAGACGAATCCCCAACAATTGCCTACTACCTCCATGTGTCTCGGGACTGTACCCAACTCAAACCTGTTTGCACGACTCAGCAGAGCCGTGGTAAGGTAGTAATCAAAGCACAGTGGGAACCCACACAAGACGAATGACGACCTCAAGTCGACAGACTATTTATATTCATTTCACATAAGAACCGCTATCTGACGATAGGTATAATACCATCTAGCTAATTCTCGGCGAGTCCGTCTAGTGTACTCATCCCCAGTGAGCACCTGTATACAATCTTAGGTGCATCACACCAATGGCTGCGGGACCAACCATCGCCCCTAGTTAGAGTCTAGAAATATTTACACTAGTCTACTCTGGAGTATCGATACTCAGTCTCGATACTCCCACGACTAGGGACATTTAAGGATGTGCTTATAGACTATCCAGATCCCACAAGTATGATTGACATCATAACGCTGGTAGTCAAGTAAGGATCCTAAGGGCTTTATCAACATATATAAACGATATGAAATAACAAGTAAAACATATTACATGTTAAGATAAAGGCAAACAAAATAGCATACTATCATATTGAGCAAAATTTTCTTGTACATACATATTTCTAGCATCCTATACAATGAAGGCCTCTAGGGTATACATATCCAACAATCTCCCACTTGCACTAAGGCCTGTTATTGGCGTATTGAGTACCCAACGTCTGTACTAGAGCTAGTTGCCGGCATACCGTATACCTAACATCTCGAATAGTCTCTCGAACTGGATTTGAGGGATAACCTTGGTGAATGGATCTGCCGTGTTGCCCTTTGTATCTACTCTCCGCATCTCGATCTTTCGGCGATCCATAATCTCCCTGTTCAGGTGATACCGCCTTAAGATATGTCTGAATTTCTGATAGGACCGTGGTTCCTTTGCCAAAGCCATGGTTCCATTGTTATCGCAATACAAAGGTATTGTATCAGCAATGAATGGAACTGCCTGAAGTTTAGAAACTAACTTCTTCATCCAGACTGCCTCTTTTGCGGCATCATTAATAGCGATGTACTCAGCCTCCATCGTCGAGTCTGCTACGGTGTCATGTTTGGAGCTCTTCTAACAGACCGTCCCTCTATTGAGGATAAACACATAACCCGAGATGGATTTAACGCCATCCTTATAACTTTAGAAGTCAGAGTCGGTAAAAGACTCGATCTGGAGGTCCCCATTACTGTACACCAAGAAAATCTTCTTAGTCCTTTTCAGGTACTTAAGAATGCTCTTTACTGCTATCCAATGTTTCTCACCTAGGTTGGACTGATACTTTCTTACGACGCTGAGTGCGTAAGCTACATCTGATCCGGTATACAATATCGCATACATTATCGACCCCACCGCCGAAGCATAGGGTACAATACTCATGCGAGCCTTCTCCTCATCAATCTTGGGAGACATCTCTTTGGAAATGGTGATTCCGTGACAAGCGGGTAAATTATCGCTCTTGGAATCTTCCATACTAAATCTCTTCGGTATGGTATCTATGCACCTCGACTGTGAAAGTCCCAACATTCTTTTAGATCTATCACGGTAGATCTTAATCCACAGAATTTACGAGTCATCACCCGGGTCTTTCATAGAGAACTTCTGTGACAAGAATAGCTTGGCCGATTGTTGCATAGGAATATCATTTTCTATCAGGAGAATGCCATCTACGTATAAAAAGAGGAATACCACAGTTTTTCCTAAAATCTTCTTATAAATATAAGGTTCATCTGCATTATTGATAAAGTCAAATTTCTTGACCGTCTCATCAAAGCAGATGTTCCAACTCCATGATGCCTGTTTTAATCCATAAATGGATTTAAGCAATTTGCACACCTTTCCGCTGCTCCCACTCTCCATGAAACCCTCTGGTTGATCTATGTAAACACACTCTTCTAAACTTTCATTTAGAAAAGCGGTTTTAACATCCATCTGCTAGATGTCATAGTCATGGAAGGCGGTGATGGCAAGTAGGATCCGAATGGATTTAAGCATAACCACTGGTGAAAAGTTTCGTCATAGTCCAATCCTGATCTTTGACGAAAATCTTTAGCAATAAGTCAAGCTTTGTATGTTTCTACCTGCTCATCTACACCAATCTTCTTTTTGAAAATCTATTTGCATCCAACGGGTTTTACCTCAGGAGGAGCAACATCCAAAGTCCATACTTTATTTGTGTGCATGGATTCCATCTCGGATCGCATAGCATCCAGCCACTTCACCGAGTCTCTACTCGTGATGTTGCTGAAAACTGGTCGGCTCATCATCATCGATGATGCAATCCTCTCGATTCTCATCTATAAGAAAACCATAGTATCTCTCGGACAGATGAGACTGCCTACTAGATCCACGGAGTGGCGTAGGTACGTTCGGTTTTATTGAAACTTCATGTTCTGCTAAGTCTTAAGTAATAGTTTGTGGTTCTGGAATTTCTTCCAGCTCTATTGCGCTCCCACTAATTTCTTTTTCAAGAAATCGAGTTTCCATAAAGCGGGCATGATGAGAAACAAAGATCTTTTATTCCTCAGCGTAATAGAAATAATACTCCCTATAATTCTTAGGGTTTCCTACAGACTTACACAATACTGAACGTTCTTCGAGTTTGTCTGGATGAACCTTTTTGACAAAAGCAGGACAACCCCATATCTTAAGATACTTAAGGCATGGTTTTTTTCTACTCCACATTTCATATGGAGTGGTAGGCACAAACTTAGTTGAAACCTTATTCAATAGGTATGCAGCAGATTCTAGTGCATAAACCCAGAAGGATGGTGGCAATTCGGTATTACTCATCATGGAACACACCATATCAAGCAAGGTGCGATTCCGTCTTTCTGATACACCGTTATGTGGTGTGTATGGAGGAGTAAGCTGCGAGAGAATTCCATTCTCTTTTAGTTATTTCAGGAATTCGACACTTAAGTATTCACCGCCCTGATCATATCGGAGCATCTTGATACTTTTGTCGGTTTGCTTTTCCGCTTCATTCTTATATTCCTGGAATTTCTCAAAGGCCTCAGATTTATACCTCATCAAGAATACATGTCCATACCTTGAGAAATTATCGGTAAAAGTAATGAAGTAGTAATAGCCACTTCTTGCATGCGTAGACATTGGCCCACATACGTCGCTGTGTATGAGTTCCAGGAGCTCAGTGGCTCTTTCTCCGTGTCCAGTGAACGGAGTTTTGTTCATCTTTTCTCTGATACATGATTGACAAGTTGCATATGATTGATATTCAAACGGATCTAAATATCCATATTTATGTAACTTAGTTAATCGTGTTTCATTGATATGACCAAGTCTACAATGCCATAAGAAAGCTTGATTTGATTCTGGAGCCTTTATTTTTAGTGTGTTTTGGACGTTGAAAACTTGATATTGATTGAGAACGTATATTCCGTTATTCAGTATACCCGACCCAATCATTTCATGATTTAGGTGAATATTTATGATATTACTTTCAAGTGCAAAATTATATCCTTCATTAGATAACAAAAATACAGACATAATATTACACATCATACTGGGTACACAAAAGCAGTTATGCAATAACAAAAAAGGTCCACTCGCCAATCCTAGGTGATATTCTCCTACTGCAACAACATCTACACCGGTTTCATTGCCAACCCTAAGAGTTATATCACCTTTCCTCAAAACTCTATGGCTTCTTAACGCCTACAAAGAATTACCGGTGTGAGATCCTGATCCGGTATCCAATACCAGGATGTAGAGTTAATAGAGAAACGGTTTTCAATCACGAACACACCTGAAACCGAAGCCACAACTTGCTTCGTGTCCTGATTCATAGCTTTTAAAGCCCGATAATTTTTCTTCCATTGTCCCTTCTTGTGACAGTAGAAACACTTTTCCTTTGTGGCTGCTCCCCTAATTTTTTCCTTTCCCTTGCCCTGCACCTTCTGCACACCTCCTTTCGGTTTGGTGGGGACCTACTTCTTCTTTTCCTTGGCTTTAGCCTTGGATTTAGCGGAAGAAGATTCCTGGACAAACAGAGCGGGTGTTTCCTTGAATTTCTTCAAGGGGCCCTTTGCCACCCTCAACATGTTGAGGAGTGTTTATCATAGGAAACTGCCTTTTAATATCACTAATTCATTATCTTCTTTATTATAAATCGGTACTATTAACCAGTGTCTGCTCATTAATTATAGATTACAGGTATCCGTGACAAAATACTGGAAATACGCTCAAAATCACGGATATAACGTTTATGAGCCGACACTGCAATCGGAACTGCAAATCAATCGATACCCAAAGAGTTCTTTAGCAAATAAATGTGTGCACACTATTTTGGTCCAACACATAGCAAGTGTGCACATAACTCTTTGGCACTTGGGCCTAGGTAGTGGTTGCCCATGGCACATGGTGGGCACACATGAGGGACAAGAATGTTAAATGCAAAAATGTGTGATATGATACAAAGTATCATGTCTCCCTCCAATCTACTGAGTACAAACCAGGCTTCTACAAAGAAATCAAGTAATACCAGTGGAATTGTGGAGAGCACACAACATCACACAATAAGCACAAGCCCCAAATTCTTTAGTAAAACCGGCGACACCCTCAAAAAGCCCGATCTCGCCGGCCCCACCATGTCCAAATGTCCCCAATTTTTGTCTGGCCTTCCATTGCAGTCATAACAACTCATTTTTATTACTTGTTTAATCTTCTTTTATGCCTATAAAAGGCAGATCAGTGAGCAAGGGAAGGGGATATACTTTGTATAATTTTTATTCAATACTTCATACTCTTTTTCTTTTTGTTCTTGTACATAGCTAGTCCCCCTTGAGTTCTTTACCTTCTCTTGCTCTTGAAACCTCTTCATTGAGCTTGCAAGTTTAAATTTTGGTTACTGAACTCAAGAGTTGTATCATTACTTGAAATCAATAAAGCTTTCATTTTGCCTTGAGTTCTTAGCCTTCTCTTGATCTTGCAAGCTCTTTATTGAGCTTGCAAGTTTAAGTTTAGGCCATTGAACCCATAGTTTGTAATATCGCTATTGGTTCTTAGTATTTCTATCTCTTTCCTTACTTGAAATTTAATTCTTGCCATTTATTTACTTGCTTTTATTATCTTTCCATTTACTTTCTTGCAATGTTGTTTATTTTTTTCATTGTATCATTTCTTTGCTCTTTTTCTCTGTTGTTTTGATGTGTGTAATTATTAGTGTTGTTAGGAAAAAGAATGGAATTGTAAGTTAAGGTTTTCGTTTCTCATTTCTTTTGCCCGATATTTTCCAATTGAACTCCGCCCAAACCTTACGTAAGCGCTCCGTTAGGCACCCCACCCTACCAAGGTATCGAGCCCTAACTGCGTCCGGTTGCGTTCGGTTTGGCCGGAGGCGAAAGCCAAGCAACAAGAACGGACGGACAAGGGTCAATAAGCTGGATTTCACTAATACCGTGGTTAAGTACCCTAATCCACGTTGGTGCTGATTGCTCTAGTTTCAATAGTCATGTTCGGCATAAAGGATTGAGTACGGATTTCACTAACTTACACTATCCTATCTAATCCTAACACACGTATACTGTGCATAAATACAATAGGTTAGAATCAAACACTCCGACCCGCGCTTTAACTCGTGATAATAAGAACGTAGAACGCACCGTCTCCCTGCGGACGACCCGTACTCATCACGGCTAGCTACACGCGACACCGTCCTGATTGCGGTTAACTTTAGAATTTTAAAACGCGACACGCGAAAGCGCGTTTCGATCTTGTGGAGCAAAGGTGGCGAAAGCCAAGCAACAACAACAGACGGACAAGGGTCAATAAGCCGAATTTCACTAATATCGTGCTTAAGTACCCTAATCCACGTTGTTGCCGATTGCTCTAGCTTCAATAGTCATGTTTGGCACAAAGGATTGAGTACGGACTTCACTAACTTACACTATCCTATCTAATCCTAACAAACGTATACTGTGCATATATACACATAGGTTAGAATCAAACACTCCGACCCGCGCTTTAACTCGTGATAATAAGAACGTAGAACGCACCGTCTCCCTGTAGACGACCCGTACTCATCGCGGCTAGCTACACGTGACACCGTCCTGATTGCGGTTAACTTTAGAATTTTAAAAAGCGACGCACGAAAGCGCGTTTCAATCAAATGGCGCCGTTGCCGGGGAGACGGTAATGTTTTTATTCTGTTATTTCGGATTAATCTTGTTTATATCATCTAACACCATTCTTAAAAACAAAACAAAAAATCAAAAAACTTTTTAAAAACCAAAACAAAAATTAACATATCTAACTTTTTTGTTCTCTGGATTTTTGACCTGCTACCATTTTTGAACTAATTAAAAAAGTTAAGTAATAACATTAAGACACTAGTGGAACACTGAGCTATCTGAAGAAATTTGGAGCCCTAATTCACAGAAAAATCCGGCGAGACCCCTCCTTTTTCCGGCGCCGCCGGCCAAAGCGCCCCTTTTTGCTCAAAATTTTTCCCTGTGCTCCAGTGTTCTAATTTTGTTTCAATTTTATTGCTTGATTTTTATAATTTTGGGTGTGCAGGTGTTTGGGCATTCATATCGTTTTTTGCACTAATAATCCGTTTTCTGACATTTGTAGATTTGACGGATTTGCGAACTGCGATTGTGTGGAGCAAAGTGTACATTCAAGGTTAAAGTGATTACGAAGTACAGTGCCAAAGATCCGTATAGTTTGATTCGCGCAAGAGAACTTTTCAAGTTAACCGGATTCACTTCAACGGGGGTTTCTTAACCCGAAAACTTATTGGTACGTATTTCCTAACACCTTCTTTCTCAAATCCGATGCATCCAATATACTATCTTTATAGGATTCTTTGCATATTCGTTATCAAACGCTAAAATTGACTAACCCGTATTTGTTGCAGTGCCGTGCTTAAACACAAAAATCGATTTTTTAAGGTTTTTAACAACATTTTCATTGATTTGCGCATTGCATCCATTAATACGGACTTAAGGGCAAGCGAACCCCATAACATATGGTAAAGGATTTCATCACCTTTTCCGTGGCCCACAAATCATGAAATTAAGCATAACGTTACCTACACAAATTTTAAAAGAAATTACACTTTAAGCCTTTAAGGACTTCGCGCTCATTAGGATAATTTAACTGTGTTTAGAACACCACTTAACGGTATATCGTTCACGGGGCATCTAGGAAAGTGTTCATGGCGAAACTGTCAAAAGAGAAAGGGTTATCTAATTAAAGACCTTCACGAAAGCGTTGGAAAACCTTCCCTTATCTCTGCACTTACCTGGCCTCGTGATCAGTATATCTTGAGCCCGTTTCTCGACACAGTTTTACTTCAACATTCAAGTTCTTGAGCAGGTCTAGTTGACCTAGGTGAACCCTAGACCGATTAGGTGTGTAGTATTTTGTGTCGTGATTAATTTTGTGTTTATATTTCATTCTTTTGTTAATAACTAACACAAAAAAATATAAAAAAACCTGTATTCATTTTCCTCTCCTTTTCCTTCTCTTCATATCATGGGTACCCCACTTAGAAAAACTCTTGCCGAATTTTAGTACCCACAATCAGACATTACTTCATATGGTTCTTGTTTTGGTTGAATGTCGAACGATCCCTCCATACCCAAAATTTCTTTGAAAGATCGGATAGATGCGTCTAGGACAAACAATTGGACTCCGCAATCCACTTTGTATCAACCGTTTCAAACTACCCCACCTTTGTACGTTGATACCCCTTTTGAGAGTCCTGTTGTAACTCTAAGACCTATGTCTATTACTTAACGTATTGAACAATCCAATAGCCGATCTTTCACTCCTTTCACCACTGCCAATTTTTTTGATCAACAATTCCAATCACCTTCTTATCTGAATGTTGATCCTACTCATGTCCAACCATTTGATTCTTATCAATCCTATCCAATTTTTACACCTTCCCTAGACATTGCTTCTGAATAGCCATTTGAGAGTTTCACGTATCCAAACAACTTTGAATGTTTTACTGAAACCCCTTCACAACCCATGTCTAGTCTGGAACAGTCATTGGAAGAATTTCGGGTAGTATCGTGCCAACAGATGATGGATTTGAATGCGTCCATGACCACCCTCATACAACCTAACGAATCGGTAACTAGTTTCAAACTAACTCCAAATTTTTCAATGTATAATGAGGCGATAGGACAGATTGAGGATTTGAGTCGTGAAAGTGAGCGATACACCTTTCCAAATCAAACCTACCCGTTGCAAATTGAATCCCACAACTCCGGTTTTGAATGTCTATCAAGTATCCCAAATGATTTACCAATTGAAAATAGAATGTTTAATGAGTTGTGCGAGTTTGTAGTGTTTGATTTACCCGATTATGAAGGGACCCTTTCAAGTGAAACCAATCCCAAAGCTTTTGACCTCTACACCTCCATCTTAGAACCACAATTGATGGAAATCCATGCTTTTGATGAGGTGTCTGAAAATATTGATTTTCACTTGATTGAGGATATTGACGCAGGAAATATTTTGAATGATGAACCCACAGCTTTGGATGAGTTTTTCTCACCAATTCATCATGTCCTTTCACTTCCAAGTGGACATCATCCCGAGTCATTAACTGTTTTCCCGAACTCCATATGCATCTTGATATTGATGATGATAAGTGCATGGATGAGCTAATTTTTGAGAAAAATAAAGAAAGGGATAAGGTTCAGCTACAGGTCTCAATTAACTACTCCCTGGGACTGACTACTTACTAATAGGGCACTAACTGAACACGAAAAAAAATATTGAGCTGGCAAGCACCTCGTGGAGAGTTTGCTACATAGACAAAAGACGATATGTAAAATTGCTACTGATGACTCTGGAATATTGAGGAAATTTTTGAGGATGAAACAGTTTTACTTCATCTTCTCCCTTTCATTGACTGTATACACCTTCCTGAACCTTTACCTGATACCCTTCCTCGATCACTCCCCTCCATCCTTTCCATCGTTCCGACTTTGCAAGACACCGTATCAATTTCATTTTCTGTGTCTGGTTTACCAAGTTCGGTCTACCCATATTTTCTTACGAATCTTGAGAGGTTTGACCCCATTTCTCGGCGGGTTGAAAGATTAGTACAATCGCTTTTTACACATTGGTCATTACAAATTGTAATAATTTATTCACTCCATTTTCACCCTCAAGTTCGTATTCCATTTATTTTTCCCTTCCGCCATTCTTCTCCTCATATACCGGGACCGTATACCACTTCTATCCCCATACGATCTCGTGTATTCTCCATTTCTTTCCTCTTCGCATTCTTTCACCAACCGCTGTTTTATCGCGATAAAATTTTTGAATGGTTGGTGTTAACTTTTGGCATGTGTAAGGCCTTGTATAGATTGATACTGTTCTCTCCCCCCAACTCTGAACTTCAACACTAAACAGTGGCAACACTGTATCACTTAAGTTTGGGGGGACCTTTTTGTGTACATATATTTTTGGCTTGCTTTTTATTTTTTATATAAAAAGAAAAAACAAAAAAAAACAGAGGAGCGCCGACAATTTTGACCCTCTTGGTGTAGCCTGACAGTGAGGGCACTATCAAGTTTAAGTTTGGGGGTGTGCTCGGTAAGCTTTCTACATTCGCATTCATTTGTATATTCTGCATTTGCATACTTATTTAAAAACCCATAAAAATAGAAATTTTTTACAAAAATATAAAAACTTTGTCGTCAAGTTAGCTAATAAGGTAACTTAGATTTCTATTTCCGAAAGTTGAGTTGATACGTTAGAAATAACTAAATCCTAGGCTTAAGAATTGAAAACCCTAAAAATAACTCTCATTCTGTTTAACCTTGGTAATTATACGTCCTTGCAGTTTTTATTTATAGAAATAGGTAATCTTGAGTTCAGTTCTTAAGTTAAGTCGAGATGAAGGGAAAGTATTGAAAGGTTTACTGAAAGATAAGTCTGAAAAATAGTTTTCATTCTTGAATCCAAATTTAGAAAGTATATACCCTACAAACTGCACATACACGCACCTTGAAACTTGGGATAGTAGAGCATACCTAGAAATACTCTTGCCTGAAAATCTAGTATGAAAGAAAAAACGGTATTTCAAGCTAACCACCAAAAAAGTATCATTGAAAAATATATCCGGTCTTGAAAAAAAAGAAAAATAAAGAAAAAAGAAATAAATAAAGTCAAGACCTGGAAACTGCTATTTATGCTTTAAACTCACACATTCAGTAATCGGCTGCTCAAAAAGCATTAATAGTCGCATGAAAATTGTGTGAGCAACACCGTCCATCATTAATGAAAAGAAGTAGTATTAGGTGTTAGGGCAAGAGTACTATAGCTTGAATTGAATTCTTAAAGTGTAAGGGTGAAATTTTACACACACGTAGGAGTATATGATCGATATTTGGAGGAAAAATAGGAATAAAGAATAAGACTTACGTTTTCCGTAAAGATGATAAAAATCTCCGATTGGAGACCACACTTTAGAAGGAAAACTCAAAAGAAACCGAGATCTTTCTAAACTGTAAAACGTATAGGATCTGAGATTGAATAAATTAGAAGCGTGAAACATAATGTTAGAATATTTCTAACTTAGGATGGTAGAATTTCTAACCTAGATACTAAACTGTAGGAGTAGAATCAACGTTAACTTGTGAAACTAGCTTGACAAGATTTTATGAGTGTAATCCGCTGAAAACCATCAGGAGACAACACTCCTCCTACTAGAGACACCTAGAGGTTTAACGGCTTGTTGCACGAGCTCAGTGCAATCGTGTTCCCTACGAAAGTGAGGTTAGGATTTTTTGTTTTGCTCGGGATGAGCAAAAGATAAGTTTGGTGGTATTTGTTTATCACAGGAAACTGCATTTTAATACCATCCATTCATTATCTGCTTTGGTATAGATCGGTACTATTAACCAGTGTTTACTTAGTAATTACAGATTACAGGTATCCATGAAAAATACTGGAAACACACTCAAAATCATGGATATAACGTTTGTGAGTCGACACTGTACCCGGAACTGCAAACCGATCGATACCCAAAGAGTTCTTTAGCAAATAAATGTGTGCACACTATTTTGGTTCAACACATAGCAAGTGTGCACACAACTATTTGGCACTTGGGCCTAGGTGGTGGCTGCCCATGGCACATGGTGGGCACACATGGGGGACAAGAATGTTAAATGCAAAAAGGTGTGATGTGATATAAAGTATCATGTCTCCTTCCAATCTACCGAGTACAAACCAGGCTTCTACAAAGAAATCAAGTAATACCAGTGGAATTGTGGAGAGCACACAACATCACACAACAAGCATGAGCCCCAAACTCCTTAGTAAAACAGGCGACACCCTCAAAAAGCCCGATTTCGCTGGCCCCACCATGTCCAAATGTCCCCAATTTTTGTCTGGCCTTCCCTTGCAGCCACTTCAACTCATTTTTATTACTTGTTTAATCTTCTTTTATGCCTATAAAAGGTAGATCAGTGAGCAAGGGAAGGGGATATACTTTGTATACTTTTTATTCAATACTTCATACTCTTTTTCTTTTTGTTCTTGTACATAGCTAGTCCCCCTTGAGTTCTTTGCCTTCCCTTGATCTTGCAACCTCTTCATTGAGCTTGCAAGTTTAAATTTTGGTTATTGAACTCAAGGGTTGTATCATCACTTGGAATCAATATAGCTTTCATTTTGCCTTGAGTTCTTAGCTTTCTCTTGATCTTGCAATCTCTTCATTGAGCTTGCAAGTTTAAATTTAGGCTATGGAACCCATGGTTTGTAATATCGCGTTTGGTTCTTAGTATTTCTATCTCTTTCCTTACTTGCAATTTAATTCTTGCCATTTACTTACTTGCTTTTATTATCTTGCCATTTAGTTTCTTGCAATGTTGTTTATTCTTTTCTTTGTATCATTTCTTTACTCTTTTTCTTTATTGTTTTAATGTGTGTAATTATTGGTGTTGTTAGGAAAAAGAATGGAATTGTAAGTTAAGGTTTTCGTTTCTCATTTCCTTTACCCGATATTTTCCAATTGAACTCCACCCAAATCTTACGCAAGCTCTCCATTAGTCACCCTACCGTACCAAGGTATCGGTGATCCCTAACCGCGACCGGTTGCGTTCGGTTTGGCTGGAGGCAAAAGCCAAGCGACAAGAACGGACGGACAAGGGTCAATAAGCCGGATTTCACTAATACTGTGCTTAAGTACCCTAATCCACGTTGTTGCCGATTACTCTAGCATCAATAGTCATGATCGGCACAAAGGATTGAGTATGGATTTTACCAACTTACACTATCCTATCTAATCCTAACAAACGTATACTGTGCATATATACACATAGGTTAGAATCAAACACTCCGACCCGTGCTTTAACTCATGATAATAAGAACGTAGAAAGCACCGTCTCCCTGCGGATGACCCGTACTCATCGCGACTATTTACACGCGACACCGTCCTGATTGCGGTTAACTTTAGAATTTTAAAACGCGACGCGCGAAAGCGTGTTTCAATCAAGGAGCTTAAGAAGTGTGACTTCCAGTTTTTGCATATTGAAGTTCAATACGAATTGGGCATAATTGGAAGGAAGGGACTGTAGAATTAAGTCGGTATACAACTCATTCTCCAACATAGTTCTCAGGTCCGCGAGCTCTTTGATTAGAGTAATCATCTTTAAAACGTGGTACCCAACAGATGATCCGACAGCCAACCTCGCTTGAAATAATTTCTTCGAGGTGTAAGTTACGAGATTGCTCTCTATATAAACTTTTGGTATGGAGGAAGATAGAATCAAGGTTCATCTTCTCGTGTTGTCTTTGATGTTCATTATCCATGGACGCCAGCACGAAGCACTTGGTTTTTACGCAATCCAGATCTCAAGTTTTACAGACCTCAATGTCCGCGACCGAGGATGTCGGACCTGGAACAGGGGGGCTTTATCCGTAAGGACGTATGCAACCTTATCTTAAGTAAGGGCCATTTGGATGTTCCTCAGCCAGTCTTTATAATTTGACCCAGTCAATTTGTTTTTATCTAATATAAGCTTAAGTCCCGTCATGGTCGCTGCAATTAGGAGAGAGAGAAAAGAAACACTCAGCATATACTCTTACAAGTTTAGATTGGTTATTAGTTTATCTAAACAGGATGGCTCCCACTGTTTCCTTAAATTCTCCTTCAAACCCTAAAAGAAGAATTAGTCAGGATTAATCGCACCCTACAGGTTCGTTTATCTTTCAGTCAGGCTAGTGCTGGTAGCTCGAAGGGAGGTTCCCCATGCTTTTGCACGGACCTAATTAAATAATCTCTTTTTCCCAGAGGCGTAGTCCCGTTAACACCTTTCTAAACACCTACTTGATTAGCTAATTGCAAAGTGAAAAATTCTCCTGATGAGTAGCGAATATTCACAGTAGGATCGGGACCCAACTATCATTGTGTGATAATTTTGAAGGAAGCTTACCAAAACTACCACACTCCAGAAGGTATGCAACACTAGTAAATTTACTGTATGTTTGAAACTCCCGATGTGGTTTTTGCCTCGAGCACTTATAACCTTGACGAAAGTCAAAACATTATAAGTCGTAAGTCAAGTTCAACCCATCATTGTCCAGATTAATCTAGACCCATTCGTACAAGCCCTTGACGAAGGCCAAAACAGCTGTACGTCTGTCCTAAATTAATGCATCTATTTATACTACAGATAAGCACCCACTAGCTACCAAACGCTATGCCTTAGAGAAGGTCAAAACATATAGCATGAATACTAGTAGATACCTATCTGAAATGACGGAGGGCTACGGCGGGTTTTGCCGAAAACTGTTAACGTAATGAATTTGATATAGTCGAAGGAACCGGATCGCTTTTGAAAAGGAGTGGTTTAAGCTCCGCTTTTAAAAGTTGTTTTTGAAGATAACTTAGTGATTTTGCAATTGTTCCAACGACGTTAGATATCAGGTTTCTTACTTTGCATTAAGTGAAATTAATGCGGTCCCATCAATTAACCTTATCACACCACAAAAAGAACGAAAATAGAATGTACGTATATGCAACCCGCATTCGCCACGGGGCCCCGTCATGCACCGTTAGATTACTTAACTAATGGCAGAGCGAGGGCAGGACTAGCACGGATGCAAAATATATACAATATTTATACATACATACATACATACATACATATATTTATATATACATACAAACATATATATCTCTCACAGGCATGATAAGCAACACAGGCAGATATAAGTATCACAGAGAATGGAAAAATGGATCAACTAGGAACATTTGCATTTCAATGAGCCACCTATGAAACACAGTCCTCCACGGTCGTGTGAATAGCTGAGTGTGAATAATCCTAGACCCCTACGAGTGCGGTAAGCTACCCGCCAATTCTAAAATTGGGTGACCCGGATCTCGACTCCTCGAGATGGCCACCCACTGAATCCTAGAACCCGGTAGTTTGTGCACTCCTCCGTGGGTCAAACCTAGATACGGAAAGGAAAAATAATATACAGTCGGTGATTACATCCTCAACCCGGATGCACCCCAATAAAAGAATATACAATAATTATTACATGAATTATAAAATATCCAATCACATCATCTAGATTCACACCGGGCCATTCACACAACGATCCATGAAACCATTCGCATCCGAACATCACAAGATATGTGCAACCCCTTCTAATTGACGTATATCGATTAGAAAATATTTAAGAACACATATACACATCAATAAAGCAAGTAAATAAAACCACGATGTTAGAATTCTACGCACAATTAGCGAATGAAACTATTTTCCAAGTCTTGAAAAAACTGTCCGCTAAAGTCCCCAAAAAATTTGTTTTAAACCAATCCGGGAGTCGAAACAAACTCGAAACCCGTCCGAATCTTTGCGGAGGTGAAGGGGCTAAAATTAACTGTCAATCTAGGGGCTTCGATGGAGGGGCACCCACCCCCGAGGGCCACCACGAGGTGGCCCCCAAGGGAAGGCAAACCCGAGAGCACCCTTTTAGGGTGCTCTCGGGTCATCACCCCCGAAGGCCGCCTTTTAGTGGTCTTAGGGGGTGGGCCCGAACTTTGGTCCCCCGAGATATCCCCGGGGTGCCCATGCTTCAACCTGCAGCTTCTCGGTTTAAACCGTGAGCCCGCGGGATGTGCAAACATCTCAAAATTCCAATTTTAGGGACTGTTTTTGTCGGCAGTTCGTGCGCGACAAAAACAACGGATTTCAAATGTCACTACGAGCTATCTAAGGCTTATGGAGTGGCTCTGATACCATGTAAGTCGATATTGCACACTCTACAGGGTTTTTAGAGAGGCAAAATTTACAAAATACAATTTTATAGCAAGCAACATCGACTAAATTTCCAAGATCGATCATAAGCCTTAACTTGCTAAACTAACAAAGGTTCTAATCTACTATGAAGTGATTTATACCTTTGTGTTCAAGTCTTTCGGGTCTTCTTATCCTCTTCTTAATCTCCTCGTTTGTATGGATCGAGCTTGGTCATCGGCTTCCTCGTGTTAAAGAAGATCCATCCGAGAGTCTATGGTTCAAGCTTTAACCTCAAGAATGAGATAACTAAAGTACCTGGTTTGCTAATCTAGGTAGTTTTGATGATGTAGAGAATTAATTGGACTAATTTATCTCAATCGCCCTAGCATTCTCAACAGATGAGAGTATTTAGGGTTTGAGGAAGAAGAAGACAGCAAAAGAGGAAAGAGAGTGTCAAGTGAAGAATGAGAATGAAGAATGGCTAAGTGTTGATAATTATGAAGTATATCTTTTCAATAATAATAATAATAATAATAATAATAATAATAATAATACAACCATGCTTCAATAATCATCCAAAGTGAATAAGTCATCAAAAGTAGCCATGCTTCGACCATGCTCTAATAACACCTCATTTCTCCACCTCATTATCCATTTGAATAAATGGATTAATCACAAATGAGGTGTCTTCTTCTAGAAGCACTCTTGTGAAAATACAAGAAACCCCTCATCGTATATACATACCCATATTCGTACCACAAATACTAAGAGATGAAAATAATCCAATATTATAATACTAGAATGCGGCTTAATCCTAAGCCCGATAGTATAATCTGTCCGATCAAAAATACGTGTAGCTAGTACACGTATATGATCGAAACCCTGCACGTAAAACCATATGGCCTCTACATCGTTTCATCTGAATCAGGGAAACTCTCTGTGTGGGACTCTAAAAACTCGACAGTACGCTGACAGCGGGTTTAACCATAAGCACATTAGTGGCACGAGCTGTACGTAACGACTATCCAGGTATCTGTCGAAAAGAAGGCCGACAAGAAAACTCGTCCGAACTTCAACTGAGCCTGTCTGTGATAATCTCCGTACAGTCCGGTCTGTTCGTCTGAGAGTATCGCATGCTGGGTCTAGGGGATGGAAAACATCAGACCCATAATAACTTGACAAGTCATGCCGATATAGTTCAAGACCATCCGAGAATCTACTGATCTAACTATCAGTAATTCTCAATCCGTCCTAGCTAGGGACTTATGGTGTTGGCCAACCGAACACAGTGCGTCATCGACTCCCTATACCGGGAGAGAAGAATCCCCAACAATCGCTCACTGCCTTCATGTGGTTCGGAACTGTACCCAATTAAAACCTGTTTGCTCGACTCAATAGAGCCATGGTAGGGCAGTAATCAAAGAAAAATGGGAACTCACACGAGATAAGTGACGACATTAGGTTGACAAATTATCTGTACTCATGTCACCTGAGAACCGCTATCTGACGATAGGTATAATACCATCTAGCTAGTTCTCGGCGAGTCCGTCCAGTGTACTCACCCCCAGTGAACACCTGTATACAATCTTATGTGCATTACACCAATGGCTGCGGGATCAACCATCGCCTCTCATCAGGGTCTAGAAATGTATACACTAGTCTACTCTGGAATATCGATGTCCGGTCTCGATACTCCTACAACTAGGAACATTTAAGGATGTGCTTATTGACTACCCAGCTCCCACAAGAATGATTGCCATCATAACGCTGGTAGTCAAGTAAGGATCCTAAAGACTTTATCAATATGTATAAGCGATATGAAATAACAAGTAAAACATATCACATGTTAAGATAAAAGCAAACCAAATAGCATACTATCATATTGAGCAAGATTGTTCTGTACATACCTATTCTTAGCATCCTATACAATGAAGGCTTTTAGGGCATATATATCCAACACTTACAAGCTCGTCACTCTTTTCTCTACAAAGATTCTCTACTCTCTTATAATGTCAATCTTGCACTCAAGATCCCAAACACAAAAAAAGAAGAGATTACACTTGAAGCACAATACTTTTGATGGGTTTCTCTCAAACTCAAACTAATACTTTATCAAGTATGGATAATCAATTGAAACTCTTGATTGTGTGTGTGAGTGATTTGGATATCAAATGCAAAAATTCTTTTGAACTCTCACATGAAATAAGATTTTTCTCTCTTGATCACTTGGGAATAATAGCAACTGAAATATTGAGTGATTAGAGCTCAAAAAACCAACCCAAAACACTTTTATAACACCATACAAAAAACTAACCGTTATAAGTCAAATTGGCATTTTTTCAGTAAGAACTGTTAGGAATATGTATGCCCTAGATGGCATTATTGTATGATACAGTGGACACACACACACACACAGGACTTTCTTGCTCGACATGATAGTATGCTATCTGGTTGCTCTTTATCTTAACATGTACACTTGTATTAGTTTACTATCTCTTTGATACATTTTGATAAAGCCCTTAGGATGTTGGCTTGACTACCAGGACTATGATGCAGATCATACTGGTGGGGCTTGTGTAGTCCGCAAGCACATCCTTTAACAGTTCCTAGTCGAGGGAGCATCGAGATAGGGCATCGATATTCTAGAGTAGACTAATGTGTACATTTCTTGACCCTGTATGGGGTGATGGTTGATCCCACAACCATTGGTGTTTGACATCAAAAATTGTACACAGGTGCTCATTAGAGAATGGGTACACTGAACAGGACTCGCCGAGAACTCCTAAATGGTACCATACCTATCGTCAGATAGCAGTTCTCTGGTGACACTTGTACAGGTTAGTTTGTAGACCTGAGATCGTCATAGTGTCTTGTATGGTTCCCACCATGCTTTGATTTCCTCCCTACCACGGCTTTTAGGAGTCGTGCAAACAGGTGGATTTTGGATACAGTCTCGAGTCACATGGAGGCGGTGAGCGATAGGAGGGGTTTCGTCTCTCCCGGTATTGGGAGTTGATGTTGAGCTATGCTCGATTGGCTATAACAGCTAGTCCCTAGCCAGGGCTGATGATATTTACTGGTAAGTATTATCAATAGTTTCTTGAACGGTTATAGGCCACACATCGACATGACTTATCAAGTTACCGGGGTCTAACGATTCCACCCCCAGACTCGATATGCGAAATATCAGACGAAGAGACCGGACTGTACGGTAAGTGTTGCTTATAGGCTCTACGGGAGTTTGGACAAGTTTGCTTGTTGATTTTCTATTTGTTCAATACCTAGGTAGCCGTTAAGTCCAGCTAGTATCGCTGACGGCTTATGAGTATCTGATATGATCATTACCTACTGCTGGCGTATTGACGAGTCTTTAGAGTCCCACACAGAGGTTTCCTAACTCAAGCAAAACGAAGTAGGGCACATATGGAGATATGTGCGGGAGCTTGATTAAATACGAGTATGTGATACCGTATTCTAATCTTGCGATATTTGATATCGGTTAGGTTATATGTGATAGAACCGGATTATTGAATCAACTGTTGATTCAATGATTTATGTATATGTTGTTTATTTATATTTGATATTAGCCGGATTATATTTGATATAGCCGGATTATTAAATTAAGTGTTGATTTAATAATTTGATATATATATATATATGTTTTAAATATTAACTAACATTGAATATTTGCCGGTTGTATGTGATATGACCGGATTATTGAATCGAGTGTTGATTTAATAATTTGATATACATATATATATGATATTAGTCGGTTAATATGATATAACCGGATTATTGAATCAAGAGTTGATTTAATAATTTGATATATATTTATATATTTGATATATAATATATATATATATATATATATATATATATATAAACTAATATCAAGCTCACTTATATATATATATATATGTATGTATGTATGTATGTATGTATGTATGTATGCATGCATGTATTTTTATATTGTATCATAGTTGATGATACAAGGGGCATGGATGTATGAGAATCACTTATAAGGATATATGAGAAAAGATAATGATAAACATTTTTTTTGGAATTAAAAAGAAAAGGATTTAAGTCATTTCTCAAGATGCTTGCAGAAACTTTGAGAAGCTATGACTCACCTCTTTTTCTTCTTTGATTCTAAGATATTTATCATACACGTCTCATCTAATCTCATCACTCACCTCATGGTTGATTCTCTCTCATCCAAGTTTATCCCCTTCATTCTTTCCTCTCCTCTCTAGAGTTTTCTTGAGGGAAGAAAAGAAAAAAGAAGAAAAAGAAGTGAACAAAATTCCTACTTCACCAACCTACACTAATCTAGTCCATTAGTTTAGATTGTTTGCTTCACTAATACCTAGATTAGTTGAGAGTGAGCTTGAGTGAGAAAGACTTCAAGATGGATCATCTTCGGCCTCGAAAACCACAAGTAAGCTCGTTCCTTTCTCAAGTGGAGTCAAAGAAGAGTTCTAGGGACTACTACTTGGAGCTTTAGAAGTGAAAGACCGATCTACAAAGGTTGTAAACCTCCATTACTTAGTTTAGAACTTACATTCCTGCTATTAAACCCTAATTCTCTAGTTAGATTCTAGGTTCGTATACCTTAGATCTCTAGATTTTTAAAAATTGCATACTTGATATTTGTATAAACCTAGTAGAGATGCTAAGACATACTTTCATGGTATCAGAGCCAAGCTAGAGACTAGGCATAGTCTAGACAACGTTAAAGTGTTGATCGACGTTTTAAAACCCGTTTTGACATGTTTCTGTCCATATTTTCAAAAGTTGAAATTTTCCAGATTAAAAATACCCAGAAAATTCAGTAGGTTTTTCTATGGAGGTACATGAAATACGAGCCCCGAACTCCACTAGATGGTCGCGGAACCGCCGCCTTTACCTTGTATTGGCTGCAGTTTCGCGGTTCATTGGTAGGGTTAGGAGTCGATACTTCTTGTACTGCTTCATTTTAATATTCTGGGTTTTCTGGGAATTTTTAATGAGGCTCAAGTTGTTGAGGTCTCTGTGAATTGGTGGTGTTTGAAATATCGATCGAAATATTTAATATCGTCTAGATAGTAATGGATATGTGATACAATTTTTGGAATCCACATTGATTAGTTCTGTGAAAACTAGTTATCGTTTTGTAAATCTTGCGTTTTAGTCTCGAGTGATGGATTGCTATGAAGTTTCGATTCGGATCAAAACTCCGTCGCAATCTCGTATCGTACGCGAATAGTCGCCGGGAGACACTACTAGACAGCCACGCCCTATAGCCCCAACCAAGCGACTATAGGAGAACCCCATGGCCAACTTTGGTGCTCGTGGCCGCGGTGTTCCGCCCAAGTGCACTTCGTTGACGGCCTCGGGGTGTGGCTATCTACTAAAGTTCCCGACGAGTATTCGGTCTTATAATCGGGAATCTTGTTAAATTACCCGACTTGTTTTTGAAAAGTGTTTTCAATTCGAGACTTAAATGCAAGATTTATAGGGTTAGGCATGAAATCCAGAATATCTGATATTCTGGGTTTATGATGTCTAAGGATGATGCAGATTCTAATTATTGTAGTTTTCATATCTTGTCTGCGATCGTAAGTGTAATATGTGGGAGTATCCCTGATCTCGTTGCTCTACGTCAACGACATTTGGGATACGCATATTTACTTATGTTGATGACATTGTGATGTTATTGTGTTGCTGGTTGATATGTTATATTGGATCATCGTGATTGAATAGCCGGGGGGTTTTGTATGAGATGAGAGTTTTTTAATTTTCATTCATGTAAAAATTTGTATATAATATTCTTTTATTGGGACACTTCCGGGTTGAGATTATTGACACCGTTTGATGTATATTATTTACTTTTCCGCATTAGGATAGACCCAAGGTGGGGAGCACAAGTAAACAAGTTCTAGAGTCCAGTGGGAGGCCATCTCGAGGAGTCGAGACCGGGTCGCCTAACTATAAAATTGGCAGAGTTGCCTGCCGCTCTCGTAAGGGTCTAGGGATGTGGGCTTGGCTATTCATCATGACCATGGAATCCGTGTTTTTAATTACTGGCTTAATCTAAAACACGGACCTCTTAGTATATCCTATATTTCATATGTTTGCTTCTGTTGTTTTCTGTGATATGATGTGATCATATAACTACTTGAGACGGATGCTACTTACACACACACACACACACACACACACACACACACACACTAGTAGACACTATAAATGTTTTGCATCCGCGCTAGTCCTGACCCCGACCTGCCGTAAGTTAAGTAACCTTACGGTGAAGACCCGGGTCTCTGTGGTGAATGCAGACGGCATATACGTGTGTTTTATTTTCATTTCTTCTGTGATATTTAGGAAACATAAATGATGGGACGTCATTAATGAGATTAATGAAAAGAAAAGAAACCTAAAAATGTTGTAGAATCAAAATTTTCAAAAAGGTAGCTCTAGTTTCTTCTTTGCATAGCGGTATTCAATTATGAATATCCAGCACCTCATTCGATGACGAAAGAGTCTAGATCCCTTCACCGGGAATAAGCTCTTTAGCAAAACTAACATATGCTACAACCCACTCGGTTTGTTTTGAAAACTACTCGATTTTAAAGCGGAGTTTAAACCACTCTTTTTCAAATCACCAGATTCTACAACGATATCAAATTCATTACGCTAAAGGTTTTCTTCAAAATCAGTCGTAACCCTCCATCATTTCAGATAAGTGCTATTTAGTATTCTTATTGCGTTTGTTGACCTTGTCAAGGCGTAGTTGTAATGTTTCGGAAAAATTTGTAGATAATTAATTATTTTATTTTATTTAAAAGATATTATTTTAAATTTATAAATTTGATAAAAAGACTTTTTATAAAAGGTTAGGGTATTTAAGTAAAATGATAATTAGTATAGGTAACATTAGTTTGTAAGGAAGGGTTTTAGGGGAAAGTTTAATTTCTATGTGGTATATTGAGTTGAGTGGGGGTTTATGTGCATATTGTGTTAATTATGAGGATAAGGTTATGATGAACCTCACCTACACTACACCAAGAGATGAACCTCAAGCCCACACCTCACCCTTGCACACATGCACACCACCTCTCCATGGTGACACCTCCTCCTCCTTTATCAACACATAACTTCTCTAAATTGTTCAGTTATCAAACTGAAATTAGAATTTCAAAACACGTAGCATAGTGAAGCTTTCCACCCTCATTTAGAATAAAAGAAAGAAATGATAGCTAGAGTCCTTGCACCTTGATTCAAATCTCTCATGTTAGGCTTCTTAACTCCTTGTGCATCTCTTGAAGATTTAGCTAAGTGGAATCCTTTTTATAGGTAAAACCCTCAACCTTTCAGGTCTCAATTTGAGTTCTGTATTTGTAGTGTTTACGATATCGGTAAAAACGTATTTTTGTTAGAATTTTAACTCTGTTACTATCTGCTGTAATTATACTAATCCCTAAATAAATCTAACAGTACAGTAGCATGATAATTAGACCTAGAGTTCACCCTAAAAACCTGGAGCTATCCCTGCACAATTCGACCGGCGGAAATCTCTGTTCCCACCAAAAATTTCTGCATAAAGGAGCCCAAGGTATCAAATGGCAGCGATACGCTTAAGGAAATGTGAACCAGTATCTTTCGGCTTGTATTTTGATAAACTCCCAAAAGAGAAACTATTAAATTCTGATAGTATTGGAAGCATCTCGAAAAACCCTTCGATTTGATATATTATGGGCCTCATAATTCATCCGGGATCAAAAGTTATGAGGCATCACGTGTCCACACGTGATGGACCTTTAAGAACCCGCTGGAGGAGCTAAAAGATATAATAAAAACTCGGAAAAGACCCCAATGGGGCATCACGTGCTCACACGTGACCATGGGTCACGTGCAGACACGTGATGGGCTTTTAAAGCCTCTAAAATAATGAACAGAATTTAATTCTAAAAGTCAGAAATTACCTCAACGAGGTATCACGTGCTTACACGTGACCAATGGTCACGTGTTGACACGTGATGGTTAAAACAACAACATAAACAAGCGGCTGTTAAAGGAACCAATTTGGGGGTCACGTGCTCACACGTGACCAAGGGTCACGTGTCAGCACGTGACTGGATTCGAAAGCCTTACAGTTAATAGAATTAAATGCTAAAAGCTTCCAAATCTTTCCAAATGGAAAAGGATTATGGGGACCGTTGGATTAAAGATCTAAGGGTGATTAAAAATCACCAATTAATGGAAAAATCTTAAATAAGGAAAGATTCCCCCTAAATCTAACCGAGATAACAAATAGAATATCTTTTGGATTTAAAATCCACGGTGAATAAAATTCACTGAATGATCTAAAGGCCCAGAATTAATGGTAAATATAAATCAAATCTCTCAATAATCAAATCAAATCTTTCAATGAGAGATTTGCTAAACAAATTGATTCTCTTCCTTCTCCTATAAATAGGAGCCAAGAAGAGAAGAGAGGGGGGATCTACTTTTTTGGAGAGAAAAACAGAGAGAGGAGAATTTAATTCTCTGCAAAAAAAAACCCCAGGTAAGAAAAAAGAGGCTTCAAAAGAGAATTTAATTCTCAAAAGAGTTTAACTCTTACATAAAGAAAAGAACTTAGTTCTTTCTCTGATTGAGGATCTGCAAAGCGCACATCTCCCTAAGAATTGAGAATTTAATTCTCATTGGGTTGAGATCCTGCCATGCAGATCTAAAACACAGAGGAAGAACTGAGTGTCGAGAATTTAATTCTCACAGAATTATAGGAATTTAATTCCTTTGAAACAAAATTAGGGTTTAACCCCATATTTTAGGAATTTAATTCCTCCAAAATCATGACTAGGGTTTAACCCTACAGAGAATTTAATTCTTAAAAATAACAGAGAACTCAAAAGATCTCCATGCACGTAAATAACTTGATCACGTGGTAACACGTGACCCCCATTCTCAATAAGCAGAGAAGAAAAAAACAGAACTTGATCACGCGGTAACACGCGACCCTTCCCCTCAATGATCAAAAGAGAACGAACAAAAATTAAGGTCACGTGTCCCCACGTGACCCCTGAAAAGATCCCCAAAAATAAAAAGGACGAAGCTTTGAAGCTTCACCTCACGTGTTCCCACGTAACTCCTAAAACACAGAAAGAAAAAGCAAAGGAAATGAAAGCTTTGGGCGCTCTCACGTGTTATCACGTGACCCCTCAGCAAATGCTTTAAACATTGGCGCACAGATCCCCATCACGTGCCAACACGTGATACTCTAAAATAAAAACAAAAGTGTTTAACACTTATTCGCAGATTTGAGGATAAACCAAAAAGAGATCTGGCTCCACATTTAGGGCGCCCTCACGTGTCACCACGTGACCCCTAATGAGCATTCTAACAGACCAAAGCGGGGGCCTCCATCACGTGCTCACACGTGATGGCCGTCAGAATTAAAAGTGTTAAACACTGATCTGCAGAATAAAATAAGGGAAATCAGGGCGCTCTCACGTGTCCACACGTGACCCCTCTCTCTTTAGTGTTTAACACTAATCTGAAGACTTTATTCCCAGTGTTTAACACTGATTTGCTTTAGTGTTTAACACTAATTTGAAATCTCTGATTACCAGTGTTTAACACTGATTTGCTTTAGTGTTAACACTAATTTGAAAGCCCTGTTGCTAGTGTTTAACACTGGTTATCTTTTAGTGTTTAACACTAACTTGCTAATCTTATTCCCAGTGTTCAACACTATTGGTCTTTAGTGTTTAACACTAGCTTTAGCCTAATTGGCCAAGTTTCTAGAGGCAAGGCCTCTCTTTCAAAGAGCCAACGGAGGGCCAATATTTCAAACTTAATTGGACTTAGCCCAAACTGGCCATAAGTCCTCAAATCATCTTGAACTGAGCACATCCGCTCTTTCAACCAACTCATTGGTTCAAGGGTACATCTCTGAACTCCTATGATATTTGTCGTTGTAATCCTTCAACGTCTTCAGAGAGGTGACAGGTCCCGACAACCACACATCAACACGGACTGTGGGGTCCTTAAACTCATGGACTTATGCGTCCTTAAACCAAGATACGGACTGCGGGGTCCTTAAACCCGCGGACTTATGCGTCCTTAAACTAACGGACTAATGCGTCCTTAAACACACCCATATAGACTGTGGGGTCCTTAAACCCATGGACTTATGCGTCCTTAAACTACCAATGGACCACCACGTCCCTAAACTGGAACATGGACCACCATGTCCCTAAACTGGAACATGGACCACCATGTCCCTAAACTGGAGACCATCATGTCCCTAAACTGGCAATGGACCACCATGTCCCTAAACTGGAACAATAGAGCCCAAATGCTCTTTTGTCGGATCTAAATGATTCCGTTAAGTCGATCTTAGTCCCAAACTGGACTAACGTATCCTTAACAACCGTTTAAGTTGATCTTAGCCTCAAATATGGCTAACGTATCCTTAAACCTTCAAACAGCTTTAGTCCCAAATTGGACTATAAATCCCCAAATCAACTTTTGTTCAAGGGTACATCTCTGAACTCCTCTGACATCTGTCGTTGTAATCCTTCAACGTCGTCAGAGAGGTGACGGGTCCCGACGGCCATACATGCAATGGACCCCTATGTCCCTAAACTGGAACAATAGAGCCCCCAAACGCTCTTTTGTCGGATCTAAACGATCCCGTTAAGTTGATCTTAGTCTTAAATTGGACTAACGTATCCTTAACAAACGTTTGAGTTGATCTTAGCCTCAAATATGGCTAACGTATCCTCAAACCAAAACCCCAAACCCAAATCTAAGAAAATACGGATTTGGACTAATCCACGTCCTACGGGCGACGACATAAATCAGTCTCCATATACAATCCACGGGCAACCACAGACAAAACAAACGCCCACGACACGAAGTGACCAGCTGGAGAAGGAGAAAGTTGTTACCGCGATGCGGTAGCGTAATTAACTGCAGGGGCTTGCGCCTGCAGGGAAGAGCGTCCCCACAATCAAAAACCCCTCAAGCGAGGGGGAATCTGATGAAGTCTGCTACATCGGACGCATCCGTTTAAACCTTCGATACATGGTGCCATAAATCAACTTGGCATCTTCGGAGAGGTGGACGGATAGCACCAATTATCATCTGCCCCGAACCTCAGGCAAGACGACCCACGTCTCGGCCGCCGTTCGGAGGGGAACAAATTCTGGCACGCCCGGTAGGAGCTCTTCCTCTTTCCACTCCACACTTCGTGTGTCGTGTTCACGAACGAATCGCGGTTTACTGTGGTTGCCTGTGGATTCGAGGTACTAAGATTTGGTGTCTTGCTCCGTGCAGAAAACAGAAGATCAATAGCTTCAAACTGCACTACCTGCAACTGCAACTCTCGCTCCGTCCTTGCTGGAGGAGTGACTTATGGGCCCCAAGCGGTCTTCCTTTTCAAGATGCCAGTGGAGCAGGTAACTCAAGCCACCGCTAGACTATTCTTCGGGACCCTGCTCCCACCGATGAGCTTCAATGCCCCAATGACATCGCAAGAAGCTCCAAAAAAGTTGGTCTTTGATCGGCTTGCTACTGCCGCGGCCCCTCTCAACGGGTCGCCCAACTTCAATACCTCAGTTTCCAACAGACTGGGCCAGAACGTCTACATGCCCGTGATACCCGAAGCTGCCATCCCAAAGCGGATAGCCATCCCGGCTCAAGCGGACGAAATCATTGGAAAGGCTCCTCCTTCCAAGAAGTTAGTTTTTATAAGGCTGGCCATTCCGGTTGCTGCTCCAGGCGAGGTCCTCAAAGCTGCTTCCCCTGCTCAGACGGGGCACGACGAAGTCACCCTTATAGCTGAAACAACTCCATCCGCACGACACGCTCGACGTTGCCACTGGCGCCGAGTGAGGAAGGCTGGGGGCAACTCCCCCTCTGGGATAACTCCGCCAGCTCCAACGGTGGGGATCTATGCTGCTGTTCCAACCGGGAACAGCTTTGAATTGCTGAACAAGGTACACAGAAATTCGCCAACTGCGGTGCTCAAAAGATCTCCTCCACCGGTAGAGGCCGTCGTGGAAGCAAACCCAGAAAAGCCGGAGCAGTCTCCTCAACGGCTGTCTTCCAGGATCTACAAGACTTGGCGACGGGTCCGAGAATCAGTGATTGATCCGAATTTTTCTCATCGACAGAAAAAGATAAAGGTCCGGCAGGAAGAAAATCCCCTTGTCAAGCAACGAAAGACGACGACCACCTAGTTGCCCAAAGCAACGGTCCCCTCAGCTTCGACCGCTCACAGAAGAAAGAGGCTGGAGAAGATCCCTGTGTCTTTGGCAAATCGCAAGACCACTGAACCTAAACGCCCCAAGTCTGGGGGCATGGTAGTGCACACCGTTTATATGGCGTCCGGAAAAGAGGACAGCCGTATCTCCACAGGTCATCGACCGCTCACCCGATCAATAACAAGGGCTCAAGAACAACAACAGCAGAAGCTTCAGGAGATGCTGACTGCGATGGCTGCGCTCACCGGACTAAAAGAAAGCCCGGAGGCGTCATCAGAGCAGCGTCATGAACAAGAAACCGATGCTGACTTCCTCCGTAGAGTCCTCGAAAAGAGGGACAGAGAAGCAGCAGAACAAGCTGCCAACATAAAACGAATGGCGATTCTCTTCCAAGACATGGTCGGGATGATATTACAGCCGGATCCTCCAGCTGAAGACCCTCCGATCATTATTGAAGATAACCGAGCGGAGACGTCAAATCCCCTTCCGGCTTGTTCAGCAGCCAAAGAGGAGACCATCTCAAAAGCTACGCTTGATGATTATATTGCTCAGAAAATACGAGCTCACCGAGCGAACAAAACGGCCGGCCAAGTTGTTAAAACTGGGCGACCATATCCGGGCTGGTATGACCAAATAAGTTACCCGCCGGGATATACGATCCCCAAATTCCATGTGTACAAGGGGACAGGCAATCCCCACCAGCATGTCGCTCAATTCAGGGCCTTATGCGGCAACACAGGAGGCGACGACAAACTGTTGCTTCGCCAATTCGTCGGCAGCTTAATAGAAACAGCTTTTGAATGGTATTCGGAGCTACCTAACGACTCTGTTAAAACATTTGCGGAGATGGAGCTGCTATTTACACAAAGATTCGCGAGCGCTAGTGAACGCACCCCGATACAGCTTTGATCAATGCAAGAGTAAAGCCGGGCGAAACTTGGGTTCAATATGCAATCCGATGGCGGAACTTGTGGTCAAAATGCGAACAACGCATTGAAGAAGTGCCAGCGGTGGGCATGTTCGTGGGCACCCTAGACCCTCATGCAACTATTTCACAGGTCATGATGTTCTTCAAGCTGACCACCTTCCAGGCCTTGATTGACAAGCTGGCCCAAATGGACCAGATGGGCATAGACCATCTCCTTCAAAGACGGACCCTCGGAATAAAAAGGAGAAAGGGAAAGCAACTTTCGTCGCTAATACTCAACAACAGTCGAGCAACTTAAAGCCGGTTGTCCGTCAAAACAATATGCGTCCACGCCCATCTCTCGAGGAGAGACTGGGACGTCCTTACTCGTTTCCTCAGGATAAAACGAGAAGACTGTTCGAGCAGGCAGTGCGCAACAGACTCATCAATTTGCCGAGTCCAAAGCGTCCATTGCAGCCGGGTGATGTCAACGATCCCAATTATTGCCCTTACCACCAAACGGTAAGTCACCCGATCGAGGATTTCTTCGTCTTTAAGGGATGGATCGAGGATCAGTACCTACAAGGAAAGTTAGAGCTGTCTGAAAAGTGGAAAGTAAACCCACCACAGCCGCACACTCCAAAGAAGACGGACGCACCGGGGGCAACTTGCCACGTGATCTCCCACTCATTTACGGACGATGGAAAAACTCCTTGCACTGAGAAATTGGGGGCAGAGCCTGAGCCGGAATTCGTGTGGCCGTCAGACGAAATGATCGACGCTTTTCTAGATGAGATTCGTCTAAAAAGTAAAGCTGATCGGGAGCGCGAGATGGCCATATTTGAAAAGGCCAAACGCCGGCGACTGGATAAAAGGGTCGAAACACTCCCACCATATCAAAGTACATCCGCCGCAAATGAAAGCAAGATCAAGACAAGGAAACGATTCGCCAAAGCCATATCAATGGGGATGAGGCCGCCCTCTTTCAGAGAAAATTCTCCTGGTGGTATACATCCTGATGAAGCGGACGTGCATCCTAACTTCTGCTTATATCATCGAAAGATCGCACATCCTACTGAGGACTGCAACTCCTTTAAGTGTTGGTGGCAAGGGTATGTCGCTCACAGGCAACACATCAACAGGACAAAGCGTGAAGCTCGGAAACAGCAGAAAAATGCGACAGATGAGCGTAAAAGAATTGCCGGCAATTGTCATAGGGTTGATCCCGAGGGACCGCGAGTTCTCACATTCGGGAGCAATTCCGACGAAAAAGTAGCCCTCGGCCCTCTTTTCAAGGAGTCCATCTCTAAAACGAAAGAATTGAGGAGTTGCGAGAGCATTCAGCCTTGCAATCGCACGATACCCGAAAAAAATCTCGGACCCGCAAGCAACGGTTCGAACAAAAAGGATAAAGGAAAGGGAAAAACGGCCTTCGTCGCCAACACTCAACAACAGTCGAGTGGCCCTAGAACGGTTGTTCGCCAAAACAACAAGCGGCAACCCCTCTATGAAAAGTTGAAACGTCCTTACTCGTTTCCCCGGGACGAAACAAGGAGGCTGTTCGAACTAGCAGTGCGCGACGGACTTATCACTCTATAGGAGCCGAAATGCCAGCTACAATTGAATGAGGTTAACAATCCTAATTACTACCCTTACCACCAAGTATTGGGCCATCCGGTCGAAAATTGCTACATCTTCAAAAACTGGGTTGAAGACCAATACCAACAGGGCAAGTTCGCGCTGTCCGAAAACTGGAAGGTGAGCCCGCCACAACCATATGCTCCGAAAAAGATGGATATGCCGGGGGCATCATGCTCATTCATAGAGAAAACCCAACGGACCACTACGTCCTAAAACTGGATAATAGACCGAAACGTCGTTAAACTAACAACGGACCACTACGTCCTAAAACTGGATATGGACCGAAACGTCCTTAAACCAACGGCGGACCACAATGTCCTAAAACTTGCAAATGACCGAAACGTCGTTAAACTACTCCCAACCCACAACATCTTCAGGCTGACGTGGTAAAACAAAAAACAAAAAAAAAAACGGTATGTCCACAAGCAAAATGGGCACGGATGAAAACCCGAAAGGGCTCCGTGAGTAAAAGCAGCAGGGTTACCGGCGAGTGTTCGCGAAAACCTGAAGGGCGCGACCTCGTAAAAAAAAATAAAAAAAATAAAAATAAAAATAAAAAATAAAAAGAACGGTATGTCCACAAGCAAAATGGGCACGGATGAAAACCCGAAAGGGCTCCGTGAGTAAAAACAGCAGGGCTACCGGCGAGTGTTCATGAAAACCCGAAAGAGCGCGACCTCGTTAAAAGACACTTACAGGGTTCTCTCGACCTTCTAAGGAGAAACCACCCGCGTGAGATCCTTACGACTCACAGGGAAGCAACACACTTAGGGATCCTCACGATTCCTAAGGAGAAATTACACTTGCGAGATCCTCACGACTCGTAAGGAGAACTCTCTTATGGGACCCTTACGGCTCATAAGATTTGAAAGTCTTAAGTTACAGAAACCTGAACCTGTTCTTAAGCAACCCCCACAACCTTCGATATGACCCTACAAGCGGCTCAATACTGGCCCTTGTATACAATCCACAGGCGCGGATAAACATTTCCCTAACAAAGTCCCACCCCTGACTGGGGATATGTCCATATGGTGAACAACCCTTATAAGTCCTCTCGACTTATAAGGAGAAAACCCTTTTGTAAGATCCTTACAACTTACAGGGGAACATACACTTAGGAATCCTCACGATCCCTAAGGAGAAAACACACCTACGAGATCCTCACGACTTGTAGGGAGAAATACCTTTGTGAGACCCTTACGGCTCATGAAGTCAAAAGCCTTAGTCGACGGGATCCTAACCCTGTTCGCTAAGCCACCTTTGTTCGACATCGACAGAGGCAAATGATGATTCGCTCCTGGCAATATCCCAGTTGTAGCGATGCTGATGCCTAAACCGGTATCAAATTCTAAGTCCTTTCATGGCAAATGATGATTTGCTCCTAGCAATATTCCAGTCGCAGCGATGCTGATGCCAAGATTGGTATTAGATCCCGAATCCCATACTCGCGAGAAAAAATCGGCGAGCCAAAAAAAATGCGTATGAAATAGCCGAAATGATGGGGCAACTTGCAACAAAATCAGCAAGTAAAAAATGTATGCATACAAAAACAGCCGAAATGATGGGGCAACTCGCAATAAAAAGCAGCGAGTAAAAAGAAAAATAGCCGAAATGATTGGGCACCGCGAAAAATAGCCGAAATGATTGGGCAATCGCGATTTTCGCGATATAAAAAGCTGAAATGATAGAGCATCGCGGGAAAAGAAATAAAATAAAAATAAAATTTATGCCCTACAGGTGATGCTACATCAATCCCTGTATACAATCCAGGGGCACAAACAAAGAAGGAGTCGCACTCCTCCTCCCCAGGTTTCATTAGAAGAAGAAGCCGAATCTCGACAGGCCACAAATAACTTAGAGATCATCTCAACACTCGTCTCGTCACAGCGGACACATCATCAAGTAAAGCGGAACAGCAGCAACTCCCAGTTCCATGACTCGACGATTTACTCCCACAGAGAGTCAAATCGCAACTCCGTGAAATGCGGATATAATCAACAAAATTCCTGGTCATGTGGAACGTGGATAATGTCACTCTTTGACCCCGTGGAAAACGTCCAGAGCAGATCCTGGTCCTCGCAGAGCACGGCAGTGAACCCGTGTGAAGCATCCAGAGCGGAGCCTAGTCCTCGCCTAACGCGGCAGTGAACCCGTGTGATGCATCTAGTGCAAAATTCCTGGTCACGTGGAACGCGGATAACGTCACTCTTTGACCCCGTGGAAAACGTACAGAGCGGATCCTGGTCCTCGCAGAGCACGGCAGTGAACCCGTGTGAAGCATCCAGAGCGGAGCCTAGTCCTCGCCTAACGCGGCAGTGAACCCGTGTGAAGCATCTAGTAAAAAATTCCTGGTCACGTGGAACACGGATAACGTCACTCTTTGACCCCATGGAAAACGTCCAGAGCGGATCCTGGTCCTCGCGGAACACGTCAGTGAACCCGTGTGAAGCATCCAGAGCGGAGCCTAGTCCTTGCCTAACGCGGCAGTAAACCCGTGTGAAGCATCTAGTGCAAAATTCCTGGTAACGTGGAACACGGATAACGTCACTCTTTGACCCCGTGGAAAACGTCCAGAGCGGATCGTGGTCCTCACAGAGCACGGCAGTGAACCCGTGTGAAGCATCCAGAGCGGAGCCTAGTCCTCGCCTAACGCGGCAGTGAACCCGTGTGAAGCATCTAGTGCAAAATTCCTGGTCACGTGGAACGCGGATAACGTCACTCTTTGACCCCGTGGAAAACGTCCAGAGCGGATCCTGGTCCTAGCAGAGCACGGTAGTGAACCCGTGTGAAGCATCCAGAGTGGAGCCTAGTCCTCGCCTAACGCGGCAGTGAACCCGTGTGAAGTATCTAGTGCAAAATTCCTGGTCACGTAGAACACGGATAACGTCACTCTTTGACCCCGTGGAAAACGTCCAGAGCGGATCCTGGTCCTCACGGAACACGTCAGTGAACCCGTGTGAAACATCCAGAGCGGAGCCTAGTCCTTGCCTAACGCGGCAGTGAACCCGTGTGAAGCATCTAGTGCAAAATTCCTGGTAACGTGAAACACGGATAACGTCACTCTTTGACCCCGTGGAAAACGTCCAGAGCGGATCCTGGTCCTCGCAGAACACGGCAGTGAACCCATGTGAAGCATCCAGAGTGGAGCCTAGTCCTTGCCTAACGCGACAGTGAACCCGTGTGAAGCATCTAGTGCAAAATTCCTGGTCGCGTGGAACGCGGACAACGTCACTCTTTGACCCCGTGGAAAATGTCCAGAGCGGATCCTGGTCCTCGCAGAGCACGGCAGTGAACCCATGCGAAGCATCCAGAGCGGAGCCTAGTCCTCGCCTAACACGGCAGTGAACCCATGTGAAGCATCTAGAGCAAAATTCCCGGTCATGTGGAACGCGGATAACGTCACTCTTCGACCCCGTGGGAAACATCCAGAGCGGATCCTGGTCCTCACACCAACATGGAGTGATCACCACCGCGACATTCATCTCGATACAGCAGACGCGATACCAGCAAACGAAGCGAAGGCCAAATTCCTAGCTTCAGGGTCTTGACGGCAAGTCATATAAAGCCTGAAAGACAATCGGAGATCATCCCACACCCGCGCGGAGTGGTCACCACCTCGACGTTCGTCTCGATACAGCAGATGAAATGTCACCCCAGCGTTCTTTTCCCAGCAGGATTCGGAAGCGACAAAGCAAACGAAGCGAAGGCCAAATTCCTAGCTTCAATGTCTTGACGGTAAGTCATATAAAACCGGAAAGACAAACAGAGATCGTCCCACATGGAGTGGTCACCACCACGACATTCATCTCGATACAGCAGACGAAATATCACTACAGCGTCCTTCCTTCAACAGGATCCGGACACACCAAAGCAAACGAAGCGAAGGCCAAATTCCTAGCTTCATGCGTCTTAACGGCAAGTCATATAAAACCGGAAAGACAATCAGAGATCATCTCACACCAACATGGAGTGATCACCACCTCGACGTTCGTCTAGACACAGCAGACGCAACATCACCGAAAGGAGTCAGGGCCAAATCCCTGGTTCCAGACCTCGACGGTTCACCAGCAACCTAGAGAAAACCGCGACATTCGTCTCGATACAGAGGACGCAATGCCAGCAAACGAAGCGAAGGCCAAATTCCTAGCTTCAACGTCTTAACGGCAAGTCATATAACGCCTGAAAGACCATCAGAGATCATCTCACACCAACATGGAGTGATCACCACCGTGACATTCATCTCGATACAGAGGACGCGATGCCAGCAAACGAAGCAAAGGCCAAATTCGTAGCTTCAGGGTCTTAACGGCAAGTCATATAAAGCCTGAAAGACAATCGGAGATCATCTCGCACCAGTGCGGAGTGGTCACCACCTCAACGTTCGTCTCGATACAGCAGACGCAACATCACCAAAAGGAGTCACGGCAAAATCCCTGGTTCCAAACCTCGACGGTTCACTAGCAACCTAGAGACAACCGTGACATTCGTCTCGATACAGAGGACGTAATGCCAGCAAAACGAAGCAAAGACCAAATTCCTAGCTTCAGGGTCTTAACGGCAAGTCATATAAAGCCTGAAAGACAATCGGAGATCATCCCACACCAGCGCGGAGTGGTTATGACTGATCGGGGCTCTCCAAAATGAACCTAACCTCAAGTAAAAAGTGGCATGGCAAATTCCTAGCGCTTGCTCTTCCGACGGTCAAACTGCCAAAGAGGATTGCTTGAAGACGTCTTGTCCAGCCCCCGAAGGGATCAGAGACACGGCAGTCGCAGGGCTACTCGAACAGCACGATTGCCTATCGAGGGATACATCAGCCAATGCGACGGTACGACGGCCAAAACCCTAAGTACCACAGACCCTAACGGACTTCTGTCGTAAAGAGCAGAAGTTAACTGTGACGTTGGGATATTCTTGTTTCGACTCGTGAGGAAATTGATGTCTTTGCGAGAACTTCTCGATTCGTCTCGACTCGTGAGATAAAGTTTTAGGCAGTAGAGATTAAAAAACCTGTTTCCTAAACACTGGGACCCTGCAAGTCGGCCCAAAACGGTCTCTCGCATACTATCCACGGGTCACACTCTCTAAAGTCGAATCTCGACAAGGAGGTTAACAACCGCTTACGGGTCCTCTCGACTCGTAAAAGGGAAAACTCTCTTATAGGATCCTTACGACTTATAAGAGAAAACACACTTAGGAGTCCTCATGACTCATAAGAAGAAAATACACCTACGAGATCCTCACGACTCGTAAGGAGAAAAGTCTTTATGAGACCCTCACGGCGCGTAAAGTTGTAAAGTCTTAGGTGGCAGATCCTACCCCTATCTCCTAAGCCATCACTGTCCTGCAAAGAGGTCAAGATGGACCATCTATGAGCCACACTTGCCAAAACTGCATGCCACTGAAATGGAGAAGTTACTCATGAGCGTATAAACTACTTCACGCCAGAGTAAGACTTAAAGAAATAAAAGGGTGCGGCTCTTAGAGTTGAGAGTTTGGAACTATATCTCTTAAGAGTCGAGATTTGAGTCAATGATAAATGACGACACTTGTGTCCGCTCGTTATCTTCTCAGATCAAGATTCTGAAAGATGTATACCAACCCGAAACTGGTCATACGCTATGCATAACTCTACACTACTTCACCCACGTACATACTTACGTGGACAAAGTAGTGGGGGGCATTTGTTCCCGCCAAAAATTTCTGCGCAAAGGAGCCCAAGGTATCAAATGGCAGCGATACGCTTAAGGAAATGTGAACCAGTATCTTCCGGCTTGTATTTTGATAAACTCCCGAAGGAGAAACTATTAAATTCTGATAGTATTAGAAGCATCTCGAAAAACCCTTTGATTTAATATATTATGGGGCCTGATAATTCATCCGGGATCAAAAGTTATGAGGCATCACGTGTCCACACGTGATGGACCTTTAAGAACCCGCTAGAGGGGCTAAAAGATATAATAAAAACTCGGAAAAGACCCCAATGGGGCATCACGTGCTCACACGTGACCATGGGTCACGTGCAGACACGTGATGGGCTTTTAAAGCCTCTAAAATAATGAACAGAATTTAATTCTAAAAGTCAGAAATTACCTCAACGAGGTATCACATGCTTACACGTGACCAATGGTCACGTGTTGACACGTAATGGTTAAAACAGCAACATAAACAAGCGGCTGTTAAAGGAACCAATTTAGGGGTCACGTGCTCACACGTGACCAAGGGTCACGTGTCAGCACGTGACTGGCTTCGAAAGCCTTACAGTTAATAGAATTAAATTCTAAAAGCTTCCAAATCTTTCCAAATGGAAAAGGATTATGGGGACCATTGGATTAAAGATCCAAGGGTGATTAAAAATCACCAATTAATGGAAAAATCTTAAATAAGGAAAGATTCCCCCTAAATCTAACCGAGATAACAAATAGAATATCTTTTGGATTTAAAATCCACGGTGAATAAAATTCACTGAATGATCTAAAGGCCCAGAATTAATGGTAAATATAAATCAAATCTCTCAACAATCAAATTAAATCTTTCAATGAGAGATTTGCTAAACAAATTGATTCTCTTCCTTCTCCTATAAATAGGAGCCAAGAAGACAAGAGAGGGGGGATCTACTTTTTTAGAGAGAAAAACAGAGAGAGGAGAATTTAATTCTCTGCAAAAAAAAAACCCTAGGTAAGAAAAAAGAGGCTTCAAAAGAGAATTTAATTCTCAAAAGAGTTTAACTCTTACATAAAGAAAAGAACTTAGTTCTTTCTCTGATTGAGGATCTACAAAGCGCACATCTCCCCATGAATTGAGAATTTAATTCTCATTGGGTTGAGATCCTGCCATGCAGATCTAAAACACAGAGGAAGAACTGAGTGTCGAGAATTTAATTCTCACAGAATTATAGGAATTTAATTCCTTTGAAACAAAATTAGGGTTTAACCCCATATTTTAGGAATTTAATTCCTCCAAAATCATGACTAGGGTTTAACCCTACATAGAATTTAATTCTTAAAAATAACAGAGAACTCAAAAGATCTCCATGCACGTAAATAACTTGATCACGTGGTAACACGTGACCCCTATTCTCAATGAGCAGAGAAGAAAAAAACAGAACTTGATCACGCGGTAACACGTGACCCTTCCCCTCAATGATCAAAAGAGAACGAACAAAAATTAAGGTCACGTGTCCCCACGTGACCCCTGAAAAGATCCCCAAAAATAAAAAGGATGAAGCTTTGAAGCTTCACCTCACGTGTTCCCACGTGACTCCCAAAACGCAGAAAGAAAAAGCAAAGGAAATGAAACCTTTGGGCGCTCTCACGTGTTATCACGTGACCCCTCAGCAAATGCTTTGACAATTGGCGCATAGATCCCCATCACGTGCCAACACGTGATGCTCTAAAATAAAAACAAAAGTGTTTAACACTTATTCGCAGATTTAAGGATAAACCAAAAGGAGATCTGGCTCTACATTTAGGGCGCCCTCACGTGTCACCACGTGACCTCTAATGAGCATTCTAACAGACCAGAGCGGGGGCCTCCATCACGTGCTCACACGTGATGGCCGTCAGAATTAAAAGTGTTAAACACTGATCTGCAGAATAAAATAAGGGAAATCAGGGCGCTCTCACGTGTCCACACGTGACCCCTCTCTCTTTAGTGTTTAACACTAATCTGAAGACTTTGTTCCCAGTGTTTAACACTGATTTGCTTTAGTGTTTAACACTAATTTGAAATCTCTGATTACCAGTGTTTAACACTGATTTGCTTTAGTGTTAATACTAATTTGAAAGCCCTGTTGCTAGTGTTTAACACTGGTTATCTTTTAGTGTTTAACACTAACTTGCTAATCTTATTCCCAGTGTTCAACACTATTGGTCTTTAGTGTTTAACACTAGCTTTAGCCCAATTGGCTAAGTTTCTAGAGGCAAGGCCTCTCTTTCAAAGAGCCAACAGAGGGCCAATATTTCAAACTTAATTGGACTTAGCCCAAACTGGCCATATGTCCTCAAATCATCTTGAACTGAGCACATCTGCTCTTTCAACCAACTCATTGGTTCAAGGGTACATCTCTGAACTCCTCTGATATTTGTCGTTGTAATCCTTCAACGTCTTCAGAGAGGTGACAGGTCCCGACAACCACACATCAACACGGACTGTGGGGTCCTTAAACTCATGGACTTATGCGTCCTTAAACCAAGATACGGACTGCGGGGTCCTTAAACCCGCGGACTTACGCGTCCTTAAACTAACGGACTAATGCGTCCTTAAACACACCCATATGGACTGTGGGGTCCTTAAACCCATGGACTTATGCGTCCTTAAACTACCAATGGACCACCACGTCCCTAAACTGGAACATGGACCACCATGTCCCTAAACTGGAACATGGACCACCATGTCCCTAAACTGGAGACCATCATGTCCCTAAACTGGCAATGGACCACCATGTCCCTAAACTGGAACAATAGAGCCAAAATGCTCTTTTGTCGGATCTAAATGATTCCGTTAAGTCGATCTTAGTCCCAAACTGGACTAACGTATCCTTAACAACCGTTTAAGTTGATCTTAGCCTCAAATATGGCTAACGTATCCTTAAACCTTCAAACAGCTTTAGTCCCAAATTGGACTATAAATCCCCAAATCAACTTTTGTTCAAGGGTACATCTCTGAACTCCTCTGACATCTGTCGTTGTAATCCTTCAACGTCGTCAGAGAGGTGACGGGTCCCGATGGCCATACATGCAATGGACCCCTATGTCCCTAAACTGGAACAATAGAGCCCCCAAACGCTCTTTTGTCGGATCTAAACGATCCCGTTAAGTTGATCTTAGTCTTAAATTGGACTAACGTATCCTTAACAAACGTTTGAGTTGATCTTAGCCTCAAATATGGCTAACGTATCCTCAAACCAAAATCCCAAACCCAAATCTAAGAAAATACGGATTTGGACTAATCCACGTCTTACGGGCGACGACATAAATCAGTCTCCGTATACAATCCACAGGCAACCACAAACAAAACAAACGCCCACGACACGAAGTGACCAGCTGGAGAAGGAGAAAGTTGTTACCGCGATGCGGTAGCTTAATTAACTGCAGGGGCTTGCGCCTGCAGGGAAGAGCGTCCCCACAATCAAAAACCCCTCAAGCGAGGGGGAATCTGATGAAGTCTGCTATATCGGACGCATCCGTTTAAACCTTCGATACATGGTGCCATAAATCAACTTGGCATCTTCGGAGAGGTGGACGGATAGCACCAATTAGCATCTGCCGCGAACCTCAGGCAAGACGACCCACGTCTCGGCCGCTGTTTGGAGGGGAACAATCTCCATTTTCCCGGTACCGCCGGCTCTTTTGTTGACTTGAGTGTTGAGATTTTGTGGGTAGCTTTCTGTAGGTTATGTAGGGTATTTGGTATAATTTTATTTTTCTATATAGTTTGTAAATAAAATTTGGAAGCTAATTGCTTTGCTTTTTATAAAATTTTAACGTATGATACGGACAGTTCGTGTCACGTTTTGTGTTTTCTTAAAATACGATGAATGAGGGGTAGCTCTAGTTAGCTTAGGGTCTGTATAGCACACGATATTCTCACGTATCACTTACGTATGTAAGTTCATTTAGAATTTACATTTTCGCCGTATTGGAATTTAACCGCTTACATACGAAAGTTATTTTCGATGTTAGGTTCGACCGCGGGGACTTCGGAGGCAGCGAGGAAGGGAAAAGGAGTTATGGGATCTGAGTAGATTACGACTTGTTCCGGTGAGTAGACTAAATATCTACCGGGGGATATTGTATGGATGGCGTATAGTGCCCAAAACTAGAAATCCTGTCTTATTTGTTTTCCATTCATATTGTTTGCATAATTAAACCTAGTATTGCATTGTATGCATTTATGCCTATTAATAACCGTTGATTAACACCTGCTAGGACACTTGCACCATTACCGATATGTTATGTTGCACTTGCACATGCTTACATGCTACACTACACCCCATCGGTAATTAACATGTCACGTATACATCTAGAACTTGCTATGTTACCTATAATCTATTACGCACTGTTAGTATCATTAATAACTATTGTTACGCACCATTGCTATTATTTTGACACATATCATATATCATGTTCACTGCCATTACTTGTATTATGATATATTGGATTATGAGATTTTTCTTGTTTTGAGTTTTATGCATTACTGGTTATATTCTACGGTTCTTCGTGATTGATGTAATATGTCCACCATGAGTTGTTTTTATGATTTGGTTTTATTCCGAACCAAGTGGGGGGCTATACGGTTATGGATTTTTACGTTATTCAGACTGAGTGGGGGGATATACGGTCGGATATATGGTGGACCCGGTCGAGACAGAGAGGTAGGAAAGCTGCATTAGAGGCGAGGAGCCTGGCGAGGACACTCGATACCGGAGATAGTTTGAGAAACACGGCGGATATCTGGAGAATACCGACCGATATTGTTGGCTATCAGGATCGTTCGGGGAATGATGCCTGCTAAAACTGAAGATTTGTGTCGATATTTGACACGGGATTTGAGGATCGTTATGAAAATGACCAAATATTTTGGAACACTTAATGAGATTTCTGTTTCCTTTTATACCGGCACTATAGTTACATATTCATATTTCATATGTTATCATATATCTTGTTTACCTGATGCATAGTTTTAGTCACTATTTCGTTATGCATACAGTTTCAACTGTTGGGTGTTAGTTTATTCGCTGAGTTGGTAATTCACCTCCGTTGTGCCTTAGTTTCTTGCAGGAGACGTGTAGACGCATAGCTGCGTTGCGGGCACAGATATCACAGCTTTGTCATTTATCTTGCTAGGTGGGTCACTGATTGTTATGATTCTGCGTGTTCAAGTTTAAGTTTAAATACCGCAATCAAGACGGTTTCGCATGTAGCTAGCCGGTTGAGTACGGGTCGTCCGCAGGGAGATGGGAATCTTTTTCTATGTGTTTTTCGACGAGTTAAGTCCGGTTGTTCAGATTTTGTTGTGGTTATCTAAGTGTTAAGTTGATATTTAAAGAGAGCTTGTTAGGGTTAGGATTAGGTTAGTTTGAGTTAGGAGTCTCCACATCTTTCGTTGCCCCTCTTAATATCGGTGTTACGGTAATCGGCAACAACGGGGATTAGCACGACTAGGAAGGACTTTGCGAGTATAAGCTAGGCTTTCCAACGCATAAGTCTTCCTTTTGGTGCTTGTCCGTCCGTTCTTGGCTCTTATCCATAACCTCCGGTTAATTCAACCACAACCGGTCTCACTACGGAATCACCGCTATCATGTAGGATAGGGTGCCGTAAGGAGCGGATTGTGGTTCAATTAACGGGAGTTGATTTAAGTTGTTGGGCAAGGAAAGAGTGAGAGAGATTTCCTTCTCTCAAACTTCCCTTATCCTACCCTAACAAGTATAAAACTACTCACACTTCATGAAAGAAAAAACAAAACAAAACAAAAGAGGAAAATAGAAAGAAGGAGATTAGAAGAATACGACTAACTGTTTGCGACCTCACCTTGGCGAGGATCAAGCGTAAGTATCATTGCCGTATGAATGATAAAGAAAAAGAGAGAAGAAATAAACAACAAGGAAATAACAACAACTACTTAACGAATTAAAATTACAACAAGCATAAAGATAAGGAGACAAGCATGATAATAAAATGGTCTTCTTTATTCATCACTCTTCACTCAAAAGCTCACTTACAAGTTTAATGGAGAAGAGGTGAGAAGAGGAAGAAGAACATGTAACTAAAACCTAGTAAAAAGAAATACAAGAATTGGACCCCTTCCTTCACAAACTTCTGGGCTATTTATAGGCCAAAAACTGAAAACCTAGGGCAACCACCAGAACCCATATGAAAAGACAAAAACACCCCTGAAACACTTCTGTCTTTGGCGCCATAATGGCCGCGGATCCGCGGCCTGGACCCACCTTTGGCCGCGGATCCACGGCCCATTAGAGGAATTGGGCTTCGTGCTTTTTTGTGGTGGCCTGATCTGCTGTGTGCTTCATTCTGGTTCATATATTATCTGAAAATACTTCCATATTTCTTCCAGAATTTCTGTTGAGGGAAAGGTGGACTTTTTGTCAAGATTTTGTCATGATTGCCTCGAGCTCCGCGTAGATCTCTTGGATTTTGTGCTACCATTGAGCCTTGTGCATGAGAATGACATTGATTTGATCTTTTGTCTTCCTATTGATATCTGGCAACATACGGATGACGAGCATAGACCGTGTTTTTATCTGTGGTTGGCAGGAACCCGGATTTTTCCGTGTTTTCCATGAATTTCACCGTTTTACAACCGAGAACCTGTATCCTGCAATTGACTAGCAAACACGGCTCAAGAGTATCTACGGATATGCAAATGTGATAAAAATTGGGCGGTATGAAAATGCAAAAATCTGATATGAACAAATACCCCCAAACTTATCATTTGCTCGTCCCGAGCAAAGCCCATTTATTCACAAAAAATTTCCTAACCTCACTTTCGCAGGGAACGCGATTGCACTGAGCATGTGCAACAAGCCGTTAAACCTCTAGGTGTCCCTAGTAGGAGGAGTGTTGTCTCCTGAGGGTTTTCAGCGGATACTACCCACAAAATCCGGTCAAGTTGGTTTGTAAAAATGACTAAGTTTCAAACACTAAAGTTTTGTTTTTAGAAAATAACAATTCTATAATCCTAAGTCCAGACGATCGAACCTTTATTTTTCACACCTCGCTTCTTATTTAACTACAGATTTTATATGTCTTTACGTGCAGTGCAAATAGTGTCGTGAAGTTCCAGAAGGATCGATTAAAGTCATCATGTCGCACAATAAAGCCCAGATAACAATTTAAAAAGGATCACATAAGTTTTATAAAGAGTTAAGCATTTTTCAAGTTTCGTTTTTCAGTAAGGTTTCAACTTCAGAATTTTTATCTTCCTTAACAGGAAACTAAGTCGTATTTTTCACTCCACCTTTTAACTTGTTTTCATTTCATACACACCTCTGTGAACGTACAATAGTCTTTATCATAGAATAAAACCTTCATATCTCCGTTAAAATTTTTTTTAAAAGCCTATCTTTTATCAAGATTATTCTCACACAAAGAACCGTTAGGAATTTTAACTCGGAGAGAACACTTGCTTGACTTTGTTTTAAACTGGACTTTCTAGGCTTCTTAGCGAGCTTTGGGCCAATGCACCCAAACCAGTTGGTTTTAGGGCATTAGGTGTAGAAACACCCCAGCGGACTTAATTACTCAAGTTACCTAGGTCCAAAAACAAAAGACAGTTTGTCGTGAAAATCAGATGATTTAATACGAACGGAGATATAACCGGTAGCTCAAATATTTTTTTTGGATAAAAGACGTGTTTGGTGGGTTTGGTGTGTAATCATTCCAATCTAGTTTTAGATGGGTTATTTTTCCGACTTAGCTCCAATTACGGCATCAATAACATTCCTTCATATTCGCTTTACTTCATAAACTATTCTTGACATTACTTATTTCAGAACAAACCTATTTGATCCTCAGAAAATCATTTATCTGTTTAAAAGTTTAAACATGAAAGACTTGTCATCTAATTCCCAAGATCTTACGACACGTATAGTGTGATGTAAAGACGTATATCAGCTATAGTTAACTTCAAAGGAGAGTTATCTTTCAGGTTTTCAAAATCTAAACATAAGATCTAGTTATTCCTATTTTTTTAAACAAAAACCGTCGAATGTCGAATCAGAGTTCTTCCACAAGCTAACTTGACAAAAAAATTTTTTATATATTTTTTTAGAAAATTTTCAAATTTTTATTGATTTTATGGATATTAATATGCAGATGCAAAATATACATATGAATGCGAAGGTAAGAAATGCGTACCGAGCGTACCCCCAAACTTAAACTGGACAGTGTCCTCACTGTCATTGCATGAAGAGATCATTTGAAGGGTCAAAATTGTAGGTTAGCGATACACAAATTTTTATTTGTTTTTGTTTTTAAAGAAAAGAAAAAGAATATGCACAAATATATACAAAATGGTTTGTACATACCCCCAAACTTATTTGGAACAGTGTCCACTGTTCTTGGCTGGATAACCGAAGTTTGGAGGTAGGCAGAGGAAGATCATTCAGGGTAAACCGGCTCCTGTAAGAACAGGAGCTCCTCTGTTGGTTCGGCGCTAAGGTACGGTTTGCATCGGTGTCCGTTCACTTTGAAGAGTGAACCGTCCTTTGGATTTTCCAATTCCACAGCGCCGTGCGGATACACATTCCGCACAAAATACGGCCCTTTCCAGCGAGATCTGAGCTTTCCAGGATGGAAATGAAGTCGGGTGTCGTAAAGCAGTACCTGCTGACCAGGTACGAAGGTTTTGCGCAAAAGGTGTTTATCGTGAAACACCTTCGTTCGATTCTTAACGACAACCGCGTTGTCGTAAGCCTCATCCCTAAGCTCGCATAGTTCGTTCAGCTGCAGCTTCCGATGGCTGCCCACGTCCTCAAGAGACAGATTCAGCTCCTTTATCGCCCAAAATGCGCGATGCTCGATTTCGACAGGAAGGTGGCAGGCTTTTCCGTACACAAGCAGATAGGGAGACATGCCAAGGTCGGTCTTATAAGCGGTTCTAAATGCCCAAAGGGCATCGGTGAGTTTCAGAGACCAATCCTTAAGGTTCTTGGAAACTGTCTTCTCCAATATCTGCTTGATTTGCCGATTTGAAACTTCGGCCTGCCCGCAGGTTTGGGGGTGGTAGGGCGTAGAGAGCTTATGATTAATGGAGTATTTCCGCATCAAGGCTTCGAAAGTTTTATTGCAGAAATGACTTACATTGTCGCTAATGATCGCTCGGGGGTGCCCAAACCGTGAGAAAATATTTTCTTTAAGGAACCTAACGACAACCTTGTTGTCGTTAGTTCGGCTGGGCACAGCCTCGACCCATTTAGAGACGTAATCAACAGTTAGAAGGATGTACAAGTTCCCAAAAGAGCTGGGAAACGGCCCCATGAAGTCTATCCCCCAAACATCGAAAATCTCCACAACCAAGATCGGTTGGAGCGGCATCTCGTTCCTCCGGGATATCCGGCCCATGTGTTGGCACCGGGAGCAAGTCTTGCAATAATCGTGAGCGTCTTTGAAAAGTTGTGGCCAGTAGAAACCACATTGCAAGATCTTCTCAGCTGTCTTTCTGGGCCCAAAATGCCCGCCACACGCTTGATCGTGGCAAAATGACAGCACACTCTTGAATTCCTCATCAGGGACACACCGCCGAATAATCTGGTCGGGACAGTACTTGAACAAGTAGGGTTCGTCCCAGTAAAAGTGTTTTACTTGGGATAAGAAGCGAAGTCTGTCCTGACTCGACCATTCGGTTGGTAGCAATCCCGTAGCCAAATAGTTCACGATATCTGCGAACCAGGGTTCGCAAGATACTGTCAAGAGTTATTCATCCGGGAAAACGTCGTTAATTGGAATTGGAAGTGAAGGCGAAGAAGGAAGTCGTGAGAGATGGTCGGCAACTACATTTTCACATCCTCGTTTATCCTTAATGACAAGGTCAAACTCTTGAAGCAAAAGGATCCAACGGATTAACCGAGATTTTGCATCTTTCTTCGCAAAAAGATGGCGCAGAGCTGAATGGTCAGTATAGACAATGACTGGAGAGCCGATGAGGTAGGGCCTGAACTTTTCTAAAGCAAATACAACAGCTAAGAATTCCTTCTCAGTTGTAGTATAGTTAAGTTGGGCGTCGTTCAGGGTTCGGCTCGCGTAATAGATTACGTGCGGCATCTTGTTGATGCGCTGTCCAAGGACAGCACCGATGGCATAGTCGGATGCATCGCACATAATCTCGAATGGGTGCGTCCAGTCAGGTGAAGAAAGAACGGGAGCAGAAGTGAGTGAGCGTTTCAGTGACTCGAATGCAGTCACACAGCTCGAGTTGAAGTCAAATGGTGTATCCTTGGCCAGCAAAAGAGTCAAGGGCCTAGCAATCTTGCTAAAGTCCTTGATAAACCGTCTATAGAAACCGGCATGGCCAAGGAAGGCTCGGATATCTCTGACGCATCGGGGAGGAGGCAGATTGGAAATGACCTCAATCTTTGCTTTGTCAACCTCTATGCCATTTTGCGAGATGATATGTCCTAAGACAATACCTTCGCGCACCATGAAGTGGCATTTCTCCCAGTTCAAAGTGAGATTCTTGTCCTTACATCGGGTAAGGACAGCGTCAAGATGCAGCAAACACTCGTCAAAGGAGTCGCCGAAGATGGAGAAGTCATCCATGAAAATCTCCAGAAATTTTTCCACCATGTCAGAGAAAATTCCCATCATACACCGCTGGAAGGTAGCGGGCGCATTGCATAACCCAAAGGGCATGCGTCGATATGCAAACGTGCCGAAAGGACAAGTGAAAGTGGTCTTGTCCTGGTCTTTTTCGGCGATGGGAATTTGATTATAGCCGGAGTAGCCATCAAGAAAACAATAGTACTCATGTCCGGCCAATCGTTCGAGCATCTGGTCAATGAAAGGTAGCGGAAAGTGGTCTTTCCGTGTTGCGGCGTTGAGTTTTCTATAATCAATGCAAACTCGCCACCCAGTTTGGGTGCGAGTAGGGATTAACTCATTCGCCTCGTTGGTTATGACCGTGATGCCCGACTTCTTGGGGACAACATGAATGGGGCTAACCCACTGGCTATCAGAGATAGGGTAAATGATACCACTATCTAGACATTTGACGATCTCCTTCTTCACAGCCTCCTTCATGACTGGATTAAGACGTCTTTGTGGATCCCGGGCTGGTTTGGCATCATCCATCAGATGAATGTGATGCTCAACGATGAGGGGACTAATCCCCTTGATGTCCGCCATGGACCAACCAAAAGCTTGCCTGTTGCCGTGCAAGACCGTGAGAAGGGCTTTCTCTTGCTCGGGAGCTAGAGAAGCCGAGATGATGACAGGAAGGGTCTCGTTCTCACCTAAGTAGGCGTACTTAAGGTGAGACGGCAAAGGCTTGAGTTCGAGCGTTGGAGGTGAAATGATGGAAGGCAAGACTGGTGCAAAGGTCTCGAACTCAAAGGACTCCAGCAAAGGTTCAAAGCGAGTGTAGGCAACCGAGTTGGATGGTTCAGGTAACTCATCCGGAAAGTTGAAAGATTCAAACTCGGGTTGTGCGCGGCTAAGATCATTCAAGAACGTGAAACACTCGTATTCGTTGTCGGGCGCAGAAGCAGCAGCAGGTTCGAAGAGAAACGCACTAGTGGCGTCAAGATTATCGTGTTCAAACAGAAACTCCTCGAATTCACACTCTTCTGGTGTGATCTCCTGGATCGAGCAGACATCCAGTATATGAGCATTAGGTTCGGCGGGCTGATTCCCCAACCTAAAAATGTTGAGTTCAATTGTCATATTTCCAAAAGAGAGGTTCATCGAACCATTGCGACAATTGATCACAGCATTTGAGGTTGCGAGAAATGGGCGACCGAGTATCACCGGAATTTGATTCCGGGGGTTAGCTACAGGCTGTGTATCTAAGACAATGAAGTCGACGGGGAATATGAAGTCCCCGACTCTTATAAACACATCCTCTAGCTCACCCCTAGGATGGGTGATCGATCGGTCGGCCATCTGGAGAGTGCAGTGGGTGGGTTTCAGCTCTCCGACGCCTAATTGCTCGTATACTGAATACGGAAGCAAGTTAACACTGGCACCAAGATCTAATAGTGCGCGGTTGATGTTCTTATCCCCAATAGTAATTGAAATCGTAGGACAGCCAGGTTTCTTCCGTTTTTGTGGTAAAGATTGGGTAAGGGCATCACTCACAGCACTAGCCAAGAAAACTTTCTTGGGTACCTGAGACTTCCTCTTTTTCGTGCACAAGTCCTTTAAGATTTTCGCGTAAGACGGGACTTGTTGGACAGCGTCTAGAAGAGGAATGTTAATGTTAACTTGCTTGAATAACTCCAAAATCTTCTCCATTTGTGGATTTTGTTTGTTAGACCTCAACCGGTTTGGAAATGGAACATTTTGAAAATTGGTTGAGTCTAAAGCTGGAGGAGGAGATTGTGGAGTTGGAACGGATCCCAGAATAGGTGTTTTCGTGGAGTGAGAAGTGGGTCCGTTCAGAGAAGAAGAGGAAGGAGAGCCTTGTGAAGAACGGAGAATAGGCTCAAAAGACGAAGAAGAAGAAGGAGGAGAAGAAGAAGAAGAAGAAGCAGCGGCCGGGGTGTCATCGTTGATCCGTTTGCCAATGTTGTTTTGCAGCACCCTCCCCGATCTCAGTGTGGTCACGGCACTCACATTATGGTTTTGTTGTTCAAGAGCAATATGTGCATTATGTGGGTGGCCGGGATTTGGAAGTGGCTGGGACGGGAGCTTCCCCTTCTCTCGCTCGCTCAAGGCCGCGTTCAGCTGTGCAATCTGGGCCTCGATGGTTTTGATGCTTTGCCCGTGTGCGGCAGTGTGTTGCACTAAAGATTGAATCGAAGACTGGATGTTGGCGGTGGATTGAGTCGATTGTTTAACAAACGCCTCCAGACTTCGCTCGAGCGAGGAAACCTTATCAGTGTTTGACGGAACAAAATTGTTTGGTGGAAAAGAGTTGTTCGGTGCAAAGTTGTTCGTCTGGTTTTGGAAAGGCTGGGGTTGGAAGGGTTGCTGATATTGGTGTTGAGTTTGTTGCTGCGCTTGTTGTTGCGGCGGAGGGGCCCTTTGGAAATTGTTGCCCTGGAATTGATTCTGATTCTGATTCCAGGCGAAATTGGGGTGGTTCCTCCAACCGGGATTATAGGTGGAAGAGTATGGATCATTCCTCGGTCTTTGCTGGAAGGCAGCATTAACCTGATCCTGTCCTTGCGGGGGTGGATTGTAAGGACACTCTTCAGTCAAGTGGGAAGGATCGGAACAACAAGCGCAGATGGTACGAAGGGGGAGAACAGGTGTGGGGGCAGGAGCAGAAAATTTGCTCTCTATTGCTTCAAGCTTTCGTGTTATTGCAGCCATTTCAGCTTTCATTGCAATAGAGACATCGAGTTGGTGGATTCCTACCCTAGACTGACCGGTAGAAGTGGAGGTAGAAGAAGAAGAAGTCGGTCTGGTGCTCTCCCACTGTAGCGTTTGCTCCGCAAGATCGTCAAAGAACTGCTACGCTTCCTCGTCAGATTTGGATAGGAAGTGGCCCTGACAGATGGTTTCCAGCAACTGCTTCGTTGCTGGGTTCAGTCCCTCGTATAAGGTTTGGCAGAGTTGCCATTTCTCTATACCGTGGTGAGGACACTGAACAAGAAGGTCTTTGTACCGGTCAAAGCACTTCCAGAAGGGTTCAGAAGGAAGCTGGGAGAATTGGTTGATCTCATTTCGAATTCTTGCGGTCTTATGATTTGGATAGAATTTTTTCAGAAACGCTTTAACAAACTCGTCCCAGCTGGTGATTGAGTGGGAAGCGGTGCTATACAGCCATTTTTCAGCGAGGTCGCATAAAGTGAACGGAATGACCCGTAGACGTATAGCATCGTCCGACAGCTGGGTGGTTTTCATCATGGCACAGACATTTTGAAATTTGTTAATGAAGATATAGGCATCTTCAGATTCAAGCCCATGAAAACGTGGAAGCATGTTGATGAAATGGGGCTTAATTTCAAAGTTGTCCCCATTGGCCGGAGGAAGAGAAAGGCAGGTGGGAAGTGCAGAACGGGTGAGGTAGAAACGATCCTGGAGCGCAATTCGCTGCGGCGCTACAACAAGCGGAGGTGGTGGGAGATTGGTCTCCGTAGGAGGTGGAGCCAATCCAGGGGTGGTCAAAGAGATGTTCGGATTAAATCCCGACATCGCGGAAGAAGAGGTTGGTGAAGGTGAAGGTGAAGGTGAAGATGTATGCACAGAATTCCGGTCAACGTCGGAGTTGGCCAGCAAAGGAATGGGTGAAAGAGGAGTGGACGGAGTATCGACTTCGGAGTCGATCGCGTAGTCGGTCGCGACTAACGTAACGCGGAATAGATGGGCGCTAGTGTCCCGAGTCCAAGCGGACACACACTAAACGAGTTTAGTATAGTCAAAGCGGAGAAGGTGAGGGTAAGAAAACGTCAAAGGAGAAAGGCAAAATTGGGGTGGTGGGTGAAAAATGGATTTGGCGACAAAAGGGCAAGTTTTTATAAAAGTTTTTGATTTTTTCTTTTTTTTTCTTTTTTTTTTTTAGAAAGAGATTTACAAAAATATGTACGGAAATACGGCTTAAGCAATCACAAACAAGATATGCACAATCACACCTAGATCTAGGGTAACCTAGGTCTACTAGACCTGCTCCTGAACTTGATTGTCGAAGTTAAACAATGTCGAGAAACGGGCTTAAAAATACACTGATCACGAGGCCAGGTAAGTGCAGAGATAAGGGGAGGTTGTCCAACGCTTTCGCGAAGTTCCTTAATTAAATAACCCTTTCTCTTTCGGCGGTTGCGCCTTTAACACTTTCCTAGACACCCCGTAAACAATGTACGGTTAAGCGAGATTCTAAACAAGGTTTATCTTCTCCTAATGAGCGCGAAGTCCTTAGGGCTGAAGTCTAGTATTTTTTAAATTTACAATGGACAATGCATATGCTTTAGTGATTTCCGGGGTCCTGGGAAGGGTGATGAAATCCCCACCCAATCTGGATTGGTTTCAAGCCCCTTAAGTCCGTATTAAAGAATGCAAAACAGTAACAAATCAACTGCAAACAATTTTTATTTGCGGCGCAAAGAATCCTGCACAAGAACAGTTTATTGAAAGGGGGAGAAGAGTTTGCGCAAAGAAGCCTGCAGAAAACACAATTTAGTGGAGTTCAGAGAGAGGGGAGAGGCAGAGAAACTCACCAAAAAATTTTAGCACCCTGATGGCACTATCTGACCGCGGTTCCGCGGCCAAAAACCAGCAATGGCCGCGGTTCCGCGGCTTAGTTGAGGACTTGGGGGTTCAATTTTCTTGTGGGTGCTTCTGTGCTTGTCCTCTGCTTTTCTGGATATGTGGAATTCTGATTTGATCACTGTATCTGCTCCAGATTTTGACAGTAGACCGGATGCTTCGTTTTTTCCGTCGCGGTGTAGCCGCGAAAATGTGGGTCTATCTTCCCACGTCTTTGGCACTGTACTTGAACTCCGTATTTCCAACGTCTTTGGCGTCGAACTTGAGCTTCGTATTTCCTGCACACTTGCACAAAAACTAATCAAGAATAACAAGATGGTTTCTTTTACAAAGTATAATTTTTTTTCGTTTTTTTTATACTTACAAATTAACCCGAAATTACACAAGGAAACAAACTACCGTCTCCCCGGCAGCGGCGCCATTTGATTGTTATGATTCTGCGTGTTTAAGTTTAAGTTTAAATACCGCAATCAAGACGGTTTCGCATGTAGCTAGCCGGTTGAGTACGGGTCGTCCGCAGGGAGATGGGAATCTTTTTCTATGTGTTTTTCGACGAGTTAAGTCCGGTTGTTCAGATTTTGTTGTGGTTATCTAAGTGTTAAGTTGATATTTAAAGAGAGCTTGTTAGGGTTAGGATTAGGTTAGTTTGAGTTAGGAGTCTCCACATCTTTCGTTGCCCCTCTTAATATCGGTGTTACGGTAATCGGCAACAACGGGGATTAGCACGACTAGGAAGGACTTTGCGAGTATAAGCTAGGCTTTCCAACGCATAAGTCTTCCTTTTGGTGCTTGTCCGTCCGTTCTTGGCTCTTATCCATAACCTCCGGTTAATTCAACCACAACCGGTCTCACTACGGAATCACCGCTATCATGTAGGATAGGGTGCCGTAAGGAGCGGATTGTGGTTCAATTAACGGGAGTTGATTTAAGTTGTTGGGCAAGGAAAGAGTGAGAGAGATTTCCTTCTCTCAAACTTCCCTTATCCTACCCTAACAAGTATAAAACTACTCACACTTCATGAAAGAAAAAACAAAACAAAACAAAAGAGGAAAATAGAAAGAAGGAGATTAGAAGAATACGACTAACTGTTTGCGATCTCACCTTGGCGAGGATCAAGCGTAAGTATCATTGCCGTATGAATGATAAAGAAAAAGAGAGAAGAAATAAACAACAAGGAAATAACAACAACTACTTAACGAATTAAAATTACAACAAGCATAAAGATAAGGAGACAAGCATGATAATAAAATGGTCTTCTTTATTCATCACTCTTCACTCAAAAGCTCACTTACAAGTTTAATGGAGAAGAGGTGAGAAGAGGAAGAAGAACATGTAACTAAAACCTAGCAAAAAGAAATACAAGAATTGGACCCCTTCCTTCACAAACTTCTGGGCTATTTATAGGCCAAAAACTGAAAACCTAGGGCAACCACCAGAACCTATATGAAAAGACAAAAACACCCCTGAAACACTTCTGTCTTTGGCGCCATAATGGCCGCGGATCCGCGGCCTGGACCCACCTTTGGCCGCGGATCCGCGGCCCATTAGAGGAATTGGGCTTCGTGCTTTTTTGTGGTGGCCTGATCTGCTGTGTGCTTCATTCTGGTTCATATATTATCTGAAAATACTTCCATATTTCTTCCAGAATTTCTGTTGAGGGAAAGGTGGACTTTTTGTCAAGATTTTGTCATGATTGCCTCGAGCTCCGCGTAGATCTCTTGGATTTTGTGCTACCATTGAGCCTTGTGCATGAGAATGACATTGATTTGATCTTTTGTCTTCCTATTGATATCTGGCAACATACGGATGACGAGCATAGACCGTGTTTTTATCTGTGGTTGGCAGGAACCCGGATTTTTCCGTGTTTTCCATGAATTTCATCGTTTTAGAACCGAGAACCTGTATCCTGCAATTGACTAGCAAACACGGCTCAAGAGTATCTACGGATATGCAAATGTGATAAAAATTGGGCGGTATGAAAATGCAAAAATCTGATATGAACAGTCACATATTTAGTAACCGTCTCTTTTGGGTATTTTGTATCTTATATCTAGTGTCACTCCATCAGACTATGTATATTATTTGACTAAGAACGAGGGTATATTTATATTTGTATTTTGGATCGATTGAGTAGAATTGACTAGTTATGTTTGATTATGCTTTCTGTTACTTTTATGCATGTGATTCTTCGCTTCTGAGCGTCGTATATTATTTGCGTGGGTTGTTTCCGCCGATTGGCGTTAATTTTGCTCCCAAGTAGGGGATGCCATTATATTAAATGTTTATGTACTTGCTTTTCTTAAAGATTACAAAGGAAGTGCTGTCGAAATTTCCAATACTAAAACCAATTGTTTTTACTTCATTTTAAAAACCATTCGACATGCGACCTCATTTTCTTTATTTTTAAAACAGTACTTTCTTATTTCCGCAAACAGTTTTTAGATCTTGGTTTTCTGGCATACTAGAATTGTGTCGGCATCTTTAGACGTCACACAATCTAAGCGCCGGTCACGTGCCAAATTCGGGTCGTGATAGTAGTGTGCGGTAGCTGATTAATGCTTATCTGCCGCATTTGATGCGATTGGATTAGGATAGTCGTACGGCCTTGTTGACCTTGTCAAGGGTCCTGCGGGTGGGTTAATTCAATCACGAAATGGCGGGTTGAACTTGACTTGCGGTTTATGATTTGTTGACCTTGTCAAGATCATAAACCGTATAGGGTAAAAACAGATATTGGGAATTTGAAGTGTTGAAATTTGCAATGAGATTGCATACCTTCTATATGATAACTGGATCCCGATACCCACTGCGAGTAAGTGTTACTCGTAGGAGAGTTTTCCACTTTACAATTAGCTAATCCAGTAGGTGTCTAAGAAAGGTGTTAATGGGGTTATGCCCCTGCAGAAACGAGGTTATTTAATTAGTTCCATGCGAAAGCATGGGGAGACTCTCTCGAAGTACCAATACCTGACTGACTGACCGATTGGCAAACTTGTAGGGTGTAATTAATCCCGGCTAATCTTACTTTTTAGGGTTTGAAGGAAGATTTGATAAAAACAGTGGGAGCCATCATGATTAGATAAGATAATAACCAATCTAATCTTACAAGAGTGCACGCTAAAGCGTTTTCTTCTCTCTTTCCAGGTATCAACCATGTCACGCCTTAATCAAGATAATAATATGGATGTATTGACCGAACCCTCTTATTATACTGGGCTAGAGAATGTTGGTTCCGCTCTATCTTATGACTGTCATAATTCTGAGTAAGGGATGGGGGAATGCAAGGATTCCTACTCAACCCAAACGAAGAAAGAGCATTTTGATGCATCTTCTTCGGGTGTGTTAGTTATTGAGAACTGTTTCTCAGTCTGCTCTACGTCCTGAGTATTAGATACCGGATCAGGATCCCACATTTGTAATATATTACAAGGGTTAAAGAGAAGTAGAAAACTGGGAAAGGGTGGCATGTCTCTCAGAGTAGGGAAAGGAGCAATTGTTGCTGCCGAATCTGTCGGTGAATATCATCTTATATTGCCAAATGGTAATACATTGATTTTGAAATCATTTTTTATCTAATAAAGAAACGGATATTATATTGCAAATCATCGATGGTACGTTGTGTAACGGTATATATGTTCTAAATCAAAATACAGTTCTAAATATACAGAACACACACAAGAGGAAAAGTTCAGAAATGAACGAAACCTTCTCGTGGCATTATAGACTTGGACATATCAATTCGACCAGATTAGCTAAGTTGCATAAAAATGGATATTTGAATCCGTTCGAATTTACATCTTATGAAACTTGTCAGTCATGATTCAAAGGCAAGATGACCAAAACTCTATTTACGGGATACAAAGAAAGAGCTAATGAACTCTTGGAACTGATACATAGTGCTGTATGCGGTCCTATGTCTACACATGCCAGGAATGGTTTCTCGTACTTCATTACATTCACCGATGATCTCTCAAGATTCGAACATGTGTTCCTGTTGAAACACAAATCTGAAGTTTTTGAGAAATTCAAGGAATATAAGTGCGAAGTAGAGAACCAGACGAATAAAAGTATTAAAATCCATCGATCTGATCGAGGAGGAGAATACTTAAGCACGGAATTCCGAGATTATCTAAAAGATAATAGGATTCTCTCTCAGCTTACTCCTCCATATACACCACAACACAATAGAGTATCAGAGTGGAGGAATCGCACCCTATTAGATATGGTGCGTATTGCTGAGTTACCTATTTCCTTTTGGAGTTATGCACTTGAGACAGCTACATACATATTGAATCAAGTTCCATCAAAATTTATGCCTAAAACACCATATGAGATATGGAATGGAAAGAGACCATATCTTAAACGAGTTAAGATATAGGGTTGTCTGGCCTATGTTAAAATACAGAATCTGAACAAACTCGAAGCACGATCAGTTCTTTGCAAGTTTATGGGATATCCAAAGAATTCTCATGGATATCTATTCTACCATAATGAGGAACAAAAGGTGTTTGTTGCTCAACATGCTACATTTTTAGAAAAGGAATTTCTTATGAAAGAAATTAGTGGTAATGAGGTAGAGCTGGAAGAAGTTCCAGATACACAAACTACAACTAAAGATTTGGTAGAACTGGAGGATTCGATAGTCCCAGACAAATCTCAGCCACTCCGCAGATCTAGTAGGGTTCCTCATCCACCTGAGAGATACTACGGTTTTCTCATAGACGGTGGGAGGGAGGATTGCATCATGGAAGATGATGACCCAACTAGTTTCGAGCAGGCCATCACAAGTAGGGACTCTGTGAAATGGCTGGATGCTATGCGATCTGAGATGGAATCCATGTACACCAACAAAGTGTGGACTTTGGAAGTTGCTCCTGAAGGGGTAAAACCTATTGGGAGCAAATGGATCTTTAAGAAGAAACTTGGTGTAGATGGAAAGGTTGAGACTTTCAAAACTAGACTTGTATCAAAAGGTTTTCGTCAATAACTAGGTGTCGACTATGATGGGACCTTTTCTCCAGTGACTATGCTTAAGTCCATCAGGATCCTACTTGCCATTGCTGCATACCATAACTATGAAATCTGGCAGATGGACGTCAAGAAAGCTTTTCTGAATGGTGATTTAGAAGAGAGAGTGTATATGATACTGCCAGAGGGCTTATAGACAGTGGGAGCAGCGGAAAGATATGCAAGCTTCTTAAATCAATTTACGGATTAAAACAGGTATCGTAGAGCTGGAACATCTGTTTTGATGTAGTAGTCAAAGAGTTTGACTTCATCAAAAACGTAGATGAACCTTGTATATATAAAAAGGTTGTAGAGAGTAAGTTTGTCTTCCTCGTATTGTACGTGGATGACATACTCTTGATAGGAAATAATGTTCCTATGCTACACTCGGTTAAACTCTTCCTATCACACAAGTTCTCCATGAAAGATCTGGGTGATGCCTCCTTCATCCTGGGGATAAAGATCTATAGAGATAGATCTAAAGAATGTTGGAATTGTCCCAATTCAGGTATATAGACACCATACTAAAGAAGTTTAGTATGGAAGATTCTAAGCGTGGTAATTTACCTACTTATTCAGGAATCACTCTCTCCAAAAAGATGTCTCCCAAGACTGATTTGGAGATGGCTCGCATGCAAATGATACCCTATACTTCAGTAGTCGGGTCTATCATGTACGCGATATTATGCACCAGACCGGATATAGCTTACGCACTTAGTGTGGTAAGTAGGTATCAATCAGACCTTGGGGAGAAGCACTGGACAGTTGTGAAGAACATTCTTAAGTACTTGAGAAGGACTAAAGAAATATTTTTGGTGTATGGTAACGGAGAACTCCAGGTGGAGTCCTTTATCGATTCAAGCTTCCAGAGTGATAAGGACGACAACAAGTCGGTCTCGGATTTTGTCTTCACCCTCAATGGAAGGGTGGTATGTTGGAAGAGTTCCAAGCAAGATACCGTAGCAGACTCGACGATGGTGGCTGAATACATCACTGCCAACGATGTTACCATAGAGGCTGTTTGGATGAAGAAGTTCATTGCTGAACTTGGTGTGGTTCCATCCATTGAGGATCCAATACCCTTATATTGTGATAACAATGGAGCTGTGGTTTTAGCCAAGAAGCCTCGGTCCCATCAGCGATCCAGACATATTCTGAGGCGGTATCACCTAATCCGGGAGATAGTTGATCGCCGGGAGATCGAGGTCAGGAGAGTAGATATGAAGGATAACACGGCGGATCCACTCACGAAGGCCCTTCCCCAGACGCAGTTTGAGAGACTTTTTGGGATGTTGGGTATGCGATACTACAACAACTGGGCTTAGTGTAAGTAGGAGATTGTTAGGAATATGTATGCCCCAGAGGCCATTATTGTATGATATAGTGGATGCTTGGACATATATAGAGGCCTTTCTTGCTCAACATGATAGTATGCTATCTGGTTGCTCTTTATATTAACATGTACACTTGTATTAGTTTACCATCTCTCTGATACATGTTGATAAAACCCTTAGGATGTTGGCTTGACTACCAGGACTATGATGCAGATCATACTAGTGGGGCTTGCGTATTCCACAAGCACATCCTTTAACAGTTCCTAGTCGAGGGAGTATCGAGACAGGGCATCGATATTTCAGAATAGACTATTGTATACGTTTCTTGACCCTGTATGGGGCGATGGTTGATCCTATAACCATTGGTGTTTGACATCAAAGATTGTACACATGTACTCATTAGAGAATGGGTACACCGAACATGACTCGCTGAGAACTCTTAGATGGTACCATACCTATCGTTAGATAGCCGTTCTCTGGTGACACTTGTACAGGTTAGTCTGTAGACCCGAGATCGCCATAGTGTCTTGTGTGGTTCACACTGTACTTTGATTTCCTCCCTACCACAGCTCAAAAGAGTCGTGTAAACAGGTGGATTTTGGGTAAATTCCCGAGTCACATGGAAGCGGTGAGTGATAGGAGGGGTTTCGTCTCTCCCGGTATTGGGAGTTAATGTTGCGCTATGCTTGATTGGCTATAACAGCAAGTCCCTGGTCAGGGCTGATGAGATTTACTGGTAAGTGTTATCAGTAGTTTCTTGAACGGTTATAGACCACACATCGGCATGACTTATCAAGTTACTGGGGTCTGATGATTCCACCCCAGACTCGATATGTGACATATCAGACGAAAAGACCGGACTGTACGGTAAGTGTTGCTTATAGGCTCTACGGGAGTTTGGACAAGTTTGCTTGTTGATTTTCTATTCGTTCAATACCTGGGTAGCCGTTGCGTCCAGCTAGTACCACTGACGACTTATGGGTCTTTGATGTGATCATTACCTATTACTGGCGTATTGACGAGTCTTTAGAGTCTCACACGGAGGTTTTCTAGTTCAAGCAAAACGAAGTATGGCACATATGGAGATATGTGCGGGAGCTTAATTAAATACGAGTATGTGATACCGTATTCTAATCTTGCGATATTTGATATCGGTTAAATTATATGTGATATAACCGGATTATTGAATCAAGTATTGATTCAATAATTTATGTATATGTTGTTTATTTATATTTGATATTAGCCGGATTATATTTGATATAGCTGGATTATTAAATCAAGTGTTGATTTAATAATTTGATATGTGTGTGTGTGTGTGTGTGTGTTATATATTAATTAATATTGAATATTTGCCGGTTGTATGTGATATGACCGGATTATTGAATCAAGTGTTGATTTAATAATTTGACACACACACACACACACACACACACACACACACACACATATATGATCTAACCAGATAATTGAATCAAGAGTTGATTTGATAATTTGATATATATTTATATATTTGGGGTGTGTGTGTGTGTGTGTATATATTAACTAATATCAAGCTCACTTAAGATTTTCTTCTCTTGTCAAATATCTATATTGTAGCATGGTTGATAATACAAAGGGACATGGATGTATGAGAATCACACATAAGGACATATGAGAAAAGATAATGATAAACATTTTTTTTGGAATTAAAAAGAAAAGGATTTAAGTCATTTCTCAAGATACTTGTGGAAGCTTTGAGAATCCATGACTCACCTCTTTTTCTTGTTTGATCCTAAGATATTTATCATACATATCTCATCTAATCTCACACTCACCTCATGGTTGATTCTCTCTCATCCAAGTTCATCCCCCTCATTCTTTCCTCTCCTCTCTAGAGTTTTCTTAAGGTGAAAAAAGAAAAAAGAAGAAAAAGAAATGAGCAAAATTCCTATTTCACCAACCTACACTAATCTAGCCCATTAGTTTAGCATGTTTGCTTCACTAATACCTTGATTAGTAAAGAGTGAGCTTGAGTGAGAGAGATTTCAAGGTGGATCATCTTCGGCCTCAACGACTACAAGCAAGCTCGTTCCTTTCTCAAGTGGAGTCAAAGAAGAGTTCTAGGGACTACTACTTGGAGGTTTAGAAGTGAAGGACCGGTTTACAAAGATTATAAACCTCCATCACTTAGTTTAGAACTTATATCTTGCTACTAAACCCTAATTCTCTAGTTAGATTCTAGGTTAGTATACCTTAGACCTCTAGATTTTTTTAAATTGCATACTTGATACTTGTATAAACCTAGTAGAGGTGCTAAGACATACTTTCAAGAACAGACGTCTGAAACTTTAACAAAATAAATACCAACGACTATACATTCAAAAACGTTTCTTCTTCAGACGTGTGTCGTACCCTTCTTCAGACGTCTGAAATACAAAGCAACTGACGTCCGAAGAACCAAAAAATCCAACCCGAGACTGGCGGTATGACGTTTGTTAAGAAAACTGACGTCTGTTTCATCGACGGACGTCTAAAGTACATTGAGACAAACGTTTGAAGGCCAAAAACTGCAGAATTATCTTTATTTAAAGAAAATAAGCTTGATCACTGCGACAAACGTCTGAAACACAACTGGACTAACGTCTGAAGTTCAAAAACCCTGTTATTCAGATATTTCTGATATTTTAAAAAAAGTAAACAAACGTCTGAAGAACAAAAAGACAAACGTCTGTTTTGGCACAAAAACTGAAGTTTGGAATTTATAAAATGGAAAACTATGAAAACGAAAAACCCGATGTTTGTAAAACTTTTGTCCATGCATGTGTGAGTGTTTCAAGAGCTCTAATTGATATAAGCATAATCTATAGAGTACTTATATAGAATCCTATATCGATGTCGTATTTTTTCGAAAACTTGAATTTTCGACACTTCAACACGAGCTCTTGAAATTTAGGGAATCGCTTGATCTTCAACTTGACTTCGACGCTTGAACACTTGGGTTCTAGCTTCTTAGATATTTGAAGCTTGAATTCTTAAACACTTATTTCTCGGCTATGCAGGTTGAACGCACGAAGCTTGAATTGGCAATTTGAGAACCTCTCATCCATATTCCTCCAACCTCCATTATATATATCGTTTAAGCTTGTTTTCCTCCATCCTTCGTTATAGAGTTTCGTCTCAAGATAACCGATAACCCGAAATGCAATCTCAAAGACCAAACTCATCATATACAGTGTTATGAAATATAATCAAGTTAATAAATTCAAGTATATGAATTCATTGTTTTTGATATCACAATCATCAATAGTATATCCATATCAAGATATAGCTCAAACTTAAAGCATGAGATATTGATATACTAAATATATATACATGTTATAAGAGCAACAAGATATAGATCATGTGTATATACAAATTCATATTATGAATTACCAAAACAATGAATGAGAGCAATATATCGATATCAAAAATATAACACAAGTATAATATAAGATATTGATATATTACTCGGTATACATAAGATATAGGAGAAGCAAGCTAAACAACAAGTAAATATGAGTTTAGTGTCGATAGGATAAAGCAAGATAAGTAAGTGACACTAAATGAATTATTCATGTTTAAGATATCATCAAAACTAAATGAAAGGATCATCAAAAATCATAAGCTATCAATCTCCTCCTTTTTTATGATGGCAAAATATGAATAGGACATAATATAGTTAAATTAAATAAAACTAAATATCCAATATCGATATACTAAAACTCCTATTATTCTCTCCCTTTTTGACATAATCAAAAAGGATATTTACGAAATTTAGATCGTTTGAACTACTCCCCCTAAATATATGCGTATACCTAAAGCGAATCAAATGTTTGAATCACTCCCACTAAATATATGCATAGGAGAACACTAGAAAATGGATACGAGCACAAGCAAAATGCAAATTTTGAAAATGAAGCTCAACTCGTATCCAAAAGCATGTATATAAGAATACATGCAAGGTAATGCAAGTATACATGCACAACAACCATATGAAAGAGATTACCAAGTTCTAAAGGCACGTGGAGACAAGCATGAGTAATCAATGATGTGCAAAATAACGAGTGTACGCAGACAAGGTGTGTGTGCAAGTAGAAAGCATGTTCAAGTTAAAGCAAGCACACACGAAATAGGGAATGGATACAACTAAGTAAAATGAGAATTTTGAAAACGAAACTCAACCCATATCCAAAAAGCATGTAATGAAACAATACACAATGAAAAGTTCAAAAACATGCGCTAACTCATAAAAAGAAAAAACAAGTTTTGAAACTTATGAGTTAGAATACATGTCATAATACGAATCATATGATATTGATGAAAAACATAATCGTATTATGCATGTACAAAGTGTGTGCGTGTTTCTTTAAAAGCATGGAATTTTAAAATGCACACAACACAAGAATTAGGAAGTAAATACGAAAAGTTAACACATAAGTGTGAGATTTACCTCCCCAAACGCTTGAATCACTCAAGTACGAGAAGCAAGCCCAAATGATCGATTCATGAGTCCTATCTCTCAATCACTTGAATACTAAACTATTATAGCTCAAAAGTAATATATTGTGGAATACAAGTGATATAATTTAAATGATACTAAACTCATTAATAGATCAAACTATGCATAAGGGAACCAAGATGAAACTAATTGAAAGGTTCACAAGTGCAATCAACTCACATAAATAGATACCAATTGAAAACAATATGAAACCAATTGGAAATAATTGAAAACCGTATGTGAGTGCAAGTATAAGTAACTGTCTTATCTTAAGTATCGACTCCCTAGTGAAGGGTCTCTAATTCTCTCCGCTATATCCACAGGGTTCGTTGTAATTAACGAAATCCACAAGTGGGTCCTCTAAAAGGATTGCAGAAGACAATTGGCAAGATAAGCTAAGAATTCAATACCAATGAATAATTTTACTCATGCAAGAAGTGTGCGCGCAACAATTAGACAATTTTAAACATAAACACACATCAACAAGGCACAAAGCAAATATACCAATTAGAAATTGGTTCAAGTTAAAACATGTGCCAAATTTATCCATTGAAAAAAGATGTGAAACAAATTAAAGCTATATGGATACAAACTCTCACTTATAGGATTTAAAAAAAAATTAAGCAAGTGAAAGGGGTTTATGGCAAGAAAACACAATGATATGCAATTCTAAACTAATTTTCAAACCAAGTCGTGCTCAAGTTTAAAAGATCACAAGTTTAAAAACAAATGAGCACAAAAGTTGACATATGAGCAAAGAATGATACTAATTGTAAATGTCAATTGAAATATCCTATGAATAGCATCTCATATATGAACAAAAGCATAAAAAGGATAAGCAAGAATAACATATATGCATCACAAGGGGTATATCAAGATAAAATATACTCAAATAGAATATCAACATTAAATTTAAATGAATAGGCGATATTCTAAAACGAGTATAGAAAAAAATATGATACCCCACAAATTAATGAGCTATAGCACGTTTTCCTTTGGATTGCTCTTTGTTCATCACGCTCCCGAATCCCTAAGTCGTCAATTGGTCCCTACCTACAAAACAAGGTACGGATGGGGATTTCCGTATCCAAGTCTTCTTAGATCTAATTGGGTTAGTTTTGGAAACCCAAACCAAGTTGGCATGCATAGAAATATTCTTCTTTAAACTACATGCAAATACCAAATGACCATTCGCACCACAAAAATTAAAAGTTTGAGTGTGTGCAAGCATGGTAGTCCTAAAAGTGTCAAAACACGTATGAGATAAAGAAAGAGAATGATGTGCATGCTTCTTAAACGATTGTCTCAAACTAAATCTATATAAATATGCATGAATATGAGCATGAGATTTAGTAGAAATGAAAGTATGTTTAACACGTCTAGACGAAGAGAGTTCTTGAAATTTCAAAATTTTAAAGCTGTCTCCTCTTCGGTTTAAAACAATCTTTTCCTTTGCTAACTAAAGAATTAACATTTGAAAAGTTAGCAAGTGAAGAACTCAAAATCTTATTTTTCTTCTTGAGAGAAACATTTTCCAAAATAAGCTATTCTTGAGATAAAATAGATGATTTTAAATTATCGATCTCACTTTTAGAACTTGAAATCAGATCGATATTTTCCTTTCTCAAGATTTCGCAAAATAACAGCAAGTTCTCGTTTTCTTTCCTAAGAGATGAAAAATCATAAACTAATGCATCATGAGAATCAAGAGAAGATTTCAACAAATCAATATCATATTTAAAATTTGAAATCATATCATCGTTTTCCTTTCTCAAAACATTGCAAGCGGAGACTAAATTTTCATTTTCTACTTTCAAAGCATTAAAGGAAACACATTGTAAATCAAGTTTTAAAAGTAGCCCATTCTTCTCAATTTCTAATTTATCAATCAAAGCTTTTTGAGAATCATGAGTCAAGGTAAAAGCGCTGCATTTGGTAATCAAGATTTTGTTCAAAGTCTCAAAAGAATTACAAAAAGAAATCAAATCATTTTTCTTATCAACGAGAGAAGAATTTTGCTCATCTAACAAATTATTTGTAAAATACGTCAAATTAAAACTATAATGAATAATATTGAAAGCTACTAGCAATTGATCATGGGTAAGTATATGATAATTAAAAGATGGATTACTTACAACCCAAGATCAAGACACCCCTTATCCGACTCCATAGAGTTGGATCATTTCTTTTAATTCACATCTTGTTGAGATGCCTCCAAAGTCGTTATTTGAGTCGTTCCTTCGGCATTCTCCCTTTCTTTGCATACGGTTTGCTCTCCATAGGTTTGCTCCAATGAGCACCATAAATATGAGCCATCTTGCAAGATGAGATATTGTTAAGAATATCAATATTTAAAGCACAATGCAAAATTTTAATTGCTTTAATGTTCAAAACAAAGGAATCTTTTTCATGAGTGCTCCATTTAGATTTAGCAATAGATGGAATAGAATATTCACAATCTAATTTGTCACGACCCGAAAAGAGCACATGACCGGTATAAGGATTACATGAAATCAAGTGGACCCCATCGTAACCCAAGTAAGCCAAAACCTGGAATCTAAACCATATATATAAGGAAATAGATAGTAATATGTAAAGGTGAAGTTTTAGAATTTTTCTATAAAAATTAAAGCTTGTTTCGAAAAATTGTTTGAAAAAAACCGATACAATAATAAGTATATAACAAGAATCCTCACATACGAGAGCTAAATTATCGCCCAAACGGCAGAATCACAACCACGCAGTAATATACGACGCCAAACAACGAAGGATCAATAAAGCGGAAAGTAAACAACACAAATATACATCAAGTCGACTTCCACACGAGTCTAACCACAACAAAATATACAAATCTAAGGTCTCGACAAAACTAGACTTGGTCTTTGATGGAGTACTTCCAGATACAAATAGGTATAAGGCAAAAGCCGATAAAAAAAGAAACCCACCAACTCAATATGCGCAACCACATCCAAAAGATAGCAAACGTACCCAATCACCTGCTACGGATCCAAATAGTCAAACCTTCAAAGAACTATGGCACAACGGGGGTGGGTTGCCAACTCGTGAGTAGAATTATATAACAAGTTAGAAATCGCACGGATAAGCAGTGAAACAACTAAGCATGATAAATATGTACATCAAGGAGGATAATAAGCACGTACCGAAAGTTCGAGCGATGAAGTAATAATGATAGTAAGCCTTTATGTGCAACTCATATACCGCTATCCTAACATGTAAAATATGAATCTGTGTGTGGTTATCGTGTCAACATCAAGTAATCTGTATCTGGCCCGGTATAGGCACAACGTAACCACAAGCATTCGAAAGCATGTGAGTTCAGGAAGCAAATACAAACCGCGAAAAGAAACGCTAACAATCAACAATCGTCGATAACTCACTGCATATATATACAACGGTGTCAGATCACGATCACCGTAGTCATAATGCAATATCTATAGCACAGGACCAACGTAAACACAATCAAAACCATAATACATATATAGTATCCATCCATATGCAATCATATAAGAGTAGCTGGAAGATGTATCTATATAAAATCCTTTCAAAATAGCCATGTTGTACATATATAGCGGCACATGTAGCGGGCGTTGCTTTGTAAAGAAAAATATGCATCTCGTTTAAGGTATATGTCCCGCTTTTTTGAAAATGATTTACTTAAAAAAGGGTTTTCTTTTGTAAAAGTCAATGCCGATTTTAGACATGTGGAAAATAGTGAGACTATAGCTCAATTGAAAAGCTCTTTAGAATACATCAATATATGAAAATAATATTCAGGTACTGTCTTGTGGACCAATCCTGTCCGGCTACCATACATAACGTAATATATCTCATTAGTGCAGGACATCTATATCGATCCCTCACATATATATAATATCCATATCAGTGCATGGCATCTATATCGATCCCTCATATATATATAATATCCGTAGAGATATCATGTGTCAACTACCCTCAATCACTCATGGATTGATCATACATGTATCGCCGGGAGATATCGTGACTCTCCCTGTCTCAATTCCTCATGGATTGATCACACACACATATATCTCATGAATCCCCGGCTATATCCACCATGTCTGAATCATCTTTATCTTCTTTTATTCGTTTATATATATATATTCAATCTCTTAGGATTAATATTATATCACATCATATCCATAGTAATATAAATCTTATCAAACTCGTACCCTTTTAGTCTGTGTGAATTAGGCATTAACATGTACGGGTAACATATCATAGCATAAACCAGTAATATAAGCATAGCGATATATCATATGTATATATGTATATCAGTGTCCCATTCATTTGAAGTATAACATCAACAACATATGACGCGTAGCGGAAATCATAAAGCGTAGCTGAAATCACAAAGCGTAGCATAACACATAAGGTAAATAAAGTGCAAGCGAAAGACATATAAAGTAAGCATAGCGTGAAAGAACAGTAAATAGGTAATTCATTCGAATATTCCCACCATATGTTTTTAAAAGAGAATGAAACGTTGTTTGAAAATAAGGAGGCTACGATGTTTTTAAAACACATATATATACCCCTTTGAAATCTAAGTAGCACATCCTTTCATTATCAGTTTTTAAAAATATGAAACGAATCATTGTTTTTAGAAAGGGGTTATACCGAAATATCTGCATAATCTCCCAAACAGGTAAAATAGTAAGACTCGATGAGTCAAGTAAAAACGGGGTTATATCCGGCTAATTATCATCATCTATCCTCATCATATCATCCCGTACGGAATCTTACCTCGTACGATAGTCATCAAATATTCCATTATCCCATATAATGATAATAATCGGTACGGATATCTAATCTATGTACCTAAACACATAGTATAATGGTACGGACATCAAGTCTACGTATACACATAGCAATGGAATATCAACAGTACGGTCTAGTCACGTACAAACATAGCACGGGTGAGGACTTCTCGTTCGCGCACCCGCCCCACGATCGGTACGGACATCTCATGTCACGTACAAGCACGGCGACTAGTACAGACTTCAAGTCTCGTATACGCATCCAATATGAATCGTATATACATCGTCCTACTATAACGTCGATCCTACTACGATACGTAAGCATGGCAAGTTCTACGAGTTATGGCAGTACTAATGATGTGTAGTGTACATGTGAGTCTGTAATTGTGCAATATACTAATCATTAGTATTTGTGCTAATGTTCTACCAAGTGTATCTACAATAAGCCTATTAAGCGATACTAACGTAATTATACTAATTAGCGGCAAGTCTAATTACTCGTAGCATGACAACAAGCATATTAATAACATAACATAAATATGTTTCACGAGGGTGTTATACGCCATCCGCCCGATTCCCCACTCGTAGATATAATCTAGGCAAGTCTAATTACTCGTAGAATGACAACAAGCATATCAATAATATAACATAAATATATTTCATGGGGGTGCTATACTCCATCCACCCGATTTCCTACTCGTAAATATAATATACTCACTGTTTTCGATCGAGCTAGTAATATCCTACGACTGCCTTGCCCCTTGTCGCCGTCTCGGAGGTCTTCGCAATCAAACCTAGTATTCACATAACCACACACATATAAGAATTCAATTTGATATCGATATAACGAACAACACCCATAGGTTAGAACCTATGACCAACGTGAGCCATCCACATGCTAACTACCACGAATTAACCCCGGACTCTCTGTTCTACCATAAAAGAACGCATCAAGACTTCAAAATACGGATTATCAAGTTCAAAAATCTTAAAATATCATCCAAAAGCTAAGTAAAACAACACAAGATTTTGACTCGAGGAATCTGGGATAATTTAGCATATAAAAAGGGCTTATATATCATGTATAAGATCTACTGACCAAAGCCCGACACTTAACTCAACAGAGGGACCGCCAAAAAAAAGATTTTACTGCAATATGCGGCTTTGAATTGGAGTTAGGGGTTCATGCTTCTTCTGAGGTCTCCTGGTAGTCTAAATAAGTCAAATCTATAGGCAAAATATTTTGCAAATATTCCAAACTACTCCAGATTTCGTTTGAATACTAAAACTTCACTAAAACTCCTAGTTTTTGAAAACTTTTGCTAATATTTGAAATTCAAACACAAGCAAAACTTGATAAAAGAAGAATTTTATACCTACATAAAGAACCTCAAGGAGGATATCGAAGTTTTGATAAAGCCACTTAGAGACTTGATCACTTGTAGAGATTCAAGTTGAAGTCTTGAGTGAATGGGAGTGTTTGGACTTTGGGGTTGGGATTAGTAGTGAGTTGAAAGTGTTTGTGAGTTTGAGAGAGGGGAGGGGACAACCATGGGATTGAGGAAGAGATAAGAGAGGTTGGGAGAAAAGAGAAAAAGAGAAGGTGAAATGAGAAGAGAGGGGGGAAACGATGAGGAGGCATGGGCATGAGCATGGGTATGCCCATGCTTCTCATTCTCTCTCCTAGAATTTAAATATAGAAGAAAAGTAGACATGCTAACTATACAACCATAAAACCTTATCTCATTTAAAATTTTAAAACCAACATTAACACAACTAATACTAGTTTTATCATGACAAAATTTATAATTATCTTTATGTACCCAATTCAATAATTGGTATTATTTTAATAAAACATATTATATTATTATTTAAATTTTAAAATAATATTTACCATTTTCTGAAATGTTACAAACAATTAACCACATACTCCTACCAAGAGACTCTAAAAAGTATTGCATCATAATTTTCTAAACATCAAATCTTGAACCATCAAAATATGGAGGGTTATGAATAGATGGTTTATTATGGTAAGAATGCAATGGTAGATATGATGCCATAAAATCTACTCTAGGATGTTAAGCCAAACAAGAAGAGCACCAAACTCTGATACCAATTGAAAGTTATTTCCAGAGGGGGTGAATAGGAATAAGCTGCTGATATACCTAAATTAAAATACTCTAAACACTTGCTAATACATAATCACAATTGAATAGCTTAGCAAACAATATACCAATGAGATAAGAGACTAAGCAAGTCTACAATTATGAACAATGAGCAAGAATTATGCCCAAGTAGTAATTATCATAAGCAAGTAATGAGTATAAAGTGTTATCATGCAATTTTTAAGCTAATGAGCAAAGAAGAGATAGGAATTTGCAAACTCAAACACGCAAGGTTTATAGTGATTCGAGAGATCCCCTAGTCCATTTTCTTTAGGCGCACGAGCTTGTTCCATTAAACACGTATTTCTCTTGGAGACAAACACATTGCCCACAAGAAACACACAACCCCGCTTCTGGTGGAAGATAAACCAAATATGTCTCCTCAAAAGACTACACGTTGTTCGCCACTACGAACAACACTTCCCTTGCAATCCCGTCGCTCTTCTCTCTACAAATATGCTCTACTCTCTTACAATGTCAATCTTGCACTCAAGATCTCAAACACAAAGGAAGAATAGATTACACTTGAAGCACAATACTCTTGATGAGTTTCTCTCAAGCTCAAATTAATACTCTATCAAGTATGGATAATTAATTGAAGCTCTTGATTATGTGTGAGAGTGATTTGGATAGTAAATGCAAAAACTCTTTTGAACTCTCACAAGAAATAAGATTTTTCTCTTTTGATCACTTAGGAATAATAGCAATTGAGATACTGAGTGATTATAGCTCAAAAAAACTAACCAAAAACTGTTTTATAGCCCCACACAAAAAATAGTCGTTATAAGTCAAATCAGTTCTTTTTCAGTAAGAACAGACGTCTGAAGTTTTAACAAAATAAATCTAAACGGCTATATTTTCAAAAACTTTTCTTCTTCAGAAGTTTGTCGTGCCCTTCTTCAGACGTCTGAAGCACAAATCGACTGAGGTCTGAAGAACCAAAAAATCCACCCGAGACTGGAGGTCTGACGTTTGTTAAGAAAACTGACATCCGCTTCATCGACAGACGTCTAAAGTACATTTAGATAAACGTCTGAAGGTCAAAAACTGCAGAAATGTCTTTAATTAAAGAAAATGAGGTTGATCACTACGACAAACGTCTGAAGCACAACTGGACTAACGTCTGAAGTTCAAAAACCCTGTTTTTCAGATATTTCTGATGTTTTAAAAACTAGTATACAAACGTCTGAAGAACAAAAGGACAAACGTCTATTCTGGCATAAAAACTGAAGTTTGGGTTTTTATAAAAAGGAAAACTATGAAAACGAAAAACCCGATGTTTGTAAAACCTTTGTGCAATGTTGTAAAACACGTATTCGTTCACTATACGTTTGGATGGTGTTAGCGTTTAATCGAATTATTCGGTGATTAAACGTTTTATACAGATTATACGGCCACATATATTTTAAATTATTTTAGTATAATATTATATATAAAATTATGATAAATATATAGGATTATAGATATTGAAAATTTGAAATATACCCGTGGCATAAATGGCAATTCGTCCGAACAAAATCGGAAGATTGTGAGTTCAAATCCCACCAGGTATGCATTCTTGTCAATGAAATTTTTTGAAACACAATGTATAACATTCGCTATGCAACAAAAAATAGCTCATACCAAAAGACAAATTATACCGTAATGTAATATGAAACCCCGTAAACATAAGCAAACACTAGAGCATACATGCTAAAGCCTAAAAGCATAACACCAAAATAACATATAAATGTCTTATGTCACTACTCACTGTCACATAAATATAAACAAACACAAAAGGCCTACGGGATACAAATAACTTCAAAATCAACAAAATATCAAACTGTATAAGCACAATTTAAAATTGGATAAACACTGTTTAAATACTGTTAAAATTGGATAAACACCATTTAATCACTGTTTAAACCGTATAATCATCGTGTAAATGTTTTGATGGCATAATTGACCGTTTAATGATTTTGTTGTTCGTTTTGTCACTGTTTACGTTTAAACGCCCGGTTAAACCATTTTTTTGAACACCGCCTTTGTGCATGCGTGTGTGAGTGTTTCAAAAGCTGTAATTGATATAAGCATAATCTACAGAGTACTTACATAGAATCCTATGTCGATGTCGCATTTCTTCAAAAACTTGAATTTTCAACACTTCGACACGAGCTCTTGAAATTTGGCGAATCTCTTGATCTTCAACTTGACTTTAACGCTTGAATTTGGACTTGGCTTCTGGGTTCTAGCTTCTTAGCTATTTGTAACTTGAATTCTTGAACTCTTGTTTCTCGGCTATGTAGCTTGAACTCACGAAGCTTCAATTGGCAATTTGAGAACCACTTGTCCATATTCCTCCAACCTCCATTAGATATATCGTTTAAGCTCGTTTTCCTCCATGCTTCATTATAGAGTTTTGTCTCGAGATATCCAATAACCCGAAATACAATCTCAAAGACCAAACTCATCATATACAGTGTTATGAAATATAAGTAAATTAAAAAATACAAATATATGAACATTCATTGTTTTTGATAATACAATCATGAATAGTATATCAATATCAAGATATAATTTAAACTCAAAGCATGAGATATTGATATACTAAATAGATATACAAGATATAAGAGAAGTAAGATATAAATCATATGTATATACAAATTCATATTGTGAATTACCAAAACAATGAATGAGAGTAATATATCGATATCAATAATATAACACAAGTATAACATGAGATATTGATATATTACTCGATACACATAAGATATATGATAAGTAAGCTAAATAACAAGTGTATACGTGTTTAGTATCGATAGAATAAAGTAAAATAACAAGTGTATACGAGTTTAGTGTCGATAGGATAAAACAAAATAACAAGTGACACTAAATGAACTATTCATGTTCAAGCTATCATCAAAACTAAATGAAAGGATCATAAAAAACCATAAACTATCGATAAGTCCCCACTTTATAAAAAAAAGTATTTGAAGCGAAAACATGGTATACATAATACTAGACATGAGAATAACTGTGAACAGTAAACGGTAGTGTGTATATCAAATAAATAACATGTGTTAATCAGTGCAAGATAACTAGAGTATCACGATATTCGATATTTCAGTATTATTAATTATAAGTATAATCTCAATTTGTGGGAGTTTTATTATGTAACTAGGATATTCCGTAATTCCCATGGAATAATAGCAACACGAGATTCAGGAGATTCAAGATTTATATGTAATGCAATATTCCGTATTCTCCGGTACCATGAGGAACAAGTACAATCCCCTGTTACACATAAATACCCCCATTCTTCGAGCCACCCCATCCCTATGTATATATGTATGTGTGTGTGTATATATATGTGTGTGTATCCATTAATACTAGTGTATATTATACATGTCAATGTTCATGAGATTCAAGATTTGTAATTCACGAACTTCATGATAAACACATGGTAATACTAATACATTAATGAAAACTAGTTCAAGCTCAGGTCTTTATATAATCATGATTAATAAAAAATATGCATTAGTATAATTGAGTCGCAAACATGATATGTCGAAAAATAAAAATAGTGATTGTATGTAGCGAATATAGATTAATGTGTAAAACAGTAACACAATGAACTGCAATCAAAATGAACAGTATTAACAAACATATTAAATGATTTCTTGCCAATGACTTAATAATATAATCTGTTATAATCTATGTGCAATTTATGTAATAAAAATTATTATTTGTTGTAATCAGGGTTTTTAATGTATTTAATATATGTCACATTGAACTATCTAATTTTTATTTTATAGTCTATTATTATTTTTATAATTATGCTTCTTATTACTATTATAAGAGAAATATTTACATAAATTCAACTGCTATGTAATATACACTGATATAATAAGTAAAAAAATATAATAATAACTAACTAAAAATGCACTAAAACTCTTAATCTTTAAAAACAAAACTATTATAAATTATTTATTATATCAACATCTATAAAAATATAATCACAATATTAGAAACTATACTATTTGATATAAATTAAAACTTACCTGATATTGACGTTGTAGGATTATGTACTAATAATTATATGTTATCTTATAAAAACTATAAAAATACTTAATTTATCGATATGTGACATTAATAATATAATAACCAATCAATAAAATCCTAACTTCATCTAATATAATTATGTCCTCTAATGATATGCTCTCCTGTATGATATACAATAATTACATAACAAGTTTTGAAGGGGGCGGAAATGATAAGGGCTATACTTTGGTTAAATAGTCAACAGTTTGCAGATCCAAGGACCTGGGGGTTTGGGGGTCATTAATCATAAAGATATGAATAAGGCCCTACTAGCCAAATGGTGGTGGAAACTGTATGATGGGGAATCCAGTAGATGGAAGACTTTAATTAAAGAGTGCTACTTGAGAAATGAACACCTTCGGGTTAAACTCAAAAATGTCGTGACAACCTTCGGTTTTTGGGGAGGAGTTTATAGGGCTAGAAAATTTTTCCTCTCTAGGTTAACGTTCATCGTTGGCGACGGGAGTAAAATTTTCTTTTGAAAAGATGTTTGGTGATGATGGAGGCTAGGATCTCCTTTAGATGTTGTTCTCCGTCGATCTGTCGCGAGCGTTGGTGAACGGTTGATATTGGTATTGAGGGTTGCCTTCTTGAGCATGTGAATCTCAGTGGACTTGAATTGGGATGAAGCCGAGCTACCTGCAAAGAAGTCCTGGGATGGTTGTACCACCATGGACCCTCCGACGATCAAGTTAGCCGAGGTATTTGGGCAGAGTAGTGGCTTATTGGGTTAAAATTGCGTTACCAGAGTCATCTGGGAGAGGGGTTTTTATAGCGGTCACTTGGAGCGAGCTGGCGTGAGATATCCGCCGTCGGTTACTCCCCTGGCGTTATACCTGCGTGAAAGATGGGATCCCCCCTCTAATGACGAGATACGCTCGTTAATAGGAGATACGACGGCGTGGAACGCGGGATTGTGGGGCGGCGGATATCTCGCTTCTGGCGACATACACGGAGCTGTGGCGGAGGCACTTGGGCTCTATGTTCTTGGTTGCTCAGTAGAACCGGGAAGGCTTAACTCGGCGGGAGGCTCGAAGGTGAGCGGGAGGCAGGGAGGCTCGGTTCTGTGATAGCTCGGAGGCGAGCGGGAGGCCGAGGAAGCTCGGCGTGTAGGAAGGCTCGGAGGTGAGCCAATGGTTATTTACATGGCGAGCACATGAGTGTTTAGGGACCCCTCTACCTCGGGACGATAGCCCAGAGGATGCCTCCAATGTGTGGTACTTGCCGTGTTTCCGTGAGCCCCGGAACACGTCATCTACCACGTGTCATGATCCGGGGAGTTCCCACTTATGAGCATCATTAGCCCCCCACTCTCTTCCCGACCTATTTATGGGTCGGGTTAAGAGTGGTCTGATCGGTCACCCAGGCTCAGCTAGTAGTCAAGAACCTATCAGCGCGGATCTCCGAGGTGGTTAGGCGTATCTTCGATGACGTCAGCAGATCAGGAGGGAGATCGTGTATTAAAGAGGGAGCGCCGATTCGCTTGTACGTCCGTTGAGGCGCAAGCCATATGTCCGACGTAGATTGGCGGACGTGACGGGCTGTCGTTGTCGCCTGCGCTCGAAGGGACGTCTCCAATGGTCGTTTGACACATGGGGAGTCGACAGCTGGCGGGCGCGAAGCTTCGTTTAGGCGGGAAATGATCTGAGCAGTTGGATGCATCGCCCAAGTAGTATAAATAGCGGTGGGATCCCCCCAGGATTCACACTTTCTCCATCATTTTCCTTTCGCTGTGAGAGATAGCTCGGCCCTCCGTCTTTTAGATCGGATCCCTCGCGCCCTTTTCTCGGAGGTCTCCTTCTTTTGAATCAGGTTAGATGTCTTCCTCTGAGGAGTCTGTTGAGATAGTTAGGATAGAGTCTAGGGAGTCTTCTACTGCTTCTTCCTCTGCCCTATCCGAGTCGGATTTCCCTCATAGAGTTAGGGCCACCTGTGTTGCTCGTCATCAGGTGACGGTAAGGGTCCCCAAAGCGGGCATCGAGAATGCTCGTGATGCGCCCTCCCTCCTAAGAAACATGAACAAGCTCACTGAAATTCGGGCTCGTTTCTACATTCCCCCTAGCTATTCACTTCGTTTAGCTAGGGTGGAAGAAAGGGTGGACCAAGTGTAGGGCAAGAAGATTGTTTTGTACTTGGATGCGTTCTGGGCTGGGATGCGTCTGCCCTTTTCCCCCCGATGTATGGGGGGTACTACGTTACTTCCAACTTGCCCCGGGCCAGCTAGTGCCGAACTCATGGAGAATTCTCCTTGGGTTCCTGGTCCGGTTGAGGCTTGAATAAATCCCTTTAAGCTTGACCCTTCTCACTTTCTTCCTTTGTTACAAAAATCATCCCGGCACCTTTAAGGACGAGCCGAGTTGGGTGTACATTTCCTTTAAAAACGCAAGGGAGAGGCGGCCTGGTTGGGGGTAGTAGTTATTCCTTCTTCCATTCACGAATGGAAGGATAAATTTGTATTTGTCGGGCCACCCGAGGGTGAGGATCGGTCTGTGCATGTATAGTGGCATAGGGCCGACTACCCATGGGTGAAGCGGTCGTCCTCTCCCGAGACGACGGCGGTGTCTATGTGAGAGCCGATCCAGCAGGTCGACGTTTTGCTTTCCGAGCAAGCCCTTAGCTGGGCCGGGCTCAGCCCTGCTAAATTCATGGGTAAGTTAGGAGCTTGGAAGATCTGTCTAGACTTGAATATTTTTCTTTTGCTCTTTTCAGCATCACTAACTCCCTTTGTGTATTTTCCTTTATGCAGAGCAAATAGACCGATCCAAATTCTTGGCTGCCATAGCCGCAAAGAAGGGGAGGAAGACCGGGGGTGCTAGCTTGTCCCGCCCCGGTTCGAGCCCGGCCTCGAAGCCAGCCGCACCAGCTAAGCCTTCCGCTGCGCCCCGAGCTCTGGAAACTAGCCGCGGGGAGAGCCATAAGCATGCCAGGGAATCAGAGTCCCGGGCGAGAGAGGTAAAGGACGAATCCAACCCCCCCCACCCGAGGTCCCCCTCAAGAGGTATAAGAGGACGGTATCTCGATCTCTGGCTTCCCCGATCCTCGTGCAAGAGGTGGACGTCTGTTTTGAGGTGCCTTTAGGGCTTTCTGTTGCCGATAGCTTGCTTTCGGAGATGGAACAATCGGTCAGGTGCACAATTCCCCAGGGGACCCTTAAGGCCCAAATGGCCGCTATCGCTCAAGTGGCTGTAGAGGTCAAAGTATCTGATTTCCGTTGTGGTTTTCTTCAAGTATTTTTTCTCGGATCTGACGCTTCTAACCCCTTCCTCTACTTTCCTCAGGTCCTTCAGCACTGCACCCTCATCGTCAACATGGAGTCCAAGGAGATTGCCCAGGCGATGCGGAAGGAGGGCGAGTCATCCCCACGGGCGGAGGACCTACGCCTGGATTTGTGGCAAGCGAAGGAGAGGATCACCGCCCTCGAAACCCGGGTGGCCGCCGAGGAGGTGATGAACTCCTAATGCAAGGAGTCCATTCGACTTCTGAGTGAATCCAACAAGGTCATCCAGACTAAGTTAGAGGAAGCTAAGGTGCTTAACGCCATGATGAAGAAGTCGCGGGACATCAGCAAGAGGGAAACCGAGGCGGCGAAGGATGCAGTAAAGCTCGCCGACCTCCGGGCTACAAAGTCGGTGGAGAGGTACAAGACGTCTGAACAGTTCTACGCCGACCTTGCCAACACCTCAGCCATTGTTTGGTACCAGGCTCTCGACGCTGTAAAGGCGTTGATGCTGGGGTTTGCTGATGGCGAGCTCCGGCTCCAGTACCCCCTCTCCAAGGATGAGCCGCAGGGGGAGGTCGTCGGGAGTGCCACCGGGGGAGAGGCTGCCGGTAGGAGTGCTGGGGATAAGGATCCTGGTGGGAGCACCGAACCAAAAGCCGCAAACACGGTTCCCGATGTCGGCGTAGAGCAGAGATCCTCCCCAGTCTCAAGGCCTGAGCTTTCTTGCCTTTTTCTCCTTTTTATAAGTTTTGTAAGCGTTCGGGCGTTTTTTGTATGGCTGAGGAGCCCACAATACCTTATAAAGACTCTCAGATCATCAATAAAATCATTTTTAGTTTTTCTTCGTGTCAATGTTTTTTTGTGCAAGCACTTGAGCTTGTTAGTGTTTTCCTCGTCCCAGGGGTCAGGCCGTAGGTCGATCATCGGTCTTTAGATGGTAATCGCCCGTCGAGTGTAAGCCAGTTAATCTCCAAGTGCAGGAAGGTCGGTCCCCTCCCGCCCCCAGAGTCGGGGTGGCGATCGTTCGCTCGGAATACATCGGAAACCCTTCAGTATAGGTAGGTTAAGATTCTCCTATTCCGTTGAGCCGGACCGGCGACCACTTCCCTTAGCGTAAGTTAAATAACAGCCAAGTTAGAATTGGTCGGCGTTTGCCGAACAGTGAAGGTGGTCGGTGGCCTCTTGATAAGGGCTTCGATCCTTGGCGTGGATGGGTAGGAGGTACCTGCCAGCGATTGACCGAGCAGGGAAGCTGCTCGGTGGCTTCTTAGTGAGGGCTTTTAATCCTTGGCGTAATGGGTAGGAACTACCCGCCAGGGATTGACCGAGCAGGGAAGCTGCTCGGCGGCCTCTTGGTGAGGGCTTTCGATCTTTGGCGTAATGGGTAGGAGCTACCCATCAGGGATTGACCGAGCAGGGAAGCTGCTCGGTGGCCTCTTGGTGAGGGCTTTCGATCCTTGGCGTAATGGGTAAGAGCTCCCCGCCAGGTATTGACCGAGCAGGGAAGCTTCTCGGTGGCCTCTTGGTGAGAGCTTTCGATCCTTGGCGTAATGGGTAAGAGCTACTCGCTAGGGATTGACCGAGCAGGGAAGCTGCTCGGTGGCCTCTTGATGAGGGGTTTCGATCCTTGGCGTAATGGGTAAGAGATACCCGCCAGGGATTGACCGAGCAGGGAAGATGCTCGATGGCCTCTAGATGAGGGCTTCGATCCTTGGCATCAGTGGGTAAGGGACTACCGGCCAGGGTTTGACCAAGTAGGGAGGCTGCTCGGTGGCCTTTTGAGGTGGGCTTCGATTCTTAGCGTAGATGGGTAGGAAGTTACCCGCTAAGGATTTACTGAGCAGGGAAGCTGCTCGGTAGCCTCTTGGTGAGGGCTTCGATCCTTAGCGTAGATGGGTAGGAAGTTACCCACTAAGGATTGACCGAGCAGGGAAACTACTCGATGACCTCTTGATGGGGGCTTCGATCCTTGGCGTCGGTGGGTAGGGGACGACCAGCCAGGGATTGACCGAGTGGGGAGGCTGCTCGGTGGCCTCTTGTATCCTTGGCGTCGGTGGGTAGGGGACTACCAGCCAGGGATTGACTGAGCAGGGAAGCTGCCCGGTGGCCTCTTGATGATCGCTTCTTTGGTGTCGGTCCGTCTCCCTTGACCCATAAAATCTGGGGGGAGAGACCGTCGAAGACAACACATGGCAGAGACGCGTGGGAAGGCGTAACTCTCCGTAGTGCGCGTCGTTCCAACTTCCATTTGGCCGTTTGGGGGGATGGTCGCCATGTGGCAGCCCTGCATTGGGGACTTTGAAAGGGCCCCGTGAATCACGCTGCCGCGCACGCAAACTTCGGCCTTTTGGGATTCTGTTGGGGCTATAAACAACAAAAAGGTGTCGGTCTCTTTCAGCGTTGGGTTTCTGAAAATAGCCGGATGTCCATGTGTGCTTATCAGTGAGATGATTTACTGGGACGATGTGTACCTCTACAATCTCGACCGGTCCGAACAGACGTACGAGGCGGTGATAGACCGCGTGGAGGCCAATTTTGGATGTCTTCTTTCCCGGCGATCTCCACTCCTCCAAGTGCTCATTTATGCGATCTGGAGGAGGTCTCCGGGTCTACACAACGCCTTGTCTCCGCGGCTGAGGGATGAGGCGATAGAGAAGTTGCACTCGCTTTACCATCTCGGCCTGATCTCGAAGCGCAGGCGGGAATGATCGGCGGGCCTTCTTCTGGAGTGTTTCCAGAAGAGGCTGATTGTTGATTTTTGTCCAGTGGGTGACGCTTCAAAGGTGGCCGAAGAAGCTAGGGCTCGGCTGACGGAGATTTCGTCGGAGTATCATCAGTAATGCTTTCTCCATCCCCGACCCCCTTTATTGTAATAATAATTTTTGTGTAAGGCTGGGGAGCCCATAATACCCTTGATGAATAAAGTTCTTCTTTTGCGACGTGTTTTTTTCTCCTTTTTGTTCTCTTTGTACTTTTGAGTATTTTCACAAAAATTAACCTAGAGGTCTTGGAACCAAGGAATAGGGAAACATATCGAAGGAGATTCCTTTAATTCAGGAGACTCAATAATTAAAGAAAAATTACATCGCTTCGACAAAGAAGGAAACATATTCACTGATACAAAATTTGAAAATGCATTCACTTGTACAATTTGAGCTTCTCGGTGTTGTAAGGCCACAGAAACTTGCGTCCTCCCGTGTCTTGTAAGCGAGAGGCTCCTCCGGGCAATACTTCGGAGGTGAGAAATGGGCCATCCCACTTCGGGGAGAACTTGGGCAGCTTGCCTTGGTTTATGAATCCGTTTCGCCTTAGGACCAAATCTCCCGTTTTGAAGGCGCGATGCTTGACTCGTGCGTTGTAGTAGCGGGCAGTTTGCTGTTGATAAGCAACGACTTTGATCTGTGCCCAGTCCCGCTTTTCTAGCAAGATGTCCAGATTGGTCCGGAGCACCGAGGTGTTTGCTTCATCGTCGAAGTGTTCGACTCTGTAACTGGGCAGTCCAATCTCTGCTGGGACCATCTCCTCAGTGCCATAGCATAGGCTGAAAGGGGTCTCTCCAGTGGGGGTCTTCTTCAACGTGCGTAAGGCCCATAAAACCCGGGGTAGTTCCTCGACCCAGCTGCCCTGTCTTCCTTCTAAATGAGTTCGAAGACCTCGAATGACGTCTCGGTTAGCGACCTCGGCCTTTCCGTTGCATTGAGGATGCGCTACCACGGCAAACTTCATTAGTATGTGGTATTCGTTGTAGAATCTTTTGACTTTGTCGTTTTCAAAATTCATCCTATGGTCGGTAACAATACACCTCGGGATCCCGAATCGGGATATTACGTTGTTCTGCAGGAATTTGATGGTCGTGGTGGCGTCCGGCTTTCTGTTGGGGACGGCCTCGATCCACTTCATAAAATAGTCTACCGCGACGAGGATATATTTGTGCTCGCCCGTACCAGTTGGGAGTTGGCCTACCATATCCATCCCCCACTGGGCAAACGGCCAGGGGGAGGTGAGGGCCGTTAGCTCGGTAGCAGGAAGATGGGGTATGCTGCCGTAGAGTTGGCATCTTTTGCATCTTTTGATGAGCTTTTGAGCATCTTGATGTATCGTCGGCCAATAGTACCCTTGGAATAGCATCTTCTGGACTAAGGTGCGGGTCCCATGATGCGCTCCACCGACCCTTTCGTGTATCTCACGCAGGACGTAGTCGGCTTCGTGGGGGTCGACGCACCGAAGTAGAGGGTATGTGTAGGACTTCTTATAGAGGTTTCCATTGCTCCAGACAAAATGGCGGGCGTTGGCTCGAAGGCGGCGTGCTTCCTCTCGATCTTCTGGGAGTGTACCTTCATTTAGAAACTCTACGAGGGGCTTCCTCCAATCCCGGCCTCCCTCCTGAGTAGTGTATACTTGAAGTGTTGCTTCCCTGTCTTCCATGCTGGGCCGTGGCAAGACTTCGAAGAGGATATTCCTCTTATTGTTAGCCGTATAGGAGGAGGCTAGCTTGCTCAAGGCGTCGGCCTGGGCGTTTAGATGCCGAGGAATCTGCTCCACTTGAACTTCGTCGAAGTATTTTCGTAGTCTTTTTACCTATTATAGCCAATCGAACACTGCGCAACATGAACCCCCTATACCATGAAGCTTCAACTAAACTACAAAACTAGCAACCATTCTTTTCTCATCTATTCAAAATAAATAAATAAATAAATAAGAAAAGAAAACCCTAATCATTAGTTTAACCATGGCTTAATTCATTACACTTAACTATAGTTAAACATGTATCATCAAACATGATACAATCAAGTGCACAAAAGTATATCACATATACAATGTGCACAACCGAGTGAGAAAATCCATTTAAAGTGAACCGATACTAGTTAATGCAAAGTAATATATCAAACATATAATTATACATTAAATCATTAAATCAACACTTGATTCAATGATCCGGTCATGTCGCACATAACCGACTAGTATCCAATGTATCGATTTATCGAATCAATCCTTGATTCGATAACTAGGTTATATCGCATACAACCAATCGATACATTCATCGCGAGAATGAAATACGGTATCACATACACGCATTATTCTCGGTCCCGCACATATCTCATATGCACTCCTATTTCGTTTTTCTTGAGCCAGGAAACCTCTGTGTAGGACTCTAAAGATTCGTCAATACGCCGGCAGCAGGTGATGATCATATCAAACACCCACAAGCCGCAAGCGGTCTGCTAAACGTAACGGCCACCCGGGTATTGAGCGATCAGAAGATCGACGAGCAAGCCCGCTCACACTCCTATGAATCCAACCAGTAACACTACCGTACAGTCCGGTCTGATCGTCTGATATGTAGCATATCTCGCCTAGGGGTGGTAAACGTCAGACCCCAATAGCTCGATAAGTCGTGTCGATATGAGGTCTATAACAATTCGAGAAACTACTGGTAACACTTACCAGTAAATCTCAGCAACCCTGACCAGGGATTTCCTGTTATAGCCAATCGAACACAGCGCAACATCAACCCCCTATACCGGGAGAGACGAATCCCCTCCTATCGCTCATTGCCTCCATGTGATTCGGGACTGTACCCAAAAGCCACCGTTTTGCACGCCCTCTTGGACATGGTAAGGTGGAAATCAAAGCACAGTGGGAACCACACAAGACTCTATGACGATCTCGGGTCAACAGACTACTCTGTACCAGTGTCACCTGAGAACTGTCATCTGACGTAAGGTATAATACCATCTGGGAGTTCTCGGCGAGTCCGTCCAGTGTACCCAGTCTCTACTGAGCACCCGTATATCATCTCTGATGTCAAACACCAATGGATATGGGATCATCCATCGCCCATCTGTATGGGTCTTGAAGGTATACGCTAGTCTACTCTGGTATATCGATGCCCCGTCTCGATACACCCACGACTAGGGACTTTGAAGGATGTACTTATGGACTACCATGTCCCCACTAGTATGATCCGCATCATAGTCCAGGTAGTCAAGTACACATCCTAAGGGCTTTACCAACATGTAACAGAGAGACACCCAGTATACACGTTAAGGTAAAGTGTAACCAGATAGCATACTATCATGTCGAGCAAGAAAGTCCTCCCTATATATGTCCCAGCATCCACTACAATATACATCCTATGTACAGTAATGGCCTCTAGGGCATACATATAACTAACAATCTCCCACTTGCACTAGGGCCATCTGTAGCAGTGGTTGCAGTATCTCATACTCAACCATCCCATAATAGTCTCTTTCTGGGAATAGGCCTTCGCGAGTGGATCCGCCGTGTTGTCCTCTTTGTCTACTCTCCAAACCTCGATCACCCTGGAGATCATCCATCTCCATGATCAGGTGACACTGCCTTAGAATATGTCTGGATCACTGATGGGACCGGCGTTCCTTGGCATAAGCCACGACTCCATTGTCACACAATGGGAGGAACATAGTTCATCTCATGAACTAATATACACCCAAACAGCCTCTTTGGTAGCATCTTAAGTAGCGATGTATCCTGCCTTTATCGTCTAGTATGTCACGGTATTTAGCTTGGAACTCTTCCATCATACCGTCCCTCCACTGAGGGTAAAGACAATGCCTGTGACTGACATTCAGTCGTCTTTATCACTCTGGAACCCTTCCAGTGATTCTCCCCAGGATCGATTGATACCATCTCACTACAACTAGTGAGAATCCTAACATCCAATTAGATCTATCTCATAGATCCAAACCCAGGATTTAGGAGGTATCTCTTTGATCCTTTATGGAGAATCATTGTGATAAGTGGAAATTGACCGAGCGTAGCATAGCAAACTCCTTCCCTATCAAGAATATGTCATCCACGTACTATACGAGGATCGTCACCATACTCCCTACTACCTCTTTGTATATACAAGCTTCATCTACCATTTTGATGATGTCAAACTCTTTGACTACCACATCAAAACGGATGTTCCAACTCCGCGATGCCTGCTTTATCCTATAAAGCATCTTGCACACGTTTCCGCTGCTCCCATTGTCTACGAAACCCTCTGGCTGTGTACTTATAGACGTACTTTTCTAAAACATCATTTAGAAAAGCAGTCATGACACCTAATCACCAGATATCGTAGTCATGGTATGTAGCCGTGGAAAGTAGGATCTGGATGGACTTAAGCATAGCCACTTGAAAAGGTTTCATCATAATCCATGCCTGGTCGATGACGAAAAGCTTTAACAAGTCTAGCTTTGAAAGTCTCAACTCTTCCATGTACACCAAGTAATCTTCTCAAGATATACTTGCTCCTGATGGGGATTTAACCCTTCAGATATAGCAACCAAAGTCCATACTTTGCTGGTGTACATGGATTCCATCTCAGATCGCTAAGCATCCAGCCATTCTTACAGAGTCACACTCCTGATGGCCAGCTCAAAACTGGTTGGGTCATCATCTCATGATGCAATCCTCGCTCCCACTGTCATAGAGAAACAGAAGTATCTCTTAGGTGGGTGAGGAATCCTACTAGACAGGCGGAGAGGCTGAGGTTCGTTGGAATCTACTGAATCCTTTAGTTCTACCAAATCATCTGTTGTAGTTTGTATAGCTGGAACATTTCCAGTTCTACATAACAGATCTTGCCTCGAGCTTGTCGGGATTTTGCTTTTCAGACATAGCCCGGACAACCCCAAATCTTAACTATCTTAAGATATGGGCTCTTCCCTTTCCATATCACATATGAAATGGTAGGCAACTGATTTGATTGGAACCCTATTCAATAGGTATGCAGCTTCTCAAGTGCATAACTCCCAAAAGGAAAAAGGTAACTCAGTAGTACTCATCATAGAGCACACCTTATCATATAGGGTGGGATTGCTCCGCCCCGATATACCATCGTGCAATGGTGTATATGGAGGAGTAATGCTGAGAGAGAATCTCATTCTCCTTTAGAATAATCCAGGAATTCCGTGCTCAAGTATTCTCCTCCCTGATCGCATCCAAGGACATAATACTTATACCCGTTTTGGTTCTCTACTTCTAAATCATATTCTGTGAATATCTCAAAAGGTTCGGACTTGTGTTTCAACAGGAACATATGTCTGAATCTTGAGAGATTATCAGAGAATGTAATGAAGTACAAAGAACCGGTCTTGGCATGTGTAGACAGGGGACCTTTATACATCAACATGCATCACCCCAAGAGTTCACTAACTCTTTCTCTGTTTCCAATAAACAGAGCTGGTGTCATTTTATCTTTGTGACATGACTGGCGAGTTTCACAAGATGTAAATTCAAACTAATTTAAATATGCATCTTTATATAACTCTAGCTAGTCGGGTCACATTGATATGACCTAGTCTACAATACCTTAAGAAGGATCCGTTCATTTATGAACTCTTCCTCTTATGTGTGTTCCATATACTAAGAACTGTAGTTTGATTTAGAACATCAATGCTTTTAGATAACGTGCCTGAACCGATCAACTTTTGATATAGGAAATGTTCAAAACATTATCCAACAATACAGAATTATATCCTTTCTTTACTAATAAAGAGACTGATATGATTTTGTATATCAGGTTCGGTATCTAATAACATTCGTTCAGAATCAATGTATTGGTAATACAGGGTGACAGTGACCAACAGACTTGGCTGCAACTCTTACCCCGTTTTCTGCCTCATGAAACTTATCACCCGTTCTCAGTCCTCTACCTTTCTGTAGCCCTATGTAACAGATTATATATCTGGGATCCTGATCTGGTATCACATACCCAGGACGTAGGGGATACAGAGAAACAGTTCTTTGTAATGAACACACCCGAAGGAGATGCATCATATGCACTTTCTTCGTTTGGGCGGCACGGGAAATCTGGTATTCTCCAATTTTCTGCTCTGTCTTATAACAATTATAAATTGGAGCGGGACCAACGTTCCCCAGCTCAGTATAACAAGCGGGTTCGGTCAATAATCCGTATTATTATCTTGATTAAGGCGTGATATGGTCGCTACCAAGAGAGAGAGAGAAGAAAACACTCAGCGTATGCTCTTGCAAGAATAGATTGGTTATTATTTTATCTAATCAGGATGGCTCCCACTGCTTTTTATCAAATCTTCCTTCAAACCCTAAAAGGAAAGACTAGCCGGGATTAATTACACACTACAAGTTCGCCAATCTTTCAGCCAGGCCAGTGTCGGTACTTTGAGGGAGGTCCCCCGTGCTTTCGCACGAACCTAATTACAGTAAACCTCGTTTTCCCAGAGGCGTAACCCCGTTAACACCTTTCTAGACACCTACTTGATCGGCTAATTGTAATGTATAAAACTCTCCCAGGAGTAACTCTTACTCGCAGCGGGTATCGGGATCCAACTAGCTCATAGAAGGTATGCAATCTCATTGCAAATTTCAACACTTGAAATTCCCGATAATATTTTGCCCCTAGCGTCCTATGACCTTGACGGAGGCCAAACAACCCATAGTCCGCTAGTCAAGTTCAACCCGTCATTTCCTGATTGAATTAAACCCACCCGCACGACCCTTGACGGAGGCCAAACAACGCCGTACGAATACCCTAATCCAATCGCATCATATGCTAGTAGATAAGCACTAGTTAGCTACCGTACACTACGCCTTGACGGAGGCCAAACAACCGCAGCACGAATACTAATTAGTACGTATCTGAAATGACGGAGGGCTACGACAGGTTTTTCTGAAAACCTATTGCGTAATGAACTTGATATCGTTGTAGAATCAAATGATTTTAAAATGGAGTGCTTTTGAGGCTTTTCTAGTTTTGCTAAAGGAGTCACTCCCGGTGAAGGGATCGTCGGTCCTTTCCTCGTCGAATGAGGTGCTGGATATATCATATATATCACTGTGCAAAGCAAAAACTCTTAAAAGCAATCAAAAGATAAACCGAGTGTGTAGCATCTGCCAGTTATTGCTAAAGGAGTCACTCCCGGTGAAGGGATCTCGGTCCTTTCCTCATCAAATAAGGTGCAGGATATATCACATATACCTCTGTGCAAAGCAAGAACTGTAGCTACCTGTTTTATTTTGAAATTCGATTCTACAACATCTTAGGTTTCTTTTATTTCATTAATCACATTAATGAAGTCCCATCATTTAAGTACCTAAACATCACAGATAAATACGACGTACACTTATGCCATCCGCATTCGCCTCGATGTCCCTTGTGCACCGTTAGGTTAGGTAACTAACGGCAGAGCGGGGCAGGGCTAGCGCAGGTGTAAAACATAAGTAACGTCTATATAATATATCATATATACTATATACAGTATCTATCACAGAACATCACATGATCACATCACAGATATCGCAGCAGAAGAAACATATGAAACATTGGATATACTAGGACGTCCGTGTTTTCAATACGAGCCAGCATAAAACACGGATTCCACGGTCGCGATGAATAGCCAAACCCACACCCCTAGACCCCTACGAGAGCGGCAAGCAACCCTACCAATTCTAGGGTTAGGAGACCCGGACTCGACTCCTCGAGATGGTCTCCCACTGGACCCTAGAACCCGGTTACTTGTGCTCTCCTCCTTGGGTCTATCCTAGTGCAGTAAAGTAAATAATACACAAACGGTGACATCTTCCGCAACCTGGAAGTGCCCTAATAAAAGAATATTACATACAAGTTTTTACATGAATGAAAATGAAAAACACTCATCTCACATAAAAACCCCCGGCTATTCAAACACGACGATCCAATATAACATATCCAGCAACACATAACATCACATGTCATCAACGTAAGTAAATATGCGCATCCCAATTGTCGTTGACATATAGCAACGAAACCGGCGATATCACATATTACACTTACGGTCACAGAAAAGAAAGTGTAAAACTACAATAGTTGGAATCCGCAACCACCTTAGACATCGCATGCCTGACCAAATGAATTCCTTAGACATCACATGCCTAACAATTATAAACCCCGCATTTCAGTCTCATTATCAAAAACACTTTTCAATATCAAGTCGGGCAATTCAACAGGATTCCCGAGATGATGATCGAATACTCATCGCAAACTTTAGTAGACGGCCGCACCCCCGATACCGTCGACGAAGTGCACCAAGGCGGAACACCGCTACCGCGAGCACCCGAACAGATGCTTTCGGCGACGGGGTTCTCCTACAGTCACTTGGTCGGGGCTATGGAGTGAGGCTGTCTATTGAGTTTACCCGGCGAGTATCCGCGTACGCTACGTGATTGCGACGGACTTTTGATCACATCAAAATTCCGTGGCAACCGATCAAGTGAGAATAAAGTGCTATGTTTATAACATTCATTCAGTTATCTCATAACTTATTGTGAATTCCAATTGTTGTATCACATTCCAGATAAACAGAAAATGTTAAACTTTCCGATCAAACAGTCGAACACCCAAGTTTTCCCGATACAGATCAACACATGAAACAAGTCTAAAAAACATTCAGTTCGTGCCTCAGTACCAACGGTCCAGCCGTAGAAGGGTCAAGCCAACGCCTCACATGTGGCACGCCGTACTGCCCCAAACCCTAAGGTTCAAAGGGCAGTTCAAGACGGTCACATAATCGAGTTAAGGTTTGTTGTCTTCTAGAGGGACCATCGCGTTACTTGCACTACTTAGAACGTTGTTAAACCACGGAAAGATCCAACACTTGGAAATTTCCCGATAGGGAAAAAGTTGGGTATTTATATCCGGTCGAACTTTCTAACATATTCTAAAGTTATCCGGAAAGCCACATAGACAAAGTTAAATAATCCGATCGATTCATCGAGTCCCAATACACCCCAGAAAATTCAACTCATGAATAAATTTTAAAAATTCCCAGAAAATACAGAACCTAAAAATATAAATTACTGTGCAAAAATAATAAAATAATGTGATAAAGTTGCCGCGGAACCACCGCACAAGCCATGCTTGTGCCGCGGTTCCGCCGCACTATTGATGACTCAATGGATAATTTTTGCACCGTAATTCTTATATTTCCCTGCTGAATTTTTTAGCAATTTTTAATCTGGAAAAATCCCATTTTTTCAAAAAAGTCCAGAGAGCATATACGGGTTAGGGTTTCGGGTCGATCGGGTTTCAAACTTCGTCTACGCATCGCCTAAGGCTCTAGCTAGGCTCTGATACCACTGTAGGGATCCTAGGCACTCTAATGAGGTCTCACAAGGCATCAACCATGCCAATTTCTAATTTTACGGGTGCCGAGAAACCCTAATACGGATCGTTGGCTAGATGTCTAGGCGAAAACAAACTAGTTAACACTTAACTACAAGAATACGGAAATACAACCTTTGTAGATCCGGTCCTCCACCTCCACGGCTCCATGATGAAGTCCTCTCCGCTGTCCAAATCAAATCTCGGGCTCTAGCGTCGGCTTCATCGGAGAAAGAGCGGGCTAGGTCATCGACGACGTGCCGAAGATGATCTACGTCGAGGCATCGCTAGATCAAGCTCCAACTTCACCAAGTCTAGAAAACTTGTGAAGGAAACACGCTCTACCACTTGGCAAGAGGTAGAGGATGAAGAAATAGGAAGTGGGTAGACTTTAGAATTGGATTTCTCACTCATTTCATCAATCCACCATTGATGAAGTCAAACTTCTTCTTTGAAGATGAAGAAGAAGAAGATTAATAAGTTATGATAAGTTAATAAGAATAAAAAAGAAAATCAATACTTATCATAATATTAACTATAGTTATGTGTAGAGAATTGACCAAGGTTAAAGGAATGGTTAGGGTTAAGCATGAAGACAAGAATGGTTACAAAGTCAAAGCTTCATGAAGCTTCAACTAAACTACAAAACTAGCAACCATTCTTTTCTCATCTATTCAAAATAAATAACTATAGTTAATATTATGATAAGTATTGATTTTCTTTTTTATTCTTATTAACTTATCATAACTTATTAATCTTCTTCTTCTTCATCTTCAAAGAAGAAGCTTGACTTCATCAATGGTGGATTGATGAAATGAGTGAGAAATCCAATTCTAAAGTCTACCCACTTCCTATTTCTTCATCCTCTATCTCTTGCCAAGTAGTAGACCGTGTTTCCTTCACAAGTTTTCTAGACTTGGTGAAGTTGGAGCTTGATCTAGCAATGCCTCGACGTAGATCATCTTCGGCACGTCGTCGATGACCTAGCCCTCTCTTTCTCCGATGAAGCCGACGCTAGAGCCCGGGATTTGATTTGGACAGCGGAGAGGACTTCATCACGGAGCCGTGGAGGTGGAGGACTGGATCTACAAAGGTTGTATTTCCGTATTCTTGTAGTTAAGTGTTAACTAGTTTGTTTTCGCCTAGACATCTAGCCAACGATCCGTATTAGGGTTTCTCGGCACCCGTAAAATTAGAAATTGGCATGGTTGATGCCTTGTGAGACCTCATTAGAGTGCCTAGGATCCCTACATTACCTCGGCTAAATATTTCACCATTAACGGCTCCCGGGCCTCGAAACGGCCGGTCACATGGCCTACGACTAGGGCGGAGTTACTGCGAATTCGGATTGTCTTCAGCCCCACTCCGAAAGCGATTCGTAGTCCAGCTAATAAGGCCTCGTACTCCGCGACGTTTATTGAAACCCTGAACTCGAGCTTCAAAGAATACTCCATCATTGCCTTGTTCGGGCCTCGAATGATAAGGCCACACCGCTCTCCTCCTCGATAGAGGGTCCATCGACGTAGAGGACCCAGTCGGGGACGGGGTCGGGCACTTCCTCGACCATGGGCCGGGACCCGGGGACGGATGCCGACGCTGCTTCCTTGTTTGGGATAATATATTCGATAACAAAGTCTGCTAGGACTTGTGCTTTGATGGCTTGCCTGGGGCGGTATTTGATGTCGAATTGCATATCATAATATTGAAATTTATATTCCCCAATTCTTATTTGTTTTATAATTAAATAGGTGCTTTTGACGCATGTCTGCTGCATGTTACAGGATACGGTTTTTTGGAGCGAAAACAGTGAAAAAGACACAAGACAACAGAAAAAGGGACTTTTTACCAACAAATAGAAGGATCCTAGTCAAGCCTAGACGAAGAACAGTGCAAGGTCCAAAATGTCAAGGCAAACGGTTAAAAGATCGCTACATGTTTTTCACTGAAAGATCTGGAGAAGAATAAGAATCCAAACAGAGAAATGAGATGAAGAAATAACAAGCCCAGATAACTACAAACAAGCCCAGAAAAGATGGTGAGATGATCTCACCAAAGGGCCGCGGAACCGCGGCCCAAGCCCACTAATGCCGCGGTTCCGCGGCCATTTAAAGCCCGTGTCGGTGTATTTTTTTGGTGTCGGTGCGTCGGTGCGGGGGTTTGGATTTTTCGTGGGCAAATCTGTAATTGCACATGTGCGAATCCCGTAACCCTAAATTCTCCCGTTTACTTATAAATTGTAATCGAAAATTGTAAAACCAGATGCCTCTTTTCATTTCACAAATTCAGATCTGTTCTGTATTATTGCTTGGAGAGAGCCATCAATAAAAATTAGTAAGTTGCTTTTAATTCTTTGTTTTAATTTTCTTTTAATTAGAATGTCTTTTAATCCCCTAATAAGCGAGTAATCTCCTCGCTTGTTAGGGTTAGTCTTAGGGAAAGGTTTGAGAGATGAGATCTCTCACCCCTTTCATGCCATTTCATACCTAAGAATTAGAACTCCATGCATGCACGCACACCCCGCTCCCTACGGCACCTTATCCCTCGAGGTAATGGTGACACCGTAGTGTAAAGGACCGGTTGCGCGTGTTTTCCATGGAGGTTAGGGTAAGTATCGATAAAGGAAGGACAAGAATCTAGAGGAAGAAACACCCAAAAGATTCTAATCCACTTTATTGATAATTACTATAACATCTAATAGATCTAAAATAAGGCATTGAAAGCGGTGAGGGAACCTTTAATCTCCCAACTTCCCCTAAGCCTAACCCTAGCAAGACTTTAATTTAGATTAATTTAGTTTATTGATAGATCTAGGTTTTTTAGACATAATAAATCAATCCAAACTACATTTGGAATCAACTCGTAAAAACACATTAAGAAAATTACACATCTCTGTGGATCGACCCGTATTCACCGGCTAGCTGCAAAGCGACGCCGTTTCTGATTACGGTTAACATATATTTTTGAGCTAATCAAATGGCGCAGTTGTCGGTGAAGAGGCGGTTTGAGGTCCTATTTCTAGCCCTAGTTAGGAGCTGTCTAGCAGACCTAGGTGACCCTAGATCTAGGCCTGATTGTGCATGTGTGGGTGATAGCATTTGTGTCACAAGTCTCTTTTCAAAAAATCTCTTTGCAAAACTCTCACATAAAAAAAAAAAGAAAAATCTTTCAAAACTTGCAACTTGTCGCTAAGAAAACTTGCACTACACCTCCACCACTTCCTTTCATTGACGTTCTCTTACCTCCATATTCTGTCTTTCATTTTTTTTCTGACTACACTACCCCTTTGTGTATGTCACTTTGGACTAGGGATACTAACGCCCGATTAGTCCGTGTTTCGTTGGTACCGACCGACGAACCTTTCAACACCGAAGTCGAAATTCCCTCCATTTCCTTACCTCCACCTTCAAATTCTTCTTCCGAAGGTATGTCGGGATTCAACCCCAACAATACCTTACCGACGGGAATGATTCCACCTCTGTTAGGTGCGAATAACCCGAATCAACCGCCTGTTGAAGCGCCCGCATGAGTTGCGCTCCAGGATCTCTTCTATCCCGTCCGCACTTCTTTACCTACCTGTCTTTCACCCCCACCGGCAAATGGGGACAATTTTGAAATAAAACCACATTTCATCAATATACTGCCAAAATTTCATGGTTTGGAATCAGAAGATGCGTATATTTTTATTAATAAATTCCAAAATGTGTGCGCTATGATGAAAACGACCGAATTAAGTGATGACGCTATAAGGCTAAGGGTCATTCCTTTTACCTTATGTGACCTAGCCGAGAAGTGGCTATATAGCACCGCATCACATTCCATTAGAAATTGGGACGAGTTTGTGAGAGCTTTTCTGAAAAAGTTCTATCCTCATCACAAAACTGCTAGAATCCGTAACGAGATTATACAATTTTCACAGCTTCCTTCCGAACCATTTTGGAAGTGCTTCGAGAGATTTAAAGACCTACTCGTTCAATGCCCTCATCATGGGATCGAAAGTTGGCAACTTTGCCAAACATTATACGAGAGATTGAACCCGGCAACGAAGCAGTTGCTAGAAACTATTTGTCAAGGTCATTTTCTCTCCAAGTCTAGCGACGAAGCTTGGCAGTTTCTTGAGGATCTTAGTGAGCAAACAATTCTGTGAGAGAGTACCAAGACCACATCATCTTCTTCTATTGGTCAATCTAGGGCAGGCATACATCAAGTAGATATTTCGATTGCTATGAAGGCCGAGATGGCCGCACTTATGAAAAAGCTAGAAGCTATTGAGACCAAAATCTCATCGCCTTCTCCTGCCCCTGTTATGCCTCCACGAACTGTTTGTGCTTGTTATGCGGATCCATCGCATCTAACCGAAGAGTGTCCTTATAATGCATCTACTCAAGGACAGGATCAAGTCAATGTTGCATTTCAGCAACGACAAAGAAACGATCCGTACTCTTCGACATACAATCCGGGGTGGAGGAGTCACCCAAATTTCGCTTGGAACCAAAATCAACAATTCCAAGGAAATAACAATTTTCAAAGACCTCCTCCTCCACAAAAACAACAAGCACCTTCACAAACTCAAAACCAGCAACCTTTCCAACAACAACCTTATACAAATCAAACGAACAATTTGGTTCAACCAAATGATGATAAGGTTATCTCGCTAGAAAAAAGTCTAGATGCATTTCTCAAGCAATCTACAGAATCCGCAGCAAGATTTGAAAATTATGTTCAGTCTTTGATGCATAACAATGCTTCACATGATCAAAGTATCAAATCTATTGAGGCACAAATTGCACAATTAACTGCTGTGTTGAGCGAGAGAGAAAAGGGAAAGCTTCCATCTCAACCATTGCCAAATCCCGGTCACACACAAAACGCATATAACAATCACAATGTAAATGCGGTGACCACGTTGAGATCCGGAAGAGTGTTGCAGAATAATGTGGGTATTAATGATGACATCCCCGCCGGTGGTTCTTCTTCTTCCTCTTCTTCTCCATTGTCATCTTCTCCTTCTTCTTCACCCTCATTTCCTCCACTAGAGCCTATTCTCCATTCTTCAAGAGGCTCTTCTTCTTCTAATCCGAACGGACCCACACTGGGATCCGTTCCTACTCCACATTCTACTCCACAGACATTTGACTCAACAAATTTTTAAAATGCTCCATTTCCAAACAGGTTGAGTCCAAATAAACCAACTGCACAAGTGGAGAAGATTGTGGAGTTATTTAAGCAGGTTAGCATAAATATACCTCTCTTAGATGCAATCCAACAAGTCCCTTCATACGCGAAAATCTTAAAGGGCTTATGCACCTCGAAGAGAAAGTCATCTCAAGTACCCAAGAAAGTGCTAGTGGCTAGTGCAGTGGCAATGCTATTAACCACCTTCAAACCTTACCCCAAAAACGAAAGGACCCCGGCTGTCCTACGATTTCAATCACAATTAGGGATAAGAAAATTAATCGAGCACTTTTAGATCTTGGGTCTAGTGTTAACCTGCTTCCCTACTCCGTGTACGAACAATTAGGGGTTGGAGAGTTGAAACCCACTCGTTGTACTCTCCAAATGGCTGATCGATCAATCACCCATCCAAGGGGTGAGCTAAAGGATGTGTTGATCAAAGTTGGGGAGTTCATATTCCCCGTTGATTTTATTGTTATGGATACACAAGCTGTTGCTAACCCACGGAACCAAATTCCGGTGATTCTCGGTCGACCATTTTTGGCCACTTCCAATGCTGTAATAAACTATCGCAATGGCTCCATGACTCTATCCTTTGGGAAGATGTCTAGTGAGTTCAATATTTATAAGATGGGAAGTCTTCCCCCCGTGCCTAAAACTAGTACACGAGAAGTTTGCTCTGTTCACGAAATCACGCAGGAGGACTGCGAGCTTGAAAGATTCTTGTTTGATGAAAACAGTTTTGACGCCACTAGTGCATGCCTCCTTAAGCCTACCACCGTTGACACAACCGATATGGATTATGAATGTTTCACTTTTTCGGATGACGACGGCTCACAGCCCGAATATGAGTCTTTTGAATTTGTGGATGAGTTAGTTGAACCATCCGAATCGGTTGTTTGCAGTGATTTCGAACCTGTGTTGGAGTCCTTTGAGTTCGAGGTAGATTCCGCAATGATTCTTTCGCCTCCGAAACTCGAACTCATGTCCTTACCGTCTCACCTTAAATATGCTTACATAGGTGAGAATGAGACTTTTCCCATTATAATATCAGGCTCTCTAGCCTTCGAGCAAGAGAGCGCTATTTTAAAAGTCTTACAAGATAGGCGGCAAGTTTTCAGTTGGACTATGGCGGACATCGAGGAGATCAGTTCCATTATAATTGAATATCATATGCAATTGATGGATGATGCCAAGTCAATAGAGGACCCACAGAAACATTTTGGGGGTATTGTAATTAGTCAACCTCCTCCTTTAGAAGTTGAACCACCCCCATTTCTTTTAAGAAGCTATGAGAATGCCAACATTCCACTGATTGCTGATCATTCGCATTCTCGTTTTGATTCATCACCACCTCCTGTCTATTCACCTCCATACCTTCCATACCACCACTTCTATCTTCCCCAATTCTTTATGGATCGCTACGACTTATTCTTCCACCAACTGATACTCTTTACTGATAAATTTTTCAACTGGTTGGTGTTAACGTTTGGTCTATGCAAGGTTTGGCAGTAATGTCTAACATAGTTTAAATGAAGTTTGGGGGAGGGCCTTTCTGTATATATTTTTGTTTTCCTTAACAATAAAAAAAATTATAAATAAATAAACAGGGAAGTGCCGGTATTTTGACCCTCTTGGTTTAGCATGACAGTGAGGACACTGTCAAGTTTAAGTTTGGGGGTATGCTCGGTACGTCTTCTTCCTTCGCATTCATTTGTACATATTTTTGCATTTGCATACTTATTTGAAAACCCATAAAAATTGAAAATTTTCAAAAATTATAAAAATTATTCAATTTTGGCTAATTGACTTGAGTTTGACAAATAGGTTAACTGCCTAGGAACAACTAGATCTTAGACTTAGTAAATTAAAAACCCTAAAAATAACATTCCTTAAAGTTTAACGGTAGAAAGTATATGCCTTGTAGTTTATTTAGAAATAGGCAAATTTTGGGTTCATTTCTTGGGCTAAGTCGAAATAAAGGAAGAGTATTGATGTTCTTATTAGAGTATAAGTTTGAAAAATAGTTCCTAGCTTAAATCTAGATTCTGAAAATGTATACCCTACAATTTGCACGATCACGCACCTTGAAACTTGGAATAGTAGAAGAGACCTTGAAATGCTCTTGTCTAAAGTCCTTAGTACGAAGAAAATAAAAAAAGTGTGAATAAAGAATAAAAAAAAATGAACACTGGTTTTTGTGATTACTTAAGGCTGTAAAAATAGAAAAATATTTAGCGAGGGTGCTTCATCACCTAGTGCCTTAAACCAACTGGTTTGGGAGTCACTGCTAAAAATCCTTGGGTGTTGCAGGACTAGGAATTACGCTTAAATGTGCAAACGCATTTTGTAATCGGTCGTTGGTACCTCAAGAAGTATTAACGGTCGCATGAAGCATGTGTAAGCAAAATTCAATTAAAAATTCACCTATTAAGAAGTGCTTTGGACAACGGATAAGGGCATGATTGCTTGATTTGAATTTCCAAGTGTAGGGATGATTTATACACACACGTAGAGGTATGCGATTGGAGTTTAGATGAGAGAAAAGAGTGAAGAGTAGAACTTGTATCTTTAGTAGAGTTGATAAAAATTCCTAAGTGGAGATAGAACCCTAGAAGGAAAACTTAAGAAATGCCGAAAGCTAAGTAAGTCTATAAAACATATATAATCTTAAGTTAAATAATGAGGAAGTGTGAAGAATATGGGTGGATAATTTACAAGTCGATGATTATAGAATTCCTTGCTAGAAAACCTAATTGGAGAACAAAAGTTGAAAGGCCGAACTGATAGGATTTTGTGGGTGTAATCCGCTGAAAACCCTCAGGAGACAACACTCCTCCTACTAGGGACACCTAGAGGTTTAACGGCTTGTTGCACATGCTCAGTGCAATCGCGTTTCCCTGCGAAAGTGTGGTTAGGATTTTAGTGAATAAAAAAATAAGTTTGCTCGAGGACGAGCAAAAGATAAGTTTGGGGGTATTTGTTCATATCATAATATTGCAATTTATATTCCATAATTCTTATTCGTTTTATAATTAAACAGGTGCTTTTAACGCATGTCTGCTGCATGTTACAGGATACAGGTTTTTGGAGCGAAAACAGTAAAAAAAGACACAAGACAATAGAAAATGGACTTTTTACCAACAAATAGAAGGATCCTAGTCAAACCTAGACGAAGAACAGTGCAAGGTCCAAAATGTCAAGGCAAACGGTTAAAAGATCGCTACATGTTTTTCACTGAAAAATCTGGAGAAGAATAAGAATCCAAACAGAGAAATGAGATGAAGAAATAACAAGCCCAGATAACTACAAACAAGCCTAGAAAAGATGGTGAGATGATCTCACCAAAGGGCCGTGGAACCGCGGCCCAAGCCCACTAATGCCGCGGTTCCGCGGCCATTTAAAGCCCGTGTCGGTGTATTTTTTTGGTGTCGGTGCGTCGGTGCGGGGGTTTGGATTTTTCGTGGGCAAATCTGTAATTGCACATATGCGAATCCCGTAACCCTAAATTCTCCCGTTTACTTATAAATTGTAATCGAAAATTGTAAAACCAGATGCCTCTTTTCATTTCACAAATTCAGATCTGTTCTGTATTATTGCTTGGAGAGAGCCATCAATAAAAATTAGTAAGTTGCTTTTAATTCTTTGTTTTAATTTTCTTTTAATTAGAATGTCTTTTAATCCCCTAATGAGCGAGTAATATCCTCGCTTGTTAGGGTTAGCCTTAGGGAAAGGTTTGAGAGATGAGACCTCTCACCCCTTTCATGCCATTTCATACCTAAGAATTAGAACTCCATGCATGCACGCACACCCCGCTCCCTACGGCACCTTATCCCTCGAGGTAATGGTGACACCGTAGTGTAAAGGACCGGTTGCGCGTGTTTTCCATGGAGGTTAGGGTAAGTATCGATAAAGGAAGGACAAGAATCTAGAGGAAGAAACATCTTCCCAAAAGATTCTAATCCACTTTATTGATAATTACTATAACATCTAATAGATCTAAAATAAGGCATTGAAAGCGGTGAGGGAACCTTTAATCTCCCAACTTCCCCTAAGCCTAACCCTAGCAAGACTTTAATTTAGATTAATTTAGTTTATTGATAGATCTAGGTTTTTTAGACATAATAAATCAATCCAAACTACATTTGGAATCAACTCGTAAAAACACATTAAGAAAATTACACATCTCTGTGGATCGACCCGTATTCACCGGCTAGCTGCAAAGCGACGCCGTTTCTGATTAGGGTTAACATATATTTTTGAACTAATCAGGAGCCTCCGACGATCAAGTTAGCCGAGGTATTTGGGCAGAGTAGTGACTTATTGGGTTAAAATTGTGTTACCTGAGTCGTCTGGGAGAGGAGTTTTTATAGAAGTCGCTTGGAGCGAGTTGGCGCGAGATATCCGCCGTCGGTTACGCCCCTGGCGTTACGCCTGCGTGAATGACGGGATCCCCCCGTTAATGACGAGATACGCTCGTTAATGGAGGATACGACGGCGTGGAACGCGGGATTGTGGGGCGGCGGATATCTCACTTCTGGGGAGATACGCGGAGCCGTGGCGGAGGCGCTTGGGCTCTGCATTCTTGGTTGTCGGTAGAACCGGGAAAGCTTAGCTCGGCGGGAGGCTCGAAGGCGAGCGGGAGGCTGGGAGGCTCGGTTCTGTGATAGCTCGGAGGCGAGCAGGAGGCCGAGGAAGATCAGCGTGTAGGAGAGCTCGGAGGCGAGCCAATAGTTATTTACATGGCGAGCACATGAGTGCTTAGGGACCCCTCGGAGATCGGGTCTTGCCTCGAGACGGTAGCCCAAAGAATGCCTCCAATATGTGGTGCTTGACCTGTTTCCGTGAGCCCCGGGATACGTCATCTACCACATGTCATGATCCGGTAAGTTCCCACTTATGAGCTGTTAGTTATATGTGTGCCCTAGAGACCATTGCTGTACATGAGATGTATATTGTAGTGGATGCTTGGACATATATAGGGAGGACTTTCTTACTCGACATGATAGTATGCTATCCGGTTACTCTTTATCTTAACATGTATACTGATTGTCTCTTTTTTACATGTTGGTAAAGCCCTTAGGATGTGTACTTGACTACCAAGATTATGATGTAGATCATATTAGTGGGGCCGTGGTAGTCCATAAGTTCATCCTTTAATGTCCCTAGTCGTGGGTGTATCGAGACGGGGCATCGATATACCAGAGTAGACTAGCGTATAGCTTCTCGACCTATGTAGATGGGCGATGAATGATCCCATATCCATCGGTGTTTGACATCAAAGATGATATACGGGTGCTCAGTGGAGACTGAGTACACTGGACGGACTCGCTGAGAACTCCCAGATGGTATTATACTTCACGTCAGATGGCAGTTCTCTGGTGACACTGGTACAGGTTAGTCTGTCGACCCGAGATTGTCATAGAGTCTTGTGTGCTTCCTACTGTGCTTTGATTTCCACCTTACCATGTTCAAGAGGACATGCAAAATGGTGGTTTTTAGGTACAATCCCGAGTCACATGGAGACAATGAGCGATAGGAGGGGATTCGTCTTTCCCGGTATTGGGGGTTGATGTTGTGCTGTGCTCGATTGGCTATAACAGGAGTCCCTGGCCAGGGCTGTTTCAGAGATTTACTGGTAAGTGTTACCAGCAGTTTCTCAACCCGTTACGAGCTTGATATCGGCATGACTTATCGAGTTACTGGGGTCCGACGTTTACCACCCCTAGACGAGATATGCGACATATCAGACGAAGAGACCGGACTGTACGGTAGTGTTACCGATTGGATTCGCAGGAGTGTGAACAGGCTTACTTGTTGATCTTCTGATCGCTCAATACCCGGGTGGCCGTTACGTTTAGCAGACCGCTTGCGGCTTGTGGGTGACTGATATGATCACCACCTACTGCCGGCGTATTGACGAGTCTTTAGAGTTCTACACAGAGGTTTTCTGGCTCAAGCGAAACAAATTAGGAGCACATATGTGATATGTGCGGGACCGAGATTGATACTAGTATGTGATACCGTATTCTATTCTCGCGATTTGTATCATCGGTCGGTTATATGCGATATAGCCGGATTATCGAATCAAGTGTTGATTCGATAGATTGGTACACATGATATTACTCGGTTATATGAGATATGACCGGATCATTAAATCAAGTGTTGATTTAGTGATTTAATGTATAATTATATATTTGATATATTACTTTACATTAACTAATATTTAGCTCACTTGACCATTTCTTTTTCTCACTTGTGCATGAATGATATATATGTGATATATATTATATCATGCTTGGTTATACATCAAACATTGGTGTATAAGAATTATACCATATTTAAGATAATGGGGGTAATTAAGTATTAAGGGTAAATGCAAAATTAGGTGGAATATCTCAAGGGTTTGGAAGCTTGGAGATGCTTGTAGTTTCCTTGACTTAGTCCACCAATTTTGTATTATTTTAGATTTTTATTAACCCAACCATTCTCTTAAATCATGGTTTATTCTCTACAATGGTTTGTGATGACAAATACTCACCCATGGTTGATTTTCTAACCTCATTCTATTCTCTTGTTCATTCTCTCATGTTCATCTTCTTCTTCATCTAAAAAGCTTACTAGGGTTTTGAAAGATGAAGAATCCAAGTGAGAAAATAAAATCTAAAGTGAGCTCATTTCCTATTTCATTATTCTATACACTTGCTTGGGTATTATAGGGTGTTCTCTTCATAAAGTTCATGACCTATTGAAGGGTTAGCTTGAGTTTGAGTCTCCTCGACATAGATCATCTTCGGCCTCGAAGACTACGAGCAAATCCGTTCATTTCTCCGAGGGAAACCATACTAGAGTTCGGGATATCGATGATCGCAGCGAAGGGACGTCAACACGGAGCTTTAGAAGTGAAGGACCGGGTCTACAAAGGTTGTATTCCTTGCTCACTACTTGTAATGGTTGATTTCATGTTATTTTGTCTAGTTACTTTAGTTTGATCCTAGGGTTAGGGTTCATTAGCATCTTAAAATTTTTAATTTGGCATGGTAGTTGCTGTGAAAACCCAGTAGGGTGTTAAGGAATCCCAACAGTGGTATCAGAGCCGGGCTAGAGTATTAGACGGATTGTTAGATTACGAAACCGAAACGAACTCCGAAACTTGAAACCCTAAAATCCAAGTTCTGTCGATTTTTATATGAGCTCTAAAATTTTTTTAAACAAGTGCAGAATCATATATGTGTAATAACATGAACACTGGTGAAATTTGAGGGCATTCTGGTAATTTTTGGCCGGCGAAACCCCCCCATCTCGGCCAAATCCGAGCCCCCCTCCAAATTTTTCCAGTGTTCTACTGTATGGGTTTTGGTGTTTCAGGTGTTGTTTGTTTTTGCTAATTTTGCATGAGATGTAATCTTACACTATAAACAATTCGGAGTGTTTCGTATTCATAATTTAACATTGTATTTTGGTTTTCACAAGTTATCTAGGCGAAGTTAAAAAGTTCGATCGAATGTCAAAAAGCCATTTTTCCAAGTTTAACGTATTCGGAAAAACATGCAAGTAATTCTGTGGACCCTCTAGAAGAATGAAACCCTAACTCGACTTTTTGGATCACGGAACCGCGGTCATACCCTAGGGTTTGCCGCAGTTCCGTGGCGACATGAGTGAGGCTTGGGTTTGCCCTTCTACGGTTGGTCCATAGGTACTGTGGCATGTTCCGGGTATTATTAAAACTGTGCTCAAGTGTTGAGCTGTCGGGAAATTGTGGGACTTTGATGAGTCGATTGAAAAGTTTAACGTCGTTCGGATATCATGTGATGGGATACAATAATTGGAATCTATCTAGTTGCATGCAAGTTTAACATTTCGGCCTTGGACGGAATCGGGAATCTTGTTGAATTACCCGACTTCCTTTGAAAAGTGTTTTCATGGTTGAGACCTAAATGTAAAATTTGCATTGTTAGGCATGAAATCCAGAATATGTGATATTCTGGGTTTATGATATCTAAGGGCAGTGCGGATTCCAATTGTTGTAGTTTTTCACTTTCTTTTCTGCAACCGTAAGTGTAATATGTGGTGTATCGCCGTTTTCGTTGCTATACGTCAACGACAATTGGGATACACATATTTACTTACGTTGATGATATGTGATGTTATGTGTTGCTGGGATATGTTATATTGGATCGTCGTGTTTGAATAGCCGGGTTTTTTTTATGTGAAATGAGAGTTTTTCATTTTCATTCATGTAAAACCTTGTATATAATATTCTTTTATTGGGGCACTTCCGGGTTGAGAATGATGTCACCATTGTATATTATTTACTTTTCCGCATTAGAATAGACCCAAGGAGGGGAGCACAAGTAACCGGGTTCTAGAGTCCAGTGGGAGACCATCTCGAGGCGTCGAGTCCGGGTCTCCTAACTCTAGAATTGGTAGGGTTGCTTGCCGCTCTCGTAGGGGTCTAGGGATGTGGATTTGGTTATTCATCACGACCGTGGAATCCGTGTTTTATACAGGCTTAATATAAAACCCGGAAATCCTAGTATATCCAATATTTCATATGTTGTTTTCTGCTGCGATATCTGTGATGTGATCATTTGATATGTTGAGATAGATACTGTATATAGTACATATGATATATTATGTAGACGTTGCTTATGTTTTGCACCCGCGCTAGCCCTGCCCCGCTCTGCCGTTAGTTACCTAACCTAACGGTGCATGACGGGATATCGAGGCGAATGCGGATGGCATAAGCGTACATTGTATTTTTCTGTGATGTTTAGGTAACTTAAAATGATGGGACTTCATTAATGAGATTAATGAAAGAAAAGAAACCTAAAGATATTATAGAAACTTGTTTTAAAAACTGGTAGCTCTAGTTCTTATTTTGCATAGCGGTATTCCTTATAGAATATCCAGCACCTTATTCGATAAGGAAAGAGCCGAGATCCCTTCACTGGGAGTGACCTCTTTAGCGAAACTAGCAGATGCTACAAACTCGATTGTCTTTTGATTGCTTTTATAGTTTTTGCTTTGTATAGTGATATTTATGAAATATCCTGCACCTCGTTCGATGAGGAAAGAGCCGACGATCCTTTCACCGGGAGTGACCTCTTTAGCGAAACTAGTAAAAACCTCAAAAACACTCCTTTTCAAAATCACTCGATTCTACAACGATATCAAGTTTATTACGCAAAAGGTTTTTTTAAAAACCTGTCGTAGCCCTCCATCATTTCAGATAAGTAGTATTTATTATTCGTGCTGCGTTTGTTGGCCTTTGTTAAGACGTAGTGTGCGGTAGCTGATTATTGCTTATCTGCTTAAGCATATGATATGATTGGATTAGGGTAGTCGTGCGACCTTGTTGGCCTTTGTCAAGGGTCGTGCGGGTGGATTTAATTCAATCAGGAAATGACGGGTTGAACTTGACTAGCATCCTATAGTTTGTTGGCCTTTGTCAAGATCATAGGAGGTTAAAGGCAAAATATTATCGGGAATTTCAAGTGTTGAAATTTGCAATGAGATTGCATACCTTCTATGAGATAGTTGGATCCCGATACCCACTGCGAGTAAGTGTTATTCCTGGAAGAGTTTTACACATTACAATTAGCCGATCAAGTAGGTGTCTAGAAAGGTGTCAATGGGGTTATGCTCCTGGGAAAATGAGGTTTATTTTAATTAGGTCCGTGCGAAAGCACGGGGAACCTCCCTCAAAGTACCGGCACTGGTCTGGCTGAAAAATTGGCGAAATTATAGGGTATAATTAATCCCGGCTAGTCTTTCCTTTTAGGGTTTGAAGGAAGATTTGATAAAAAACAGTGTGAGCTATCCTGGTTAGATAAAATAATAACCAATCTGATCTTGTAAGAGCATATGCTGAGTGTTTTCTTCTCTCTCTCTCCAGGTAACGACCATGTCACGTCTTAATCAAGATAATAATACGGATATATTGACCGAACCCGTTTGTTATACTGAGCCGGGAAACGTTGGTCCCGCTCCAACTTATAATTGTTATAAGACTGAACAGGAAATAGGGGATTACTAGGATTCCCGTGCCGCCCAAACGAAGAAAGTGCATGATGATGCATCTTTTTCGGGTGTGTTCATTACAGAGAACTGTTTCTCAATATACTCTACGTCTTGGATATGTGATACCGGATCAGGATCCTACATATGTAATCTGTTACATGGGCTACAGATAGGTAGAGAATTGAGAACGGGTGATAAAGTTTCAAGAGTTGGAAACGATACAATTGTTGCAGCCAAGATGTTGGCAGTTATCACGCTGTATTACCAAATACATTGATTCTGAACGAATGTTATTAGATACCGAACCTGATATGCAACATTATATCAGTCTCTTTATTTAGTAAAGAAGGATATAATTTTGTATTGTTGGATAATGTTTTGAACATTTCCTATATCAAGAGTTGATCGGTTCAGGCACGTTATCTAAAAGTATATACTTTCTAAATCAAACCACAGTTCTTAACGTTCATAATACACACAAGGGGAAGAGTTCAGAAATGAACGAATCTTTCTTGAGGCATTGTAAACTAGGTCATATCAATGCGACCCGACTAACTAAGTTACATTAAGATGCATATTTAAATCGGTTTGAATTTACATCTTGTGAAACTTTCCAGTCATGTCACAAAGATAAGATGACCATAGCTCCGTTTATTGGAAACAGAGAAAGAGTTAATGAACTCTTGGGATTGATACATGATGATGTATGAAGGTCCCCTGTCTACACATGCCAGAGCCGGTTCTTTGTACTTCATTACATTCAATGATGATCTCTCAAGATTCAGACATATATTCCTGTTGAAACACAAGTCAGAAACTTTAAAGAAATTCAATGAATTTATCAGAAGTAGAGAACCAAACGGGTATAAGTATTATGTCCATTGATATGATCAGGGAGGAGAATACTTGAGCACGGAATTCCGGGACTATTCTAAAGGAGAATGAGATTCTCTCTCAGCATTACTCCTCCGTATACACCACAGCACGTCGGTGTATCGGGACAGAGCAATTGCACCCTATTAGATATGGTGCACTCTATGATGAGTACTACTGAGATACCTATTTCTTTTTAGGGAGTTATGCACTTGAGAAGCTGCATACCTGTTGAATTGGGTTCCAATCAAATCAGTGCCTACCACTCCATATGAGATATGGTATGGGAAGAGCCCATCTTTAAAGTAAGTTAAGATTTGGGGTTGTCCAGCCTATGTCTAAAAGCAAAATCTAGACAAGCTCGAGGTAAGGTCAGTTCTGTTTGTTGAATATCCCAAGTATTCGCAAGAGAATATCTTCTATCACGCCGAGAAACAAAAGGTGTTTTATTTCTCGGCATGCCACCTTTTTAGGAAAAGAAACTTTTTAAGGAAGAAATTTGTGGTCATGAGGTAGAACTGGAAAGAGTTCCAGCTATACAAACTACAGCTGATGATTTGATAGAACCGGAGGATTCAATAGTTCCCGACGAACCTCAGCCTCTCCGCCGATCTGGTAGGGTTCCTCATCCGCCTAAGAGATATTTCGGTTTCTCGATGACAGTGGGAGCAAGAATTATATCATGGAGATGATGACCCAACTAGCTTCAAGCAGACCATCAAGAGTGAGGACTCTGTAAGAATGGCTGGATGCTTAGCGATTTGAGATGGAATCTATAAACACCAACAAAGTATGGACTTTGGTTGCTATATCTGAAGGGTTAAATCCCCATCAGAAACAAGTATATCTTGAGAAGATTACTTGGTGTAGATGGAAAAGTTGAGACTTTCAAAGCTAGACTGGTTGCAAAATGTTCTCGTCATTGACCAAGCGTGGTTAATGATGAAACCTTTTCTCCAGTGGCTATGCTTAAGTCCATCCAGATCCTACTTGCCATTGCTACATACCATGACTACGAAATCTGGTGGTTTGGTGTCATGACTGATTTTTCTAAATAATGATTTAGAAAAGAGCGTCTATAAGAACACGGTCAGAGGGTTTCGTTGACAGTGGAAGCAGCGGTAACGTGTGCAAGTTGCTTTATGTGTTAAAACAGGCATCGCGGAGTTGGAACATCTATTTTGATGTGATAGTCAAAACGTTTGACTTCATCAAATGACCTTATATATACAAAAAGGTAGTAGAGAGTATGGTGGTATTTCTCGTATTGTACGTGAATGACATACTCTTGATAGGGAAGGAGTTTCCTATGCTACGCTCGGTCAATCTCCTCTTATCATAAGGATTCTCCATATAGGATCAAAGTGATACCTCCTAAATCCTGGGTTTTAGATCTATGAGATAGATCTAAGTGGATGTTAGGATTCTCACTATGTGTAGTGAGATAGTATCAATCAATCCTGGGGAGAATCACTGGATAGCTTTCAGGGTGGTAAGGTCGACTGAATGTCAGTCACAAGCACTGTCTTTACTCTCAGTGGAGGGACGGTATGTTAGAAGAATTCCAAGCTAGATACCGTGGCAAACTAGACGATAAAGGCTAGATACATCTCTACGTAAGATGCTACCAAAGAGGAAGTCTGGGTGTATATTAGTTCATGAGATGAAGTTTGTTCCTACCATTATGTGACAATGGAGTTGTGGTTTAGGCCTAGGAACCCCCGTCCCATCAGTGACCCAGACATATTCTAAGGCAGTATCACCTGATCATAGAGATGGTTGATCTCCAGGGGATCGAGATTAGGAGAGTAGACTCAGAGGACAACACGGCGGATCCATTCACAAAGGCCTTTTTCCAGAGAGAAACTTTTATGGGATGGTTGAGTATGAGATACTACAACCACTGCTATATGATGGCCCTAGTGCAAGTGGGAGATTGTTAGTTATATGTGTGCCCTAAAGGCCATTACTGTACATGAGATGTATATTGTAGTGGATGCTTGGATATATATAGGGAGGACTTTCTTGCTCGACATGATAGTATGCTATCTGGTTACTCTTTATCTTAACATGTACACTGATTGTCTCTCTGTTACATGTTGGTAAAGTCCTTAGGATGTGTACTTGACTACCAGGATTATGATGCAGATCATACTAATGGGGCCATGGTAGTCCATAAGTTCATCCTTTAATATCCCTAGTCGTGGGTGTATCGAGACGGGGCATCGATATACCAGAGTAGACTAGCGTATAGCTTCTCGATCCATATAGATGGGCAATGGATGATCTCATATCCATCGGTGTTTGACATCAGAGATGATATACGGGTGCTTAGTGGAGACTGAGTACACTGGATGGACTCGCTGAGAACTCCCAGATGGTATTATACCTCACGTCGGATGGTAGTTCTCTGGTGACACTGGTACAGGTTAGTCTGTCGACCTAAGATTGTCATAGAGTCTTGTGTGATTCCCACTGTGCTTTGATTTCCACCTTACCACGTTCAAGAGGACATGCAAAACGATGGTTTTTGGGTACAGTCCCGAATCACATGGAGGCAATGAGCGATAGGAGGGGATTCGTCTCTCCCGGTATTGGGGGTTGATATTGCGCTGTGCTCGATTGGTTATAACAGGAAAGTCCCTAGCCAGGGCTATTTCAGATATTTACTGGTAAGTGTTACCAGTAGTTTCTCGACCCGTTATGAGCCTCATATCGGAACGACTTATCGAGTTACTGGAGTCTGACGTTTACCACCCCTAGACGAGATATGCGACATATCAGACGAAGAGACCAGACTATACGGTAGTGTTACCGATTGGATTCGTAGGAGTGTGAGCAGGCTTGCTTGTTGATCTTCTGATCGCTCAATACCCGGGTGGCAGTTACGTTTAGCAGACCGCTTGCGGCTTGTGGGTGACTGATATGATCACCACTACTGCCGGCGTATTGACGAGTCTTTAGAGTCCTACACAGAGGTTTTCTGGCTCAAGCGAAACAAAGTAGGAGCATATATGTGATATGTGTGGGACCGAGATTGATACTAGCATGTGATACCGTATTCTATTCTCGCGATTTGTATCATCGGTCGGTTATATGCGATATAGCCGGATTATCGAATCAAATGTTGATTCGATAGATTGGTACACATGATATTAGTCGGTTATATAAGATATGACCGGATTATTAAATTAAGTGTTGATTTAGTGATTTAATGTATAATTATATATTTGATATATTACTTTACATTAACTAATATTTAGCTCACTCGACCATTTCTTTTTCTCACTTGTGCATGAATGATATATATGTGATATATATTATATCATGCTTGGTTATACATCAAACATGGGTGTATAAGAATTATACCATATTTAAGATAATGGGGGTAATTAAGTATTAAGGGTAAATGCAAAATTAGGTGGAAAATCTCAAGGGTTTGGAAGCTTGGAGATGCTTGTAGTTTTCTTGACTTAGTCCACCAATTTTGTATTATCCTAGATTTTTATTAACCCAATCATTCTCTTAACTCATGGTTTATTCTCTACAATGGTTTGCGATTTCAAATACTCACTCATGGTTGATTTTCTAATCTCATTCTATTCTCTTGTTCATTCTCTCGTGTTCATCTTCTTCTTCATCTAGAAAGCTTACTAGGGTTTTGAAAGATGAAGAATCCAAGTGAGGAAATAAAATCTAAAGTGAGCCCACTTCCTATTTTATCATCCTATACACTTGCTTGGGTATTATAGGGTGTTCTCTTCACAAAGTTCATGACCTAGTGAAGGGTTAGCTTGAGTTTGAGTCTTCTCGACGTAGATCATTTTCGGTCTTGAAGACTACGAGCAAATCTGTTCATTTCTCCGAGGGAAAGCATACTAGAGTTCGGGATATCGATGATCGCAGCGAAGGGACGTCAATACGGAGCTTTAGAAGTGAAGGACCGGCTCTACAAAGATTGTATTCCTTACTCATTACTTGTAATGGTTGATTTCATGTTATTTTGTCTAGTTACTTTAGCTTGATCCTAGGGTTAGGGTTCATTAGCACCTTAGAATTTTTTAATTTGGTATGGTAGTTGCTGTGAAAATCCAGTAGGATGCTAAGGAATCCCAATATGAGCATCATGAGGTGAGGAGAGACCTCCCTGCATTTCAAGTTCCTTAAGTTACATGCTATTGCAAGAAATCGTTATGTGAAGGTCACCGAAGTGTGGCGTGGAAAGGATTGGAGATTAAGTTTCAAGAGGACACTCAGTGCTTCGGAAAAGTAAGATCTTCATTTACTTAAGGAGTTTTTACTTGTCGGAGACCAAACCAAGGACTTGATCGTCCAAAGTGGAGGTGGAATTGCAACGACAAATTTCCGTCAGGTCTCTCTATAAGATCATCAATGGTGGTGGGAAACGGGAAGCAAGATGAATCCGAGTTGGAAAGCGAAGGTTCCGTATAAGATTAAAGTTTTTAATTGGCTGGTGGCTAAAAGAGAGATCTTAACTAGAGATAACCTGCATAAACGAAAGTGGCAAGTCCCTAATGCTTGCGATCTATGTACCACTGCAGAAGAAATGGTGGATCACCTACTCTTCACTTGCCCCATAGCCAAGGATCTCTGGTCACACTTCTGTGCGATGAATAATATTCGTTTGATACCTACATCGGTTGACGATGTTAGGGGAACGTGGCGACAACTAAGGAGTGGACCAATGAGATGAAATTGGGATATTGTTAATATGGATATCACGTGGGGCATTTGGAAGGAACGTAACGATAGAATTTTCAATGGGAAATATTGTGCCGTTGAAGCCATTGTTTATCATATTTCTAAAATCATTCTCAGTTGGTCTCATATTTCGGCAGACAAGGCACAAAGATGAAAATTAAGAAAATGGTTCTAGGTATAGAAAGGGAGGCGAAGGATGACGGCGCAGAGGGCGGAAGAGAGGAAGCTACTCAAGATGAGGGCTTCGCCAATATTTGAGCTGGGACTGCGACCCGTTGTGGGGAAGGAGCTCCTTTTCTGTTCTGGAGGCTTTGGTTCTGAAGACCTCGGGCATCGACTTCGTTTTGGTTGTTGGCCTGTTATTTTTATTTCGCTGTCGCGGATTTTGAATGTTCTCCGTATAGGGGTCTTCTTTGTGGCGGGGTTGTTTCCATTAAATCATTTTTAATGAATTCGAATGGCTAATTACCCATCTTTTCAAAAAAAAAATCACATAACAAGTATTATAATAATGATATATTATATTATTAAACTTATCGTGGAATATAAACATTAACACATTATAAACTATTAACAAATATGTCAACTAATGAAAATAACTATAATATCTTGTATATGAATAAATTAACATAGGTTGATGGAGGCTAGGATCTCCTTCAGAAATTAATCTCCGTCGATCTGTCGTAAGCGTTGATGAACGGCTGATATTGAGATTGAGAGTTGCCTCCTTGAGCATGTGGATCTCAGTGGACTTGAATTGGGGTGAAGCCGAGCCGCCTGCAAAGAAGTCCCGGGATGGTTGTACCACCGTGGACCCTCCGACGATCATGTTAGCCGAGATATTTGGACAGAGTAGCGGCTTATTGCGTTAAAATTGCATTACCTGAGTCGTCTGGGAGAGGGGTTTTTATAGCGGTCGCTTGGAGCGAGCTGGCGCGAGATATCCGCCGTCGGTTACCCCCTGCCGTTACGCCTGCGTGAATGACGGGATCCCCCCGTTAATGACGAGATACGCTCGTTAATGGGGGATATGACGGGTGGCGGATATCTCGCTTCTGGCAGGATACGCGGAGCCGTTGCGGAGGCGTTTGGGCTCTGCGTTCTTGGTTGCTCGGTAGAACCGGAAAGGCTTAGCTCGGCGGGAGGTTCGAAGGCGAGCGGGAGGCCGGGAGGCTTGGTTCTGTGATAGTTCGGAGTCGAGCGGGAGGCTGAGGAAGATCGGCGTGTAGGAGGGCTGAGAGACGAGCCAATGGTTATTTACATGGCGAGCACAGGAGTGTTTAGAGACCTCTCGGAGGTCGGGTCTTTCCTCGGGACGATAGCCCAGAGGACACCTCCAATGTATGGTGCTTGCCCTGTTTCCGTGAGCCCCGGGACACGTCATCTACCACTTATGGGCATCATCATAGGCCATTCCTATGAATATAATAACTAATACTGTATACTGCAGAATGTTGCAAACTAATGTACTGTAAAATCACAATAATATGAATAACACTCATCTTTACACTATCATACTTATACATACTACATATAATCTAATTACATTAACTTATCCTTATTTGATTGTACATAATAATAACATTATATTTATTATAAAACTACAAATATCTAATAATTCATGGTTTAATGAGGTGAGTTAATTCAATATATATATATACAACAAAAAATCATTATATAGTAATCAATGAATGTTAGAGTATTAATAGTTATAAATTAATTATATTATATTCATTCAACTATATTTTATAGTTAATTAGTTATTCCATCATACTATATATTTAAATTTAGATATTATTTTAATATATGAAAATCGGCATAAAAACACAAGCATAGCATGAGCGGTAGCAAGGTATGAAAATAAGAAACAACTAGAGAAACAAGGAAGAGGGGACTTACTAAATGGAGCCTAACTAGAATGAGGTGCTTGACAATATTGCAAAGAATAGACAAATGAACATGATTCCACCTTCACTTGTTCCAAGGCAAGTAAAATATTTGGCTATTTCGAATTTGATAGCAAATATATTTTGATCAGAAATTCAGGGGTCGGCTATGACTATAATACAAGGCTCCATGAAATATTTGACGAGGTTTGTTTTATGACCGGCTTAATTATTATCAAATTTTCGGTGAAAGAAACTAACAGGGGAGGGGGGAGGGGGGGGGGTTCTATAATCTGAGACCACTTGATGTCCTGCAAATTTTCCTATGAGTTTTATACTAGAGGGGAACTTGGATCATGTTCGAATGATGAGGTGGGTGTTGAGTTCTATAAAGTTACACCGGTGATATTATTATTGACAATTGATTCAAAGACATGCTGTATTTTGAAGCACTTGACCAGAGATTCAAATTAGCGGTGAAAGGAACCCGATGTGGCCACACATTTAGATTACTCTTTAGGTTTTTCATCTCGGCTTGTGTATTTAAATGAAAGGGATCACAGGATCATATGATTGAACACTTATTTTTGGGACTGCATATCACATGGAAATATTCAAGCCACATGAACAAATGCTTCCAGATTCTTGATTCTCTACTAAGAACTAATAATCAAATCAAATATCTGATCAGATCCCAGGAAATATATACGCAGCTTATAGTTTTTTTTAGTGTCAACATCATAAACAACACATGAAACATGAATAATTGTACACCTAGAGGTGTGTTGTTTGGGTAACCGAAAAGGATGGGGAGGAAGAGGAGACATGCAAAGGTAGAACGATCTATGATCGTTCTAAAGCATGTAAAGATAGTCTCGAAATGATCGAGTCTCGTGCGTGATCCGGATCGTCTTACTTCTTCGCTTGGTTTCTTAAATTAGGGTTTGCAGATAGAAGATGGAGGAGGCAGTGGAGAAGAAGAGAAAATTAGGGTTTGAGGAGGTCTAGGGTTTATATATAGAACTAGAGATTATGGTTTTAAAGATTAAGGGTTAGAATATAATTGGGTTAGATCAAATGGTTTAGAAAGGATTTTGACTTTAGGTAAAAATTTAAATTATAAAAAAATTAAAATAAATATTCATATTAAAATAACTTTTTTAAATTTCAAACTAATTTCTGAAAAATAAAATAGGCCCTTTTTAACCAAAACTATATTAAATAAATAAAAAGTTGCAAACCTGCTCTCGGTCTTGTGACTTCTAGAACAAAGTAATGACCACGCATTAAATTGAAAAGAAATAATTATATATAGAATTTCAAAAGAAAAGATCTTATTATAAAGAAAAGAGTATATGAATTTTACGGTCGTTACATCCTCCACACAAAATTTCAAGTCATTTGAAGATCGTTTGTTATTTGGCTTGAATATAATCGATTATGGGTTAATTAAGCTAATCGTTGTCATTAAACACTGAATTAGTGATAATTAATCCTCATTTGACTTGTCAAACCTATGGTATATGATTTCAACCATTAACTTATCTTGTATCCCATGAACACCACAACATACAATTTTTTCAGGTAAGAGCATGCCTAACTTCACTCTTTTTGTTTTATTAGAAAATTGCATGTTGTCCACACATTTGAGGATGAAATAAGCTTACATAATAATAGAGATCAGTTGATCACTAAAAAATCTCAACTATTCCACGCTCTACAATCAATCACAACCCTTCATTTCATATCCCGGCCACCCTTCTTTTATAAATAAGCATTCTTATCCTCATGAGAAATGCCTCTCTTGATCTCTCTCTTTTTCTTGACTCTCTCAAATTTTCTCTTGAGCTTTTCAAGACTTCAAGTCTCCATCACTTCTCAACAAAAATAATGCTTAGATTAAATCAGAAATCCCCAAAATACCCTAAAAAATATTAAGAAAACCCTAAAAAAAAAAAACGAGAGCTAGAGAAAGAAAAACCAGATTTTTCTTATTTAGGATTATGATTTAGGAATGAAGAACCTATTTCTCAAGTTCTAGATTGTCTAGCTTGAATTTAAACTCTTCAAACAATAATAGCAACTTTGAAAAAAAAATAGGGATCCAAAATCTCCTCTACGTGTTTTCTTCATTTTTCATTAATTCCTTGCCCATTTCCTTGTTTGTATAAGCGGAAGGACCCTTTTGCGTTTTTATTTTTTATTTTATTTACTTAAGATCGAGGTATATTCGATAAAGAGATGAGGAGTCATCTCAGGACTCTCTTCATAGACCGAGTTCTCTCTGAAATAAAAAAAAATGATTTCAAAAGATAAGAAAAATGGTTTAGTTCTTTGATTGATCTTTCATTTTGATCCTTATATGAACTTTGACCAAAAAAAGTAAAGAAGACATGATTATATCCTAGACCCTCTACCGTGAACCTTATTTTGATCAAGAACTGAGCAAAAACAAAAAAAATCGAAGTTTAGCTTCTCGTGGTACCCAGACGCCTTCTCATAAGGCGTCCACGTACCCTGCTTTGTAGATAGAGCCGGTCTCTGTCTTTAAGGGTTCTCCTGTGTCTACTTCACCTTTTCTTGATCTTTTCCACTGTTCTCATGCCTCCCATACCTCCATACACGCATACTTGTGTTGTGTTGTGTGTGTGTGTGTGTGTGCGCAAACTTTCAAGAAACTCCTCAAAGTAAAGCCGAATCGTGCCCAATTGAAGTATCTTCTTGGTTAGCCGACTCTCATCGGGTTTCCATCGAAATACTGCAATTCCTTACATCCTTTTTTCTCTGATTTTCACCCCACTCCGTTGTTTTCCTCCCCTCTTATCTCTCTTTCCCGTGTTTAGACGCGGATGGCAACTCCGGTTAGCTAATCCGGACTTCACCTCATTTGTGGTTTACTTCTCTTCCCTTTTTGCAGGTTGGTGGCTACATCGATTCCACTTGTTTTACTGGAACATGGTAATTTGGTGCCCATTGATCTTTGGCAAAGTAAATATTCTTAAGAAGCACTAAAATTATGTGTATTGATGTAACAAGTATCATTTTAGTTAACTATTTTAAGAAAGTTGTTCACTTGAATTTTGTTGGTTTACCTATTTTATATTTGCATTTGTTTGCACTTGACCAACACTTTCCTTACCATTATATTTCTTTTGGATATATTGTTTTATAATACTAATTTAAACATATATTTATGAAATATAAAATTGTTTTCTTTTTTAGTATAGTTGTTGTACGGCATGCGAAACTAGATAAAAGAAAAAACGACATGTGATATATATCATGATTCAACATCTATGCTTGCAACATACCCAGAGCTTTGCGCTTTGCTACTAATAAAACTCTCATATTCTCAAACCATATAAGCCAGGTCTACCGCATTGCTTTCAACTTTCAAGCTCCTACATTTTCACATATCTAACTCTAAGATAAAAACCAATGAACAATAGCTCAAGAATCCCAACAAGGTAAGTGATCACAAATTAACGCTTTAAGGACAATTCGTCGGTCCCCTGAGTGCGTGTGGTGTGCATGGGTATGCGTGTTGTCGTATGCATAGGATTATAGGGTTTACGGGCATGTGCCAAAAAAATTAACTCTAAGATAAATATCAAAAATTCCAATAAGAAATAACCCAGGTTAATTTTCTAACCCCCAAAAAAGAAAAAAAAAGGAAAAAAAACTTCACACATTGAACTTCGTAATTGAGGGAAAAAGCAATAAATCCTGCAAATTTATGAAAAAGCCGTAGAAGACAAATCCTACATAAAAACGGAAACAGATGTTTGCTTACAGATGAGAGATTCTCGATTGCAGAATCCTCGTACCTGAGGGTTTTCAAAGATTATATTTTTCTATGGATCATAATTAAGACCCGCAAATCGTGGGCTTTAACTATCCCGGTTTTTTCACTAAACTACTCGAATCGAAGTTTTAAATGCTACCATTGAGGGTATTTTAGAGAAAAGAAATATCTTGAAAGCCATAGTTTAAGACACTTTGCGGTAATAACAATACTTTAAGGTATTTCAGTGGAAAGACAAAGTAGTTAAGGGTATTTTTGTGTAATTTACCCATGAAATTATATGTAACATTTGCTAGGGAAAAAAATTTATAGTTGGGATTTTCATATCCCTCTTTAAATTTCTTTTATTTTTATTCCTCTCTAAAATCTCTTCGATTGACATATTTCATATTATCCCTTCTAAAATTTTCCATCCAAAAATTGACCTGTCATTACGCTCACCGAGGTTACTTCATATACCATTATCATCAATCCGGCAAAAATACTATAGTGAGATTATAATTTTAGTAAAAATGTAAGATTGGTTCATATTGATTTTTGGATTGAAAAAGTTAGAAGTTGAAATATGAAATAACATAAAAGATTAAGAGAGCAATTCAAAAATATTAAGATTACAAGGAGTTTCTGAAAAAATAAGAAGGAATAAGGAGGTCCTAATTATTAGTTTTAACAAGCATTTTTTAAAAATCCAACTATTAGTTTTGACGAGCATTTTTTTCTTTTTTTTCTTTCTTTGCATACCATTGCATCCTTTTCTTATAAGTACAGGACCTGAGCTCAGTTGATACCAATTTTCTTTTCAATATGAAAGATCACAAATTTAGTCCCGGAAAAGGATTGATTTCAAAACAAAAAAATCTCTCCGTAAAAATAAAAATAAATTAGGGTTTATTTTTACATGCGATTTTCTACTCGATGATGTCTTCTACTCACGAGTTGGCAACTCACCCCCATTATACCACAGTTTCTTGCAGGTTTAGCCGTACAGGTTCTGTAGCGGTTTCGCTGGCACACCACTTTCTTTCGGGTGATTGCTTTGGCAGGTGGGGAGATACATTGCATTGTGACCACCGTCGATGTTGTACTTATATTTCAGTTGTACTTGTTATTATTTCAGTTGTATCTAGTTAAAAGATCCATCAACCAGACTGTGTATATTTAGTAGAGTTAGAAACCATTATTGTATATTCTTTCGGCCTTAGAGTCACGCTCATGTATATGTTTTTGTTTTCTGGTTTCCTTGTTGATGCATGTTTTCTTTACTGATCATTGCCTTCGGCGTTGTATATTTGCTTTACTTGCGTGGTTGTTTCCGCCCTTTGGCGAAGAGCTAGCTCCCGTTTGGAGATGCCTATATTTATTGCTTGTACCGTTTTTCAGGTTAAAATATATAAAAAAGTTGCTGCCGAAATTTTCAATGATGAAACATGTTCTTCAAGATAGCTACAAACATCGTGTCTTCCTATACTATTACTTATCTTTTAAAGGAACTGATTTTTATTATTTCAAAACTGCTTCTCTATTATTTTTCCCTAAAAAGGTTTAGAATTGTAGGCTTTTGGCTTACTTGAATTAGGTGGGATCCTATAGACTTCACATGATTCAAGTGCCGATCATGTCCCTTTTCCGGGTCGTGACAAAGTTGGGGTTTATTTTCTTCCAATAAATTTAACGAATGTTGTTTGCTTTCTATTGGAATCTACCAGTAAAGAAACGCGGCGAGGTTGATTATCCGAAAGACTCTTCAGATTATGTTCTAGCTTCCCTTTTTTGGGGGTTAGACTGAAGGCCTGGATGTTTTGTGGATGCGATCCCTTCGAAAATTGAACCTGCAACCTCGCAATTTAAAAAGAAAATTCTTACTGTGCCCAGGTGGTTTCTTGAGGCCTTCTTAGAGCTTAGGAAATTAAATGGGCTACAACAAACTGCTGCATGGAAGAACAAAATATTCATTTTCTATCCATCACTTCAACAAGAATAATTTTTCTAACAATTTCCTATATTTCTCTTTTTGAAGACAAGCATCCCATCCGGGTTTGAGGTCTCTGCATTATTAATAATAGCACTCTCCTGTTAATCCTACCATCCATTCGTTGATCTTTGTATCTCATCCAATAAATGTGTGAGAGATTAATAGTTGTGGAATCTCCAATATTATTAATAGTGGAGAGACACTCAATCCAAGAAACCCTACACACAAAATAGCAGCATCTAGCATAAAAAAGCAATAAAAATTAATTACAAAGCTGAAAATAACTTCTAGTGATTACATTGCTGCATTTCTCAAGACATTGATAGCTTAATTCACTTCATTTGTAGGAAGTGGTAGCAATTTGTGATAATATAGCCTCTTCCTTGCTACTCAACTTTGCAGTAAACAAAAACCAACATGGAGTTATACAAATCAACTGTCATGCCCATCCTTTTCCCGAATTAAACTGCAACAACCAATGGGGGGGAAATTTAAAGAATTCAAATGAATTATAATTGAAATCGAAGTCAAACCTGCCGGCAACCTCTTCCCATGTGCTCTTCGAAATCGGGCAATCAGATTCAAACATAATATGATTACTTGTTTTCTAACTGATATTGACATGAAGCACAATAAGAATCGACGATGCATCCTCTACGCATAAGAATTTCTATAGAATTCCAAATGACACAGAAAATATAGTTCCCCCAAAAATTCAAAAAATTATAAAGGGAAATTACCTGTGAATGCACCATTATTCAAGGCCCAAACTCACGATTGATTCGGTGCATAATCAGCGAGAAAACACTTCAGTTTTGCCAGCTCTTGAAGATAGGACTCATTTCTAATTCATCGAAGTTGAGGATGCCAAAGCTGAGTTAAAAGGGGCATTTTGATTCCAAGCCCGCTTAAATAATTTAGGAAACAAATGATTAATAGGAAAAATCATCCCTAAACCTAATTAGAGAGCCGTTACCAAGCTGCCAATATAAAATGATGGGAAGAAATTGATGAACAAGAAATTAATCCTTTCCAGCTATCAATTCATTTAAAAAAGAAAAAAGCTCAAGACGAAGTCCCCTGCGATCAATTCTTTCACCTCAGGCTACATCAAATCAGCACTATAACACAAAACTAATAAAATGAATATCGAAACCGGACGCATACCCAAAAAACACAGGTGATTGAATCTATTTAACTATTTGAATTTGTAGGTTTCCATACTTGCTGCCCATAAACATTATTTCTAGATCTCTGCTTATGTCAAAAGTGAAGGTATGTTTTTCGTATCAGCTCTCACTACTTCACGAAACCAATCATAGGTGACAGTCGGACCGAAGGCCCTAGCTGTGTTATCTGGTCACTTAACTGGATCTTCAATTTGAGAAGCGATCATAGAATAGAATAAATAAACGAATGGTTAAATTTGCAAGTAATCCTTCACACACACATGTAAAGTAGGATTCCGCCTTCTCCTTTTAAAAGCCGCACTTCAGTCCCTAATTTAGCAATCCCCCCCCCCTCCCTCGGGGGTCGGTTGCTGCAAGTTTTAAATTCTCAAAATACCCCCATCTTCTGCCACTTTTTCGCTACATGGTTTTTTTTATATATAAAAAGGGGTTAGTTGCACAAAACACTGTGTAGTTTACCCATATAGCGCATATACCCATCAAGTAATTTGAGCTGTTTAGAGTAAAGTGTTTTGATCAATGTATGGAGGGAGTGTTTGTGCTAAAATATCACTTAAGGAGCTATGAATGGTATACATAATAAACTACAAGGGTGTTTCATGCAATTAACCCTAAAAAAGGTTGAAGAAACAGAAAAAAATAAACAGACGTTTAAAAGCGGGGCAAAGTGCAGATGATACAAAAACTTATAGGGTTTTCCTATAATTTAGCCGATAATTTAAATAAGTGCACAGTTGCATGAAGTACACATTTCGAGAATGTCCTGATAGGGGCTTACAATTAGGCAATGAGATTTCGATCGGTCTGGGGTTGCTCCTTATCTTTTCCCATTGACCTGTCTACGTGCAGATGGCATACTCTGAAGACAGTTTCCCGATTTCAGAAAACTGCAAATAGAGCATGTGGATATTTAAGTTCTAAACCCAAGTATCTGATAATAACGCAGTACGGATCTGATAAGGTTGTTTAACATACAAGTGGATGCGAATGGTAAGAAAGTGGAAACCAAGGTAATTTGAATGCACTCACGAGAGATCCAACAATTGACGATAGTGGTTGATAGATAACATAAAATATGAGGTTCTGAGTTACCATGATCGATTTTGTGATGATAGCAGGTTAATAGTTGAGAATAAATACGCTTACCACGTTTACATAAATAATCCAAATGTTATATTTTATCAAGGAACTTAGAGTTCAAATAATCTAGAGCTAGAATTCTACAAACTGTCCAGCAGTTTAAGAACCAGATTTCCAGATTCATTTAACCAATGAATACAACAACAACAACAACTGAGCCTTTTATCCCAAGCATATAGGGTACGCTACATGAACCAACATGAGAATCACGCCGGGTCCAGCACATGAATCCTCCGTCTCCACTCACTCCTATCGAACAATATACTTTCATTGAGTCCTTTCGCAACCATATCGTTTCGTATCACCTCCATCCATATTTTCTTCGGTCTCCTTTTTGCCTTTTTGCCATTGCCCATATCGAGAGTATCTATTCGTCGAACCGGTGATTCCATAGGTCTGCGTCGCACATGACCAAACCATCTTAGCCGGTTTTCCCGCATCTTCTCTTCCACAGGTGCTATACCAACTTTTGCACGAATATTCTCATTTCGCACCTTATCTTTTCTAGTGTTACCGCATATCCAATGAAGCATGCGCATCTCCGCTACGTGCATCTTCTGTGTTTGATGCTTCTTAGGAGCCCAGCATTCTGTACCATATAATAAGACAGGCCGAATAGCGCTCCGATAAAACTTCCCTTTCAATTTTAACGGAAAGTTACGATCGCACAAAATCCCTGTTGCACTCATCCATTTCAACCAACAAGTTTGGATCCTTTGATTAACATCACTATCGATTTCCCCATTCTTTTGGATGATGGAACCTAAATATCTAAACTGGTCGCTCGGTGATATCTCTTGCCCTTCCAATGTTATACCAATATGGTTTTGACTTCTCTGGTTACTAAATTTGCAATGCCTATATGCTGTCTTGGACCTACTCAATCTGAATCCCCGAGATTCTAATGTTTGCTTCCATAATTCCAATTTGGCATTAACCTCTGCTTTCGTCTCATTTACTAGAACAATATCATCAGCGAATAGCATACACCAAGGTATCTCATCTTGGATAGTTCTAGTAAGCTCATCCATCACGATAGTAAACAGGAATGGACTTAATGCAGATCCTTGATATAAACCAATTGTAATCGGAAAATCACTCGTTAAGCCGCCGCAAGTTCTGACATTTGCCACTACTACATCGTACATATTCTTGATTATGTCAATATACTTGACGGGGACCCCCTTCTTCATCATTGTCCTCCATAATACCTCTCTAGGTACCTTATCGTACGCTTTTTCTAAATCAATAAATATCATATGCAGATCTCTTCTCCTCTCTCGAAAACGCTCGACAAGTTGACGAAGCAAATGAATAGCCTCTGTCGTCGATCGTTCAGGCATGAACCCAAACTGATTCTCTGTTATCTTAATATTCTTCCTTAGCATGTGTTCAATCACTCTCTCCCAAAGTTTCATGATGTGACACATAAGTTTTATTCCACGGTAGTTTGAGCAACTTTAAATGTCACCCTTGTTCTTGTAGATAGGTACAAGAATACTTTTCCTCCATTCATTTGGCATCTTTTTTGTCTGCTATATCTTATTAAACAGATCTGTCAGCCATTTAACGCTTATTTCTCATATGTATCTCCAAATCTCGATAGGAATCCCGTCAGGACCAACCGCTTTTCTTAAACTCATTCTGTTCAAAACTTCTTTAACCTCAAGTAGTCTTATTTTACGCATGAAATCACGGTTTATATCTTGAAATTGAATGACAAGTCCATCCAAATTCTTAGTAAAGCTCTCATTGAACAATTTATCAAAACAATCTCCATCTTTTCTTGATATCCTCATCTCGAACTAAAACCTTCTGATTTTCATTTTTGACACACTTCACCGCACATAAGTCTCTAGTCTTCCTTTCCCGCATCCGAGCAATCCGGTATATATCATTTTCAGCCTCTTTAGTGTCTAATTCCTCGTACACCTCCTTGTAGACCTTAGATTTAGCTTCCCGAACAGTTTTCTTAACTTCCTTTTTAGCTATTTTATACTTCTCAAATCTCTCCACATCTCTACTTTTCTTCAAATCTTTATAAGAATCCCTTTTAATTTTAATAGCAGCATTTACTTCTTCATTCCACCATGATGTGTCCTTAGATGGTGGAGCACCACCTCTCGACTCACCAAGTAAATCTCTATCTACCTTCTTGATACAACTAGCCATTTTGTTCCATGTTCTGTCCGAATCATCTTCCGACTGTCAATCCGCTTCTTGGACTACACGATCTATAAAAACCTTTTGGTTACCTTCTTTCAATCGCCACCATTTAATTTTAGGCTCTACCTTACGTCTAATCTTCTTAGGTCCTCTTCTAAATCGAAAATTTAGAACTAAAAGTCTATGTTGAGTGGTTACACTCTCACCTGGCACTACCTTACAGTCGATACAACAACCTCTATCTATTCTTCTCGTCAGAAAAAAGTCTATTTGACTAGCACTTGATCTGCTCCTAAAAGTGATAAGGTGGGACTCTTTTTTCCTAAACCAGGTGTTTGCTAGGATCAAGTCATAAAATCAGGCAAAATCTAGAATCGGGTCACTTACTTCATTCTTTCGTCCAAAACCAAAACCAAAACCTCCATGAATAGAATCAAACCCACTACGACTAGTACCTACATGTCCATTAAGATCACCACCAATAAATAACTTCTCTCCACTAGGTATACTTTGCACCATCTCGTCTAAATCCTCTCAGAATAGACGCTTACTAGCGTCATCAAGACCTATCTATGGTGCATAAGCACTAATAACATTAATGATCTCTCCACCTAGAATAAGCTTAACCAGTAAAATTCTATCACCGTTTCTCCTAATCTCAACTACATCCTCAAGCAACCGTCTATCTATGATTATGCCTATCCCATTACGATTTTTATCTCTACCCGTATACCAAAGCTTATAACCCCAAGGCTCTATGACTCTACTCTTTTCACCTACCCGCTTAGTTTCTTACAAATACATAATACCAACTCTCCTCCTAATCATCACCTCTACCCGTAAGGGAACCTATGTTCCAGGAAGGTAGACGGATCCTATGAAACCCTAGAAGCCCTTACATACTTAACACTACACCCGGGATCCGATGTAGGGCGTCGCTGAGTAGGAGACGCCCCAACGATATTCTTATTATGGTTCATGTCATAGAATGTGACAAAATTTTGCGTTGGCTGTCACAAGCCTACAACAACCCCCACCCTTTCATCCAGACTTGGGACCAGCAACGGTGGGATTCATTTAACCAATGAATCAATTACTAATTAAACCAAAGAAAGCAATTTTCAACATTTACCTTGGATGTTTTTGTATGGTTTCCTGTTCATGGCCCAATAAGATGAAGAACCAAAGTACTCCATTTTGTTGGATTTTACGAAGCACATGCATGAAGACATACTCTCTTTCTTTTTTTTTCTGGAAGACCTGCTTGTTGCTTGGCCTACATGCAGGATATCAAACGTGATTGAAATCTCAATTCAATTCTTGGATCAAGTAATTTATCGTTGTTCTACAAGGAATTAACTGAACCAAGAAATTTCAGTGTCGTTTCATAGTTCCCTTCAAGATCAAGATGTTGTTTGGTGTCGTCTGATGTCGGAGGTCGGAAAGCTTCAACTTTGGTAGATTTGAATTATGACTTCGTTACAATGAAGATAAAGTCCATGGTGAAATCTTGACTCGAAATCGAATCGGAAGTTGCATAATTATGGATTTTACCGCCGCAGAAGTGTTTGAAACCGCAGCCAAAGAAAGGGGATTCACCAAGACCTGATAAATATATACTCATGCTGAGTCAATATCTCATAAATACACACACACACACACACTCTAGAGCGAGAAACCTGGAAATCTCGAACCTGTCAAAAAGACCATATCTTGTATTTCTTCTGGTCAGTTAAATGTCCTAATTCTTATAAATTCATGCATCAACAGATTTCTTTCCAAAAAAAAAAATTCAATCATTCAATCGAATGAAAAAAAACAGAGTTCCCAAAAATAAAATTCATCTACCATGCTCAGTGTCATGATTTTGATAGTTAATGACAACAAGTAAAAATTCACAAATATCAATTGGGTTCCTTCTTTTTTTTTCTTGATGAAATCTTTCAGGTTCATTTCATCAAGACTGGCTTCTTCCAACAGTTATTAACTAATCCTTGGGTAATTCAACCCAAAAAGTAAAGTCGATCGTCTGTTGATTCATTGCAAAAGCAAGTAGCTTTTGAAAAGGATAGAGAAAAGAGAACCAAGGTTCAATGAATATGGTGAATTTGGAAAACTCTATTCTTGCAAAGCATATAGGTAGTGATACATTATGTGGGAGACGATGTGGTCCCTTGATGAACAAACTAAAATCTTCATGGCCTATGTTGTTTCTTATTGTTGGATGTATGGTCTCAGGATCTCTATGTTGTTGATATTACTAATGAGTAACGCGCTTTCTCTTTCCCAATCGCCATCACCATTTCCTATCAAAGAGAACGATCAGCGCAAGGTTCTATGGAAGACTTGAGAAAGTTTTAAATGTCGTCAACTTGATTCAACCCTCTAAATTGGAATAAAAGTCCTAGCACAATGAAACCATGGACTATGATTGGTGACTAGATAATTCTACCTATTTGTGATGCAATAGTAGCTCATAAACCAAGCCATCAATCTAGACCAAGGATATGCATAGAAGAAGGGGGAAGAATGTAGAATTCCTATTGAGAATTGCATTCATCAATAGTAAGTTAAGCTAAAGTTATGTTAAGCTACCCTTCACAATGAGCATTTCCACTATAATACCTTTACTATTTTTATTACAATAAGCTCCTATATTGCTTTATTAAAAAAAAGTGATAATAATCCCTTAGAACCAAAATTTACAGAAGTTGAATATCATAAAAGGAAAAAAAATTGTGAAAAACGGTGATAGATAAGGGGTTAAGGGTAGTTTTATGTAATTCGATTAAGTTATAAACATGGCAATATAAGAATTAATTAGAGGCCATTCTAGCGAAGAAATTTGGGTTTGGATTTTGAGATCTACATAGAGATGAAAACAAGAAAAGATGAAGATAACGAGACGAGAATAACAAGAAGAAGATCTCAGCCTCCCGACAAACACAAATGTCATATATAAATTATCATTCACTAACTTGTTGACGATATACTTGATGTTTCTTTATAAATACAAGACTCTTAAGGATACCAATAGCAATAGGCTCCTAATAAAGGTAAGTAATTATCCTATAACTTGTGTATAGTCTGACCCCAATTATCTTACATATTAAAATGCATCCAAACCTAAAGACTCCTAAATTAAACAACCTTATTTAATTACATTTCCGCAAGTTACCCTAAATCTTTAAACAACTTCAGGCATACATCACTGAAGGCAAAGAGCCAAACAAAATGCATTCACGAAATAATGATAGAATTGACAATCATTTTTTGAAGTATTAATAGTAGAATGATGACGTCAATGCTTTGATGGCATGAAAATACATTTATAACCCATTCAAGTAACCATGAAAAGAAGAAAATTTCAAATTAAGCTTCATCACCATTTTGTCATCATAAATCAATTAATCAGAAGAAGAAAGCAGATGATACAACCGAATACTGACCAAAAAAACGTATTTACGGAATTGAATACTTACCGATTGCAATAATGGAATTTTGACTCCTTGCAGTGAACTATGAGCAGCAGAAGGCAGAAATTTGTAACATAAATCAGGAACGGCCTGAAATTGATCTATAGTGTGATGCACTAAGCAGTTTGGAAACTCAAGAAAGAAATAATAATAATAATATAACCTTTATACATTAGTAGAACTGTAGTATAAATTATACTAACTCCTCTGCACTTGAAAAGATGTTATAGTAATAACTCCATTGACCACTACGGCATTGATTATATTACTCGTATTATACTGAATGTCTATGGATTAATAATGGCAAGTTCACACAAGATAAATATATTTCATTAAATTAAAACAATGTTGAACATAATGCATTTAATGGATTGATAAAATGTGAAATTATTAGAATAAGACGGTGCAGGATGTGAACATATCTAAGTAAATCACATAGTTGGAATAATAACAGCAGGAAAACTATTTATGAACCCAATCTAAGCCCTATCCAATGTCGATGCATTCAAATGAAATGTGATAAAAGTGAAAAAAGGTTAATACCGTATGAAAATGAGAAATCTTCCATGCTTACTTGGAACTTTTTTTTAATTATATTAACTAGTAAAATCAAGGTGATAAATGAAGTGGTTGCTTAGTATACATATTTTGATATTGTCACGAAGGAAAATGATCAAAATTGATAGCACATTAGCCAAAAAGAAGGAATACAAACCTAAAACCGAAATGTCTGGAAAGACGGAAACTCAACATGCACTCAAAATTATTAAAATCCGTTCTCCTATTAACTATGGAGAATAAAGATACAAAACTCCATTACAAATTATGTGAGTCGTTCAAATTGCACCAGATGGAAAATGGTACCGAAAATAGAGTAAAAACATTATTCTAAATATAGGGCTCTCAAAGAACCTTCTGTAATCTCACAATTGTATAAATTAATCAAGCCTATGAAGATCTAGGGCTTGAGGGAAGTAATTATTGCAACAAATTTGAACACAAGTCCATGCCTGAGAAATCTTCCACAAAAAAAATCTGCAAATAGAGCATTGGTGTTTAAATTGGAAGCTGAAAAAATTAAGTAAAATATAAAGCTACATTTACTGGAAGAACCCCTAATTTTTTGCTGTGTAGAAAGAAAATGGCCCTCTTTTTAAAGCCTGCACTTTGCCTCCTTATTTAGCAGCCGATAAAATATTTAGTTGAAGTGTCAATTTAGCGAAAATAATAAACAGTTAAACTCAAAGGGAGCAAAATTCAAGTCTTGATTTTTTAAACAAGGGTATTTTCTGCCATATGGCCAAAAGAAAAGGGCAGTTCCGGTAATTTAGCCTAAAAATTTATATAACTACAGCATATTTGATAAGTAAATTCTACCTGTCTCAAGAGCACCATTCACGAGCATTTTGAAACATCCGTAACCACGGGCTCGGACCTTTCTTGTCAACTTCCCATTCCGTCGGATACCATGGAAACTGCCACATCATGAAACATCGTTCGGGATGCGGCATCATTGCCAGATGCCTTCCATCAGGAGAACAAAGCGCTGCAACCCCAAGGGGAGAACCATTTTGATTAAAAGGATAATCCTCAGTTATGTTTCCTCCGTCATCACAATAACGCAAAGGGGCCAGATTCGACCCAAAAATGCGATCTTTAACACCGTCATCAGGGAAATAAGCTCGTCCTTCACCATGTGCAGCCCAAACACCCAACGAACTCCCCTCCATGCCTTTAAACATAATAGCAGGAGAATCTCCGATTCTCACACTTGTAAACCGGCATTCAAAGCGACCAGATTCATTGTGAATAAACCTCGGTTGTGAAACATCTCCACCCTCACCGAGGGACCCGCCCACATCGGCTCCCGGGACCCACCCTAAGAGAGCCATTAGTTGGCACCCATTGCAAACTCCAAGGCTAAATGTGTCGGGTCTGTTGTAAAACTCTTGAAATTGCTTAAGGAGAGGTTGATTGAACCTTATACATGCAGACCAACCTTTTGCCGAATCCAATACATCAGCATAGCTAAAGCCTCCAACAAAAGCAATCCCGCGGAAGTCATTTAAAGAAGCACGTCCATAGAGAAGATCGGACATGGCAACATCCCACGGTTCGAATCCTGCAGCGTTAAAGGCGGCAGACATTTCTCTGTCACCGTTGCTTCCTTCTTCACGAATTATAGCTACCTTTGGTTTCGACATTGCAGACATGATTTTTGCATCTGTGAATTTTGGAGTAAAAGATAACTCCCATAAAGGTGTCGTTCTATTCTTCAAGCCTTCTTTCTCAGATTTGACACAGGAAGCGAGTCTTTGCATGCCCTCAAGCTGAAAACTAGTTTCCTCCCATAAATCTCTAAGGAAAGCTGTCTTTTCTTTCAATTGTAATGCTCCATCAACCGACAACTCTATAACGGGAGATGCGGTAACCTTTCCAATGATCTCGGATGAAACGCCAGCCAATTCAAGCTTTTGCCGGACTGTGTCTAGATTCTGCAAACTGATCTCAAGGATCAGACCGAGCTCTTCTGCAAAGAGCGTTTCTAGAAGGCTATGACCGCTCGAGCTCATGATTAACTGCACACCGCAATTCCCAGCAAACGCCATTTCAAGGACACTAACAATAATTCCACCATCGCTGACATCATGACCAGCAGAAATCAGACGTTCGCCGATCAACTTTTGAATGGTCTCAAACACTCTTTTCAAATACGACACATCATCGAGATCTGGACTCTGATTGCCAACTTGGCCAAAAGCGTGAGCAAGCGCAGAACCGCCCAATCTTCGCTTTCCCTTCGAGAGATCAACATGAAGCAAAACACCATCGTCTCTGAGCTTCAAGTCAGGGGTTACAGTCAACGTTATATCAGGGCAAGTGACGTATGCACTAATAACTAAATTCCCAGGAGCTTTGACAACTTCGCCACCAACACGAGCAGCCATTGAGAGGCTGTCTTTACCTCCATCTATGGCAATACCCAATTCAATCATAGACTCAGAGAGAGCCATTGCAGCATCGTACATTGCTGCTCCTTCGCCATCGAGCTTGGCAGCGTACATCCAATTCCCACTGGCTTTAACATCACCGAGAGATGTAACTTTAGCCCAAACCAAATTTGTCAAAGCTTCACCAACAGCCAATCTCGCCATAGCCTTCTGGTTCAATAAACCCTTTAAGGGCTGCTCCCCAATAGCACAAGCACCGCCAGATATATCAGTATAAGTCTGAGCTATTACAGCGACATTAGACAGGGGGAGTTGCAGAGGGCCGACCGTTTGTTGCTGAGCTACCAAGCCAGTTACACACCTATCAACTTTAGTTGTCAAGAACCTTTTAGAGCAAACTGATGGAAGCCTCAAAACCCTCGCCAATGAATCCATTAGAGTAGTCCCTGCGGGAATTTCAAGAAATTGTTGTATTTGTGGCATTCGTTTGAATTCGAAAATTTTCTGAGGCATATCTCCAAGCACTTTCTCAAGCTCGAGATCTTCGACAGGAGGAGGAGGAGGGAGCCCATTAGACTTACAATGCTCAATTTCTGCGCTATCGATCAATACAACTCGCCCACTACCGCTAATAGTACCGATAACCGCCATCGAAACCCTCTCTCTTCGACAAATCGAAAGCAATAAGTCTCGGCTTTCAGGCTTCACTAGCAAAGCATCTTGTTCTTGGTATTCAGCGCCCCAAATCTCTAAAACAGACATTGTGTGGTCTCCAACTACTATAGCACGGATATCAATAACAGCACCTTCCGGATAAATGATCTCCTTCACAACATTGCAGTTCCCGCCAGCTCCTTGATCATGGATGCTGATGATGGGGTTGTGTTCCCCCATCTCAGCACAAGCACGAACTACTCGATAAAGCTTCTGTGCCATCTCAGCATCGCCACGTTGAACTGCATTGAAATCTAGCTCAGCATCATTTTGCCCGCTGACCATGCTTGAAGCGGCCCCACCTCCCATTCCAATTCTATACGCAGGGCCTCCGATTTTCACAACTAGCATACCAACTTCTGGCTCTCCTTTCTTTATATGTGCATGATCTATCTGCCCGATACCAGCACTAAACATAATTGGCTTAAGCCATTCTCTCCTTTCCCCGTTTGGAAGTCGCATGCCAAATGTCCTCGTATAGCCTTGGATTAAAGGTTCACCGAATTTATTTCCGTAGTCCGATGCACCATCGCTTGCATCTATTAGAATCTGAAGCGGAGGAGCTAAATTTGATGGGTAAGCGAAAGATGAGTCTTCCCACGGAGCATCCGAACCTTCAATATGAAGGTTTCCAACACAGTAGCCAGCAGTCGAAGCAACCACAAAGGATCCTCTCCCAGTCGCATGTGTGTCTCTAATCCGACCTCCGGCTCCAGTTTCAGCACCCGGGTAAGGAGCCACTGCACAGGGAAAATTATGTGTTTCTGCTGTGAGTAAGACATCAAGCTCACGAATAGTACTAATTAAAGGAGAAGTCAAGCCCGGTGATGACGGTCGCAATGAATTCACGGTGAACCCCTTAATCGCACTCGAGTTGTCTTTGAATCCGATCACAGAATTGTTTGGGTTGGCTTTCAAAGTACCTTTCACGATTTGAAACAAAGTATTGCTCATAGGCTCTCCGTCTATAACAAGCTTCCCATTGAAAAACCAATGCCGGCTGTGCTCGCTATTCGATTGAGCAATATCAAAAAGCTCGACGGTGGTCGGGTTGCGCTTGATATCGTCTCTGAAAAGCTTGGTGTAGTATCGGATGTCTTGTTCATCAAATGCTAGACCCATCCTGGAATTGATTTCTTCCAACGCTTCTCTTCCTCTCTCTATAACAGGCACAACGCTGACCGCCTCTGGAACCGCATTGATCTCGAAAGATTTCAACTTTGACGGATATAAGCATTCAGTCATTCTATCATGAACCATCGCAACAAATTCATTCACTTCTCTCTCCTCTAAACGATCAACTCCCGACCTGAGACATAAAAGGTAGCGTCTAGACCTCTCCATGCGAGTCACCTCCGTCAAATTGCAACCCTGGCATATCGACACGGCATTCGCCGACCAAGCCGTAGTAAATGACATCCTGGGCCCCACCTCGACCAACACAGCCGACCCGCCTCGAGAATCTCTCTTCAAAAAGCTCTCCCTTTGCAGATTTTCAGGCTCGTAAGTCTCCTGCAGAAGCCATTTAAGAATACCAAGCTTCTCGTCTGATAAAGCGCCCTTTACCCCAACGTTGAAGCATTGCTCGGTCTTGATATCTACGATGTTATCGGAAATCTTGGCCTGTACTTGTCTGAGGAGCTCGGCCGCGGCGCTGTCTCGGATAAGGGGAAGGCGGTAGAAGTGCACGATATCATTGGAATCTTTCAAAGAGCTGTCGTCTTCCGACACTTTCACTGAGCTTTGGAAATCCTTTGAGACCACAAATTGAAGGAGTTTCAGCCCGGTACCCTCAATGGATATTCTAGGGAAATGCCGACCGCCGAAGCTGCCGCGGACAATGCCGCACTTCTTTTGATGAAGCAAAACAGAATTTTGTCGATTTGAAACCTAATAGATTGAAATTATATCAATGAGAACTCAAACGAAAAAAAGGGCAGAAACAAAAGAGTGAGCTTATTGTTATGTTTATAGATTAAAAAACAAACCTTTTTCCATTGGACGAATTCAGCTTTCAAAGACCCGCCAAGCGTAACCATTGGATCACTGTGACAGTAGGAAAAAAACTCAATTAATTTTTATCTCGATTCCAAAACCACAAAACAAAAATTAACAAGTAAAAAAAGCAAAAGAGATGAACAACAAATTAGGGGGAATCGATGGTTTTATACATGTGAAGAAGAGGAACACGGTATTGAGAGGAGATCGAGGCGAGGAGGCGGTGACGAGGAGGACTCAGTGGATGCGTCGGGTGCAGCTAGGGTTTATTTTGGGGAAAAAGAAAACTGATGATGTATTTTCTTTTGTTTTGAGTATTGTGAATATTGTGATGATTTAGAATTTCAACGGCTGAGATTAGATTTGTGTGTATTGGAATATTGATAATTTTTTTATTGATTTTTTATAATTTTATGTGTGCCAAATTTAAAACAGTCTACATCTGCAAGAGATAATTTATTGAAAAGCGGATGTATAGTATTTAAGATCCGTCAAAATTTATACATGGTAAAGTTAAATATATAAATATAAATGAAATGAAAATTTTCGTGAAATTTATCTTTGATTGGAACAAAGGATAAATATGCTGAAGCCATTCTATAGGTAAAATAGACTTCATTTAAAGTAAGCTCTGCATATTGTTTACCAATCCAATGTCATATGATAAGGATAATCAAAGCATTACATATATTTTGAGAGAATTTTATTAGTTTTCAATGGTGACCGAATATTGCGGATGGCCTGCAAGATCTTCGTCAAGAAATCTAATATTAAAAATAGAAGAGGAAGAATACATAGAAGTTCAAGGTAACTCGAAAGCTTTTTTGTGCTTCATGGAAGCTATCTTTTGAAATTTGCCAAATTGAATTTAAAAAATAATCTACAGCTTTGCCCAGCATCAATCAAAATTACAAATTGCATTTACCAAAAAATGTCAAACATAAATAAACTGGCGCAAAGCAAAATTTGAGAAAACAAGTTTCCCGGCAATAATTTCATTCACAAGTTTTGCTGTGATCAATTCATTCACCTCACGCTGCATAAGCTAAGCAAACCCCAACATAAACAAAACTGAGAGCATATAAAACCACATTTCACAATACTAAATATCACGATAAGATGCAAAGCCCAAACAGCAACGGCGATTGTATCTGTCTAAGAATTTGAATTCCTAGGTTTCCACACTTTCTGCGCATGAACATTATTTGAAGACCACTGCCTTGGCCGAGCAGTAATAATGGAAGGCGATGACTGATTTTCTTCCTGAAACCTATCATCAGCAGCTGTCGGTGAAATTGCAAAATGGTGTGTTCTCCCATTTTGTTCAGCAGTTTTATAATGGCTCTGCACTGATCTGGCCTTAACCTGCAAGCCCTCATTGAGTGGAGAATTCGTCTCAAAAGCAGATATTGCAAAATGTTGTGTTCCTCGATTTACTCCGGCAGTGCTATTATGACTTTGGCTTGATCCAACCTCGTCCTTGGAAGTTTCAATGAGCGGATTTGTCGCATAAGCAGAAATTGCAGAGTGTGGTGTTCCCAAATTTCTCTGGGAAGAATTATTATGCCTTTGTGTTGATCTGACCTTACTCCGGGAAATCTGATTGAGTGGGGAATTCATTCCAAAAGAAGATGTAGCAAAATCTGGTCTTCCCCAAGTTTCCCGAATAGAGTAATGATGGTTTTGTGTTGATCCAAACTTAACCTGTGGACTTTCATGAAGAGGGGAATTTGTCTCAACAGCAGAAATTGCATGCTGTTGTGGACTTTCATGAAGAGGGGAATTCGTCTCAACAGCAAAATCTGGTCTTCCCCAAGTTCCCTGAACAGAGTAATGACGGTTTTGTGTTGATCCAACCTTAACCTGTGGACTTTCACGAAGAGGGGAATTTGTCTCAAAAGCAGAAATAGCATGCTGTTGTGTTCTTTGATTTGCTAGGGCAGTGTTATTATGGCTTTGTCTTGATCCGACCTTAACCTGTGAACTCTCATTTAGGGGCTCTGTAGCATAAGCAGAAATTGCGAAATGTTGATTTCCCAAATTTCCTTGGGCAGTTCTCTTATGGCTTTGTGTTGATCCAACCTTAAGCCGTGAAAGCTCATGGAGTGGGGAATTCGTCATATAAGCAGAAACTGCATAATGTTGCGCTTCTTGATGTCCTCGGGCAGTGTTATAATGGCTTTCTGTTGGTCCAACCTGAAGCTGTGAAAGGATAGTGGGCCTAACTAAACTTGCGAGCAAAGCATTCCGATCTAAGATAATAGAGGAAGTAGAAAGCTTTTGGGATGTTCTCTTGAAAGCTTCTGAAATCGTGCTCAGCTCTCTTGCACTGACGGCCCTAGCGGCATTATCTGGTCGCTCAAATGGATCTTCAATCTGAGAAGCAAAGATAGAATAGAATAGAATAAATATCTGAAAGGTTATATAGAACGAGATCATCCACTTTTCCATGTATAGTAGGATACCACCTTCTCACAAAGAGTTGTGCTCTCATCCCTTATTTAACAACCAATATTTATTTTTTTTAATTTTCTTATAAGTTTTTATTTCTCAAAACACCCCTATTTTCTTGTTGTTTGTAGAAAAATAAGTTTAATGAGAAAGTACTTTCTTAGACAATCTATATAAATATAAACATGTTTGGTTTGAGGTAAGAGAAATAAGTGAAAGCTGCGCTAGAGTCTAGAGGATGACGTGGAAAAGGGAGAATTCGAGAATTTTAATTAAAATCTGTATAAAAGAAAATAAGTTCTATCCACTTTCCACCCTCTAGATAGGTAGAGAAAAACAGATAGTCAATCTCTAAATCCTGTGTGTAAATAAAGCGCGATCACTTTCTCTTTTGTAGCTTTCGAATTGCCAAAAACAAAAAGTAATTGAAATGGATCACTTTCCCTTTACTTTCTCACTTTCCATTCTAATTACAATTGCCAAAAGGCCCTAAAAGGGTGTTTTGGAACTAAAAATGTTGCAGAACAGAAAATAATTAACGACTGTTAAAATTGGGTTTTTTTGGGGGGGGGGGGGGGATAGCGTAGCTTTTGAAATGAGACGACTAAAACAAATATTAATAATGTATCAGGATAGGGGCTTACAATTAGGCTATGAGATTTTTCCATCCATGCGGGTTTGCTACTTATCATTTCCCATTGACCTGTATATGTGCAGATGGCATACTCTGAAGACAGTCTCTCAATTTCAGAAAACTGCAAGTAGAGCATCTGAATTTGTAAAAGCTCTAACCTATCATACAAATAAAACTAGAATTTGTTGACGTGGAATGCACGTGAAATACAAGAGAAAATATAATAATGAGAATGAATATGTATAAATTAATAAATATTTGGGGTTATGTTTAATTTTTTATTTCAAGTTCCAAGGTGCATACGCCTGAGTTTTTTTTTTTTTGGGAGTGGGGGTGGGGGTTGTGGAAACTTTTAGAATTTAGAATTTTATAAACAATTTTAACACTATTGTAAGTTTTTCCTTAAAAATGAGAAAACGACGTATGGCCCCCTTGAGTTCTAGTTATAATAGTAAAGATGATACAAGGACATGAGGCAGGTCTTTGTTTGGTTGAATGAAATTGGGTCCGCAAAAGCAAAACTTTGCGGCTTGATTCGAATATCCAACGTTTAGTAAGCAAAATTGGGAATAAGAGCTGTAAAATGAGCTGCAAAAGACATCAAATTTGGTAACATTTGTTGCAGCCAATTTGGATGCAACAAATGCCTTGGAAATGCACGATTAGGCATTTATTAGTAAAGCACTAATCACAGACCAAATCCAGTCAATAGAGAACAGGAAAAATGAACTAATTAGTCGTAAATGTACCATGAATAGACATCTCAATTTTCTAAGGAATACAGTATTTTGATATTGGCTTTGTTTATTAGTTCGAAAGATCTGGAATCGATGTTCAAGTTTCCTTTAAAAGTTACCTTATCAAAGAAAGTTGTGAGAAGATGGTACAACATGCTTTGGTTTCTTTGCCTAGAAGACTTAAACCTTGCTATATTAGCAGCACACATATCTTCCATCTGCCTCTCAAGACCAGAACAGGTACCTATATTCAATATAAATAACACAAATGAAGCCAATTAATGCTTCTAAGTGTCTAACTTGCTTATCCAAAAATAATTAGTTCAAGAATCATGAAAAATCGCCTTCATTTTCATGTAGTCGGAAATGCAGTCCAAGAAAGATTTAAAATAAAAACTACAAATAGCAAGGTTTATTTCCATTACACTACCAAATAGTTTCAGCATTTTGGCAAAAAAACTACAAAAAACCACCATGATTAACAATCTACGTCGGTCAAACTTAACTTAATGATGTTACCAATGATCATTTAGCCTTTTTAATAATTAATTAAATCAGATAATGATTGATTATTCTATTATAAATTTAAATAATTTGTTAATTATTAAATAAATACTTAACTTTGGTGGCGAGTGAAGGTCAGCAGCGGCGGTGGCAGTTGGAAGAGGTCAGGGGCGGCACCGGCGGGGAAGGAGGGAAAGGGAGGTGATAAAGGTGAAGATGATGAGGATGATGGAGAGATACGATGAAGATGATGGCTAGGGCTAAGGTTTGATTGGGGCGGAGAAGGGTGGGGGCCGAGGCGGAGGAGGGGCCAATTTGGGCCGGCGGAATTGACGGCACAGGGGTGGGGGTGGATTTTCTGGGGAGGCAGATTTGAAGGTAGAGGTAGAGAAGGGGGTAGAGGAGGGCTGGGTTTAGGGTTAGTTTTTAGTTTAGGGTTTGTCAGGGAGGATTGGAAGAAGGAAGAGGAGGATGGTGGTGGCGGCGGCCGAAGAGGGGAGAGAGGCGGCAGCTAGAGGAGGAGGTTTAGCTTAGGGTTAGAATTAGAGATAAAGACGATGGAGGAAGAAGAAGGAAAATATTTTTGGGGATTTTTATTTTTAGAGTGACATGGAAACTTAAATAATGTGGCGGTGATGAGGCACCGTTCCTACTGGCACAACACACTTTGTTGGTAGTTTTTGAAGAATGAAGATTATAAACTTGTCATGGTAGTTTTCTAGAGATCTTAAAGTTTTTGAGAGTTTGTTGCCAAATGCTTTAATAGTTTTTTATTGGAATAAGCCAAGAATAAATTAAATGTCAGTAAGGATGAAGGAAATATAGGTGAAGCCACCTGTATTCTCCATGAAGTTCCCTTCATAGATTTCTTTGAGAGGTGGTAGAATTGCTGGCTCACATGTCTGCATGATATATAAGAAATAGTAAACAATATTGAAATCACATATTTTTCCAAAAAAATAAAACGCACGGAACTTTACCCAACAAACATTTTACCAGAAACAAACTTAATAAATGACATAAACCTGTGACAGAAGCTAAATTGCAGGAAACCTCAGACAGAAGTTAGCTCTTATAGTCTTGTTACATTTTATAAAATTCATCATGCTTTGACGGTGACCTCCCTACTGAATTAGCCGAGTACTGAAGCCACAAAGATAATTTAGGGGCAGAGCCTGATAATTTTTTATTGGAGGAAATAAATTGATTTTTAGGCAAAGTTAAGGAGGTTTATGTTATGCGCAGTAAAAGTCAATAGCAATACTGGTAGTCGCACAATATAAAGAAGGTAGCAAATGGAGGGCTGAACAAAATATAAAGCACCTGAAAATGGAAGATAACCAGTAAACAGAGAGAGTATGAATTCAATGTTCCTGATTTTGGATCATTGATTTGATGTGCTTTGGCCCATTCTTTTGTCTGTATACAAAAAAAAATGTATAAACAAACATAAATTGCAAATAAATGAATAAAGATAGTTGTTTTGCAAATATACAGACCAATAAAACCATATCACGGAATTGCTCATCAATCTCAGATATCAGCAGGAGAATTCTGGACTTCATCCAACCGAAATGATTATCAATTGAAACATCACAAGAAACATTGTGACGGTAGTTTTCAAATGTAAGAAGGGGAACTCTTGCATGTGGAATAAATTTCAAAATGCGAGCAACACCTGATGTAGGAAATAATAATTGACAAATTAAACACCGTGCAACAAATATGCGACAAAACAGTAAATATAATAGATCAAGGCCGGAAGGACAAATGCAATTTATAATGGAAATGACAAATAAACTTACAAATGATATTTTGAATCTAGGTTTATATTCTTTTCCTAAAGGCTCTTCCTCACCTATCAAGATTATTCTATAGAACTTCCACTACCTTACTTATACTAGGATTTAATAGCAAACAGGAATTTAGCATTAGCATCCAGAGACTCTGCAAGACAATTTCGTGACAACTGGAAGATAAAATTCAAAAGAAAAAGGTGGCGAAGGGGAATACCATTCCTCCTCAACACTTGCATTATCTCCCGCAGAGCTTTGCTCTTGCGTTGTTTGCTTGTAGTACTTGGAGAATAATGGGACAGCACAACTGAAATATCCAAATCCCCACTTTTTGTGTATGTGTTTGAAATGAAAGATCCAAAAGGCCTGACGACGACATCTGCAGAAATATCGAGAATTAGGAAATTATAAATTTTCTGTCAGGAGGCAAATTAAGGCAGGGAACGTAAACTGCAATGGCATTGCCTATCAGGATCCGCTTGTGGGAAAAAAAGGCTACTTTTATCGAACAACAGGTTGATCATAATAGGTTGCCAGAAGCACAGATACACAATTACCTTTCAAACTTGCCACAGACCGAACTGAAGTCTCAAGCTCATTGATCGTATAAGCACGCTTTAATCGATCATTTTCTGAGGGTTTGATACAGGAAAGGATGTCTCTGAGGCAACACTGTACTTCACCATAAGGATCACCATAAGAGGGCAAAGAACGATAGTGATCCATTAGACTCGTGCCTTAACTGCTCAAATTGGAAAACTCAAATAGTCAACTAGATGCCCAAATCGACAATACAACTAATTATACAACTAATTCATCCGATAACCCGATATTGATTATCAAATTATATCCAGTAAAATTCTCTATAAGGTTTATGCATGCGACAGTGATTTATCACTTTGAACGTTGAATTTATTACTTTATAATAACCTAGAGCAATTTATATCTACTTTTAATCATACTTGTGAGCTTAATTCTTAATTTCTCTCTTTGATGTAAAATCAGTGTCCCAACGTTCATTCAGGCGTGATAAAAAAGCAAATACTCCTTCCAAAGTTATTAACTGTGCTCGATAGTATTAAATATTCTTAAATCAATGTGTATAACTACTTCCAGTACGCTGACGACCTCTAAGAGTAGATCGATTTCAGACAAGGTAAAGTATAAATAGAGGTACATTAAGTGATCAGAGGCCAACAAGTTATTCTTAGCATAAATCTCAGGCTTAGCAGAAAACTCCGGAAAGCAAAACAAGGGTTATAACGGGATCCAATCCATAGATCATGAAGAATGCCATGTAACTAGGAAAGGAGATTGAATTGGGGCCGCTCATTGTGTCTCTGCTCATGACTAAGACCACGTTGAGCTCTAAAGATACGCAACTTACCTACAATTCCGAAACATACTTCGATTTAAGTGCTGGGAAACTAACGGGCTATCCATATTCTCAAACTACAGAAGCCCAGTCTACAGCTAAAGGAACTACCACTTCTCCTTCCTTTTTAGTTTCAGTAACCAAACAATGGCAGCAATACGAAGTCAATAGTCGATGCCGCTTTCAGCTACTTGTCTTAGAGTAATCCAATTCAAAACTTAAGTACACAATCCGACAAAAAGTTGTTTTATTTCCCTCAACAAAGGATAAAGCAAGCAATTATAAATCGAACTGATACCAAACAACGCAGATTTTTGACCTACTAAAATAATCTCTTAATCAAGAGCAACGAACTTGCTATCGACCAAGAAAACCCTAGAAAAAGCAATGAATCCCACAAATCTAACAAAAGCGTAGAAAGATAAACCCTAAATCGAGGCAAGGTATTCGATTGGACTATGCGATCGAATCTAAGTATAGAAATTGAAGAGATGTTTGCTTACATATGAGAATTTGATGATGATGATGAGAATTGTCTTCGATTCTTTGAGTTGGTGTCGATCTCGACGATGATGACGATGATCGAAGGGAAAGGGAGTCGCTTGAGATTTGACCTCCACTATAATTGAATAGGGTTTTGGGTCCCAACTTTGGCGCTTTCATCTTACTTTCTTCTCTTTTCTGAATGGAGCACAAGCTTGGGAGCTAAGTTTTGCGAACAATGTTTTATTTATTTTAAAGAAAGATAAATTATAATTTCCCTTTTGCTTACTAGCGATTTAAAAAGAATTTGAAAAGAATTTATTTCAGTATATGTGTGATGTGCATGATTAAATAAATAATATTATATCTTAAAACGAAAGAAGATATTTCTTAAGTTTGTTAAGGGCCCTGTTTTGTTGCAGGATTATGAAATTTGGATTTCCAAATAGTACGGTTGAAATTTATGGATTTGGTAATTTGTTATTTGGTTGGTTTTGGATTCTGAGTATTGGATTTGTAGATCCTTGTAATCTTTATTTAGTTGGTGAAAAAAGGTGAGATTTGGATTTGAGGATTTTAGAGAGAGATAGAAAGAGAGAGGATTATTAAATAAATAAAGTACACAGGTCCCATCTAAAAGTATAATGAATAGTGCCAAATCCTTGAAAATCCTTGAAATTTTTTAGGATTCAAGAATCTTTGTTTTGTGGTGGGCCTCTCCCATGAAAAACAAAGGAATCCTAAAATTCCAAATCCATCAACCAAAAACAAAATTATGGAATCCCAGAATTCCACCATCTGAAATCCAAATCCAAATCCATAATCCTGCAACCGAACATGCCCTAAGTGAATACTTGTGTTTTGCTTGAGCTTAGCTTGTATTTAATATATTAGATTCTTTTAAGAGCAAATTAGTTATTAATTTAGATCGTGGGGGCTGATAGAACCAAGGCTCTCACGGGCTAGGGCCTGCTCAATGAATTTACGTGGGTGAACTACTTTGGCAAAGGCTACGTTGTCAGATTCGCAACATGTAAAGGAAAGGACTCTGGAGGCTTGCTTCGGGATTCTCCTCCCATGATAAAGTCAGCTACTTTTAGGGAGATTAGGGTTGGTGTAATGGTAAAGAGATTGCATACATTTCCTCTTCGGTGATGGGGATTATGTAGGTGCTTTGTACGGTGCTGATCTAATAGGAGGAGAACTAGTTAGTTATCTAGGGATTCGTGTCAGCGTGGGTCGCGGCTTTGGGGTGAAGGTTTCTTACTGGGCCTTTGGGCGGAGCGGTGTGGACTGGGGCCCTAGCTGAATATTCATGCAGTATCAGTACCCCGCTCCGGACTACCGACCACGAGTGTAACGACCCTAAAATTCATGTATCATTATAATGTTTCTCGTTAATAAAAATACCATTTTCCTTTTTAAGTACCGAGTTATATTTATTTCTTAATGGAACAATCTTGTAGTTCATTAGTTAAGTCTTTACATTGTTGTCCTATTGTTCGCATGTTCGAAACCTAGCAGCCCTTTTTCTTTTCTTTTGATTTCTTTTTAGCGTTTCCGAGCCAGAAGTTCACAGGCAAAGCATGCAGGGCGCCGAAACCATATGGGAAAAACAATATATGTTTTTGGATCATAAAGATTGACACGAGCCAGGGGATGTAGGTTCGAGCCCAACGTTCAAGCCAAGACCAACCCAGGCGGCCGCAAGACCTACCTGGACGGTTCCATGGGGCCCACTTGTGCTCATCTTTTGAACACGAGTCAACCCTGAAAACCGGATTGATTTAATTTCTCAGATTCAATTCTTTTTAATATCATTTTTACTCCATTCTCTCTTTATTTGTTTCTTCCTCAACCAATTCCACAAAAAATTCTACAACCATCTTAATACTTTGCTGCACCTACCCTTCCACCATTGGCGATTCGAAGATCTCCGATAGCTCAAGTCGTCGGAAGTCTCTCGATCGAGGCTTTTCTTCCAAATTGGCGATACGGTGGTTATACCCTATCGCGTCGCGAGTAAATCCCCACCTCACTTTCTCCTTCTCTTGTAGAGCTCTCCTTAGGAAATCGCTGCCTTTATTGCTATCATAGTCCCTAATATAGAATATATATACAAGTACACATGAATATTGTAACGTTTTAAAAATCGTTCATGCTAATTATATATTAATTAGTGATATAATATGTATTTTTCTATGAAACCTAGTTAATAATTATTTTTCCACATAGATATGTATATACTAGTTCACTTATATAATTACTCATTTATCTGTGTTTTACTAATTATTTATTTAATTACTTGTTCACTTAATTATTTCCTTATTTATTAATTATTAAAAATTATTTTTAACATACACACACACGCACACCAAGCACACTAATCTAGTGTTAATAATAGATTAGTATAGGTTAATCTTTTTTATGCAATCATGACAACTTAACACAATATTTGTAACATGTTCTTTTCGTTCATAATGTAGATGGTTCTAGATTATAGTAGAAAAGAGAAAAATGAAAAATAAAATGAAAATGGGGCATGGTGCATCAATTGTAGAGAGAGAGAGAGAGAGCAATGGTTGATATTTTCTTTCTCATTCTCTATATCCTTCTTAACGTCACCTCTTCTCTTTTCTCCTTCTCCTTCTCCTTTGCTCAATCCCCCTCCATCCTCACTAAAAACCTACAAAATTACCACAAATCACAACAAAAATCCTTCTTTAATCACTTCAAAATCCTACTTTTAAACCTCAAGCCTTTCATTTGATGGCTATTTTATCAAGTTGGAGTTTTTCTTCATCTCTTCGTAAGGTATGAAACCAAAACTTAAATTGTTTCACTAATTCTTACCTTAATTAATCCTAATTAGTTTATAGATTGGTGTTTTAAAACACGTTTAGATTTTAAAGAGAGGGTTAAGGTATGTTTAAGGTTTTTATGGTTTATTAGGGCAGTTAAGAGTAGATTAGTACCTAATGGTCTTATTAACCAAACTAATTGCACTAAAATACCATATTGTTTTAGATTAATGTTTAAAAATGATTTTTAGTCAAGTTTTATGTTCTCTGTGATCTGCTACCGTTTCATTGTTCTAAATTTAATCTAACAATACAGTATAATAATTAAAGAGCCCTAAGAATACCCTAGAAACCCGGACCCAAACCCGCACAGTTCACCCGGCGAGAATTGCAAATTTCCCGGCACCGCCGGTTCACTGTAGCACTTGGGTGTTGGGTTTTTGCAGGCTGTTCTTTGTAGATCTTGTAGGGTATTTGGTACACTTTGTTTTTCCTAGTTCTTCTGCAGATAAAATCTGAGACCATTTTGCCTCTTTTAAGTGTTTTGTTAATGTACGATACGCACGATTCGATTCTAGGTTTGGTGTTTTCTGTGGAAAATTGTCTATAGGGGTGGTTTTAGACGATGTCGCGCATGTTTTGTGCATCAAGTGCACACGCGTTTAACTTGTGGCGTTAGTTCCTACGTATTGTTCCGACTTCGCGTTTTATCGAATGTCTAGTCTTATATGTTTTATTTGTATGATTCTAGGATCGGTTGCAGAGACGTCGGACGCGGCAAGGAAATGAAAGGCAGTGATCGGATTCGATTAGCCGAGACGTTTCAGTGAGTAGATGTTACATATATGGGGGAAATCGCTTGCCCGATAGCTAGGATTTATGTATAATTCGTGTTTTCATATGCGTATACTGTAGGGATTCTTTAGCACCATGCCTAGGGTTAGGGTTGCATCACACGTGCTATAACAAAAATTTAGGGGGTGCTAAACAATCCAATTATGAATCGAACTAGAAAAATCGAGTAACAACATATAGTATCTCATACTAAGTAGTGTCTAACATTAAGAGGTAAGTAATACAACCTTTGAAGACCCCCTCTTGTGACTCCTTGGATTGAGTAGGGTTTGAACCGGTTGGCTTGAATCCTTCCAAGTCCACGATGATCCACCACGAAGTCCCTTTGCTCAAGCTCCTAGCTCCACTTGATCTTCGAAGAAATGGAGCAAACAACCTACACTAATGGGCTAGACCAGTATAGATTGGTGATGTGGATTTGTATCTCACTCAAAAACCTTTTCTTTTCAAGTTCTTCCCTCACTTTTGAAACCCTAGAGAGCTTGAAGGAGAGAGGAAGAAGGAAATGGTTCAAACTTGACTCTAGTAAGAATAATGCAACATAATCCAAATGAGTTAGAATTATCATTCTAAACTATGGTTACAAAATATCTAGATATTTTGTGACTTGAGATTAAGCAAAACCATGGGCTACAAAACCATGGGCAATGAAACCATGGTATTGACTTTGGTCAACACAAGAAAGAGAGTTGATTAGTCAACCCTGATTTTATTCTCATTTTCTTTTCTTAAATAAACAAAATATATAAATATGTTACCATGTGAGTCTTGCATTGCCACCACCAATATATCATCAACCATGACATATGTATGCTTCCATATGTGCATCCATATCAACATATACATACACTCATGCATGCATCATAAAGAAATATGTTTTAATAAATGAGCTAATGGACTTAATATTAAATCAACACTTGATTTAATAACTCGGTCATATCACATACGACCCGTTCAATAGTAAACGCCCGATTAAAATACGGTATCCAATACACGCATTTAATTGAGCTCCCGCGTATATCACATATGCACCCCACATCTTTTCGCCTGAGCTAGGAAACCCCTTTGTGGGACTCTGAGACTCGTCAATACGCTAGCAGTAGACAGTGATCACATCACATACCCACAAACCGTCAGTGGCACAAGCTGTATGTAACGACTCCCAGGTATTGAGTGATCAGAAGAAACACAAGCAAACCTTCTAAAACTCCCGTCGAGCCAACTGGCAATACTTACCGTACAGTCCGGTCTCTTCGTCAGATATGCTGCATATCAAGTCTAGGGATGGTATCGTCGACCCTATTAACTTAATAAGTTATGCCCGTATATGGCTCATAATAGATCGAGAAACTATTGATAACACTTATCAGTAAATCTCAGCAGCCCTGGTCAGGGACTTCCTGTTATAGCCAATCGTACATAGTGCAATATCAACCCCTACTACCGGAAGAGACGAAACCTCTCCTATCGCTCATTGCCTCCATATGCCTCGGGACTGTACCCAAAATTCACCTGTTTGCACGACTCAGTAGAGCCGTGGTAGGGTGGAGATCAAAGTACAGTGGGAGGACACACAAGATTCTATGACGATCTCGGGTCTACAGACTAACATGTACCAGTGTCACTTGAGAACTACTATCCGACGATAGATATAATACCACATAGGAGTTCTCGGCGAGTCCGTTCAGTGTACCTAGTCTTACTGAGCACCCGTATACGGTCTTTGGTGTCACCACACCAATGGATATGGGATCATCCATCGCCCATCATATGGGACAAGTAACGTATACGCTAGTCTACTCTAGTCATATCGATACCCCGTCTCGATACACTCATGACTAGGAACATTTTAAGAATATGCTCACAAACTACATATATCCCACTAGTATGATCCACATCATAATCTCAGTAGTCAAGCAAATATCCTGAGGGCTTCATCAATATTTACAAATGAGTGAAAGCATGATCAAATGAACATGTCATGATAAAGTATAACCAGATAGCATACGATCATGTCGAGCAAGAATGTCCTCTGAATATATATATATATATATATATATATATTACACACACACATACCGGTACATACACTATCACATAATGGCCTCTAGGACATACATATATCCAACAATCTCCCACTTGCACTAAAGCTAATTATTGGCGTATCTCATACCCAATATCTCAAAAAGTCGCTCATGCTGCGGCAGAGGGAGGGTCTTGGTGAGTGGATCCGTGGTGTTATCTTTTGTATCTACTCTCCGAATCTCGATCTCACGATGATCAACTATCACCCGGATCAGATGATATCGTCTGAGAATGTGTCTGGATCGCTGATGGGACCTGGGATCTTTGGCCAACGCCATAACCCCATTATTATCACAATACAATGGTATTAGATCAATAATGGTCGGAACTACTCCTAGCTCCGAGATGAACTTTCTCATCCAGACGGCTTCCTTGGCAGCATCATTTGCAGCAATATACTCAGCTTCCATCGTGGAGTCTGCAACGGTACCCCTGTTTGGAACTCTTTCAACACACCGCCCCTCCATTGAGGGTAAAGACAAACCCTGAAATAGATTTGCTGTCATCCTTATCACTTTGAAAACTCGAATCGGTAAAGGCCTCCATTTGGAAATCCCCGTTACCATACACCAAGAACATTTCTTTAGTCCTTCGTAAGTACTTAAGAATGTTCTTCACAGCTGTCCAGTGATTCTCCCTTAGGTTGGATTGATACCTGCTTACTTGTAACATTTCAGAAAAATAAAATATTATTTTTGGGAATTTTCATAATTAAATAATAAATATTATGAATATTTTAATAATGCGGTATAATTAAATACCGATAAATTGGGAAATATTTGGAAAATTATTGGAATTACTGAAAAGAGAGCGTTTTATATGATTTAAGCAAATTGTGAAATCTTATAATTAATTATATACAATTTTAATACTAATCGCGATTAAATATCACTAATCGTGCATTAAGCTTGATTTGTGCACATGACATGCACCATGCCCTATTTCATATTTTACATTTTTCCTACCATGGTCTTTTCTTTTATCATGCATGGTTTTGGGTTTTAAAATGAAAGGAAAACAAAGTAAAAGGAAAAGAAAAGAAAAGAAAAGGGAAAACATTAGAAAATGAAACATGGGCAAGAGAGAGAAGTGAGAGAAAGGTGAGGGATCTCATTGACCAAATCCCCATTTGTTTCCCTTAACTATTACTTCATCATTTTCCCTCCAATTCCTCCATGGCTGCCCTCTCACTCCCCTTCCTCTTCATCCTCACAAACAACTCCAAATCAGCATCTCCACTTCACAAAAAGCATGCACAAGCCCATCACAAACATTTTGGACCAAGAAAAATTGGATTTTGGCGACTTGGGGACAACTCAAGAAAATTCTTGAGTTGCCAAATGAGTTAATTCTCTCACCATTAGTATAGTATTTCATTCACTTTAGCATGCATACATGTTTAGAAGTGTTGAAGTGAGGTTTAGAGATGTTTGAAAATTCCAAGAAGAGGTTAGGGGATTTTATGAGTTGTGAAGTGTAAAGTGAGGTTAGTAGAGGCCATACAACCCCTGTAGTGTTAGTATTTTAAACTATACCAGAGGCTAGAACCCCAAACACCAAACTTAAAAATCCGATATCGGAAGATTGTGAGAACTGTGGTGATATTTAGAGATCTGCTATGACCCGGGGCACCTGAAAAATATTTAGCGAAGACTGAGAGGTGTGCAGGCAACCTAGAAGCTAACCCAAAACCTGAGATCTCCACTCTATGTTCTGGCCACTAATTATCTCATTTTGGCTGCAATTGCGGCCTTGGTCGGCGGAATCTCCTCGTGCTTGGTTGTGGCTCCGTTTTACGCAAATTAGACCTATCTTATATGCAAAATTGGCTAATTTCACCTGAAATGAATCTGGGAGTGTTTTCCTCTGTTGCTGCTTTCGTTTTGTGACTATTATGACTTGGATTTTAGTATTTGGGTTTTGACTCGGTGGTGTGACGTTTGCACATCGAGAGTTGTTGATTTTTCTTGCATGCGTAGACCATAGGTTTTAACCTGTGTGATACATGTACCGTTTTGGTTTCCGTATGCGATTCTGTTTACGATACGATATATGTGATATATAGGTACCCTCACGTGGACTTTGGACGATGAAGAAGAGGATGGCGACATCGACTTCGGTAAGCGAGGATCAAGGTGAGTAGATATATATCTACGGGGGAAGTTGGGTGGATGACGTATAGCACCCCTGCAGTTTCGTAGTATAGAACGCGAATACGTTATACACACACACACACACTTATGTGTTATGAGATGTATATACTTAGTAAGAAATGCTAGGTGACTTTGGGATAGTTTTAGCATACTTGTAGGAAAACGTATTTAGTTAGTTTCTTAGTCGCGAACCCTAGAGTAGTGATTTGCATACAACCACATATACACGCATACATTTTATTTCTTGTACGTATATGGGGATAAGTATATATATACAGACACATAGGTATGGGGCTATGTGTGTGTCTATATATATATATATATGTATATACATACACACACATAGGTATGGGGCTATATGTGTGTCTATATATCTATATATATATCTATATATAGATGATGAGGATAGTATATGGTACTTGGAGATGAGTCAATGTGATTGGGCATGATACCATGAGATCGGTGATGTGATTTGGTTCGTATTTTGACATACGACATGATTTTATAGCGGATCTTTAGGCGATGTGTTTTCATACACACGCATACATACATACATACATACATACATATATATATTGATGGTATCAGATTGTACTAAATTTTAGATCAGTACCCCTAATTCAGGATATGATGATAAGAATACCAGATGAATAATGAGATAAATGTGATATTTGACCCGTACCCAGATTTGGGATACCGTACGATGGATTTACCGTACGAGTTTTATATTGATGATAGATTCGCACTCTTGACTCGAGAATATCATATTATATATATTGTATCATACGTGATACTATTGAGGCGGGATCACCGACTATTATATATATATATATATATCGACTCAGACTCAGGTGGTTTTCCTTACCTTTTACGACTAGTCTGTCAGTTTAGACCTGTAGTGTACTTAGTAGATGTTAGACTGGGCTCGAGTCATACTTATTTCCAAAACTAATGAATCATGAGTATTTTAAAGACAGGCCAAGGTATACTACGGATATTTCAAAAAACATACATTTTCTTAAAAACACCGTAGCCCTATTTTCTAAACACCACGATTCGTGTTATTTCAAATGCCAAAATATGACTCGATTATATAAATGTATATTCTTTATTACTGCGTTTACCATTCATTTTCCGCATATTCTTATTATTCGCACCGCATTGCATGCTTATTTGTGTTTTTGTAATTATTATGAAACCCATGCTGTTAGGACACCAGCACCATTACCGATGATGCGTATGCTCCACGTACACCTGCTTGCTGGCTCACACACATCATTATCGGTAATTGCCATGTCACGTACACATTAGAAAACACTATTCATTAGTATAAATTGTTAGCTGATAGTTTCGACATGGTACTAGTGTGCTTGCTTTTATACGATAGTTTAGACATTGCATTTATTACTGTGATTTTCATGTATATTTATATATTCATTTGCCATGATATTATGGGACAGTCCAGATTGCCGGAGCCCAATATTATAGAATTCATTGTTTAATTACCCTTAAGATTGGGATTTCGGATTTCCATGAGATTTCTGGATTCGGAGAACCCCAAGGATTTTATAAACTGATTATCATTTCAAAATGAAAGTTGTGGTTTTCTCATGATATGATTTGAGAGGAGTCCACCATGAGTTTTCTCGGCTCTTGAGCGATATGATACACCTGATTCGAGAAGGAGGAGGAACCGTTTGTGGGTGCATGGTGGACCCAGTACGGTACCCCGGGGCGAAAAGGTCGCAGATGATGGCGTTGAGCCCGGCAGGGGAGCACTACTGACCAGTGATTGTATTGTGATTCGACGGATATCTGGAGGATACTGATCGGAGTATGGGCCAGTTCGGATAACCGGAGCTCTAGATATTGAGATTCGAGGATACAGGCCAGTCCGGATTGCCGGAGCCTGAGATATTGAGATATTGGGATTTATATATTTTGTGTCGATGCTAGACACTGATTCCATATTGATTTCATTGATATTACCTCGATTTATTTATACAGATATCTCATTGAGATAAGAAAAATAGTTTTCTCATTTAGATGTATTTTGTTTTCATGCATTTATACATCATATATATGATATGTTGCTACCTGAGGCACTAACACGAGCATTTGGTATTACACGTATGTATAGATGTTTACCCTTGTCATTTTATCATGATTTAGGCCATATTATTTGAGGATATTACTGATCGTATGACCTAGGATTGAGTCATACATGCGATTTCTGCTCGGTGATATTTTCTACCCACGAGTTGGTAACTCACTCCCGTTGTGCCACAGTTTCTTGCAGGTTTTGGCCATACAGGTTTTTCCTTGGCGGCTTTGCCGATACACTACTTCATTCCGGGTGATTGCTTTGGTAGGTGGACTCACTTGTATCGTGGCCACCATTGTATATTTATTTATTTCAGTTGTATCTAGTAAACTCTATCAACCAGACTTGTATAATTATTAGACTTAGAAGACCAGTGTATATTCTTTCAACCTTAGATTCGAGCTTGTATTATTATGGTTTTCTTGATGATTTTGGGTTTCCTTTTGAGTTTTGATCCTCGCCCTTCGGCGTTGTATATTATATTGCTTGCGTGGTTGTGACCGCCAATTGGCGAAGAGCTAGCTCCCGCTTGGGGATGCCTTTATTCATATTATTCATGTTTGTACCCGTTTGGGGCCGGTATATACAAAGGAAACTCTGCCGAAATTTTCGGAAAAGATATGATGTTTTAAAAATGTTTACTACGACTTTCCAAAGTGATTATATGCAAACTTTAAAACAAGTTTTCCTTCATTTTCTTCTTTTAAATGGTTTAGATTTCTGGGTTTTTGGCTTACTTGAATTAGATGGGGTCCTATATACTTCATATGATTCAAGTGCCAGTCACGTGCCATTTCGGATCATGACATTACTACACCTAGTGCATAAGCCACTTCAGGGCGTGTACATAACATCGCATACATTATAGATCCTACAGCAGAAGCGTAGGGTATAATGCTCATGCAAGCTCTTTCTTCATCAGTCTTTGGGCAAAAGTCCTTAGAGAGAGTACCTCCATGACTAGCGGGTAAGGCACCCCGTTTGGAGTCTTCCATACTAAACCTCTTTAGGATGGTGTTAATGTACCTGGTTTGGGACAATCCCAACAACCTTTTAGATCTATCCCTATAGATCTTCATGCCCAATATGTACGAGGCATCACCCAGGTCCTTCATGGAGAACCTCTGTGATAAGAACAATTTGACCGATTGTAGCATAGGAACATCGTTTCCTATCAGAAGAATGTCATCCGTGTACAATACGAGGAATGCGACAGTGCTCCCTACAATCTTCTTATAACACAAGGTTCATCTGGATTTTTGACGAAATCAAACTCTTTGATAACATCATCAAAACAGATGTTCCAACTCCGTGATGCCTGCTTTAATCCATAAATGGATTAAGCAACCTACATGCTTTCCTGCTGCTCCCACTATCAATGAAGCCCTCTGGCTGAACCATATAAACGCACTCTTTTAAATCACCATTTAGAAAAGTAGTTTTAACGTCCATCTGCCAGATTTCATAGTCGTAGTAAGCAATAGCAAGTAGGATCCGAATGGATTTAAGTATGGCTACATGAGAAAAGGTTTCGTCATCATACAGTCCTGGTCTTTGCCAAAAACCTTTCGCCACAAGTCTTGCCTTATAGGTCTCCACCTGCCCATCTACACCGATCTTTCTCTTAAAGATCCATTTACACTCTACGGGTTTTACCCCAGAGGGTACAACATCCAAATTCCATACTTTGTTGGTGTACATAGACTCCATTTCGGATCTCATGGCATCCAACCACTTCATAGATTCACCACTCGTGATAGCTTGCTGAAAACTGGTAGGGTCATCATCATCCATGATGCAATCTTCTCCATCACCATCAACGAGAAAACCATAGTATCTCTCCGGTGGATGAGAAGTCCTACCAGATCTATGGAGTGGCTGAGGTTTATTAGGTTCTGTTGCAACATCAGGTTCAACCAAGTCTTCATTTGTAACTTGTGTATCTAAAACCTCTTCTAGATCTACCGCATTGCCATCAGTATCATTTGGAAAAATCCCATTTTATAAAAATGTGGCATTTCGAGAAACAAACACCCTTTGTTCCTCCTTGTGGTAGAAAAGATATCCATATGAATCTTTTGGATATCCCACAAATACACACTTGACTGATCGTGTCTTGAGTTTGTCCGGATTCTGTTTTTTGACAAAAGTCAAACAACCCCAAATCTTAACTCGCTTAAGAGATGGTCTCTTCGTATACCATATCTCATATGGAGTGGTAGACACGGTCTTGGTTGGAACCCTGTTCAACAGAAAAGCTGCAGTTTCCAATACATGCCCCAAAAAGGAGAGGGGCAACTCAGCATCACTCATCATGGATCGTACTATATCTAATAGGGTTCGATTCCGCCGCTCTGACACCGTTGTGCTGTGGTGTGTAAGAGGGAGTGAACTGAGAGAGAATCTCATTCTCTTTTAGGAAGTTCGAAAATTCTGTACTAAGATACTCTCCACCTCGATCTGATCGAAGTATTTTGATGCTCATTCCAGTTTGTTTTTCTACTTCAAGTTTGTACTTCTTGAATTTCTCGAAAGCTTCAGACTTATATTTTAATAAAAACACATGACCGAATCTTAAGAAATCATTAGTAAAAGTTATGAAGTAAGAAAAACGGCCTCTCGCATGTGTAGACTGGCCCACATACATCACTATGAATGAGGCCCAAGAGCTCAGTAGCTCTTTCTTCGTGTCCAGTAAACGGAGTTTTGGTCGTTTTCCCTTTGATACAAGACTGACAAGTCGCATAAGATTTATACTCAAAAGGATTTAAATATCCATCTTTATGAAACTTGTTTAGTCTTATTTCATTAATATGACCAAGTCTACAATGCCAAAGAAAAGTTTCATTTATTTCTGAAAATTTTCTTTTATTTGTGTGTTGTATGTTGAAAACTGTCTGTTGATTAAGGACGTATATCCCGTTATTAAGTGTACCACAACTAATCAACTCTTGATTCAGTTTAATGTTCATAACATTACGCTGCAATACAAAATGATATCCTTCATTGTCTAACAAAGAAACGGATATAATATTACAAAGCATGCTTGGTACAAAATAACATGGGTTCAAAACTAATATACAACCCGATGGCAACCCTAGGTGATACTCTCCCACTGAAACTGCATGTACATTGGAACTATTTCCAACTCGGAGAGTATGATTACCGGTTTTCAAAACTCTGCTATTTCTCAACCCCTACACAGAATTGCAGATATGAGAACCCGAACTGGTATCCAATACTCAGGAAGCAGAGTTTATAGAAAAACAGTTTTCAGTTACGAACACACCTGAAGCTAAAGTATCACCATATTTCTTTTTCTTGAGACCAAGGTACTCAGTACAGTTCCGCTTCCAGTGCCCCATCTTCTTGCAAAAAAAACATTCTCCTTTTCCCGACTCCGCAGCTTTGGATTTGTCTTTCTCCTTTGCCTTCTTGATTCCACCTCTTGACTTGGTGGATTTCTTCTTGTTCTTTCTCTTGGCCTTGTCTTTTGGGACGGAAGAGAAAGATTGTCCAACAAGCAGAGATGGAGACTTCGCTTTAAGCGTGCTCTCCGCATTTCTTAACATATTGAGAAGTTCGGGTAGTGACTTCTCCATGTTATGCATGTTGAAGTTCACTAGGAAAGGAGCAAAGGCAGAGGGAAGAGATTGTAGAACAATATCAGTATATTGCTCGTTCTCCATTGTCCATCCGAGGCCCTCAAGCTCTTCAATAAGAGCTATCATCTTCAAAACGTGATCACCTACTGAAGTGCCAGGAGCCATCCGCATCTGAAACAGCTTTCGAGACGCTTCGTATCGTAAGATACGAGATTGCTCCCCATACAACTCTTTTGTATGGAGAAAGATGGATTGAACATCCATCTCCTCGTGCTGCTTTTGATGTGTATTGTCCATCGATGCAAGCGCAAGGCATTTGGCAGTATCATAGTCAATATCCCACGTTTTGCGGATCTCCTTATCCGCTACAGAAGATTCGGGGCCTGGTTTGGGCGGGGCTGAGGTAGTGATGACATATGATATTTTATCATATGTGAGAGCAATGTTAATGTTCCTCAACCAGTCTTTATAATTCGGCCCGGTAAGCTTATTTTTCTCAAACAGTACCTTAAGTCCAGTCATGGTTATCTGCCATTAGGAGAGAGAAAAGAATACACTCAGCGAAAACTCTTGCAAAAATCAGATTGGTTATTTATCTTATCTAATCGATATTCCCCACTGCTTTTATCAAATTTTCCTTCATACCTTAAAAGGAAAAAATTAGACAGGATTAATTACATTCTGTAACTTCGCCAACTGTTCAGCCAGGCCAGTGCCGGTACTTCTGAGGGAGGTTCCCCGTGCTTTCACACGGACCTAATTAAAATAAACCTCATTTTCCCAGAGGCATAACCCCGTTGACACCTTTCTAGACACCTAATGGGTTAGTTAATTATAAAGTGCAAAACTCTTCCGGGAGCAACTATTGCTCACAGTGGGTCGGGATCCTACTATCACATAGAAGGTATGCAATCTCATTGCAAATTTCAACACTTGAAACTTCCGATATGGTTTTTACCCCTAGAACTTATGACCTTGACTATAATCAACATATCATAAGTACTAGTCAAGTTCTACCCGTCATTTCATGATTAATTAGACCCACTCATATGACCCTTGACTATAATCAACATAATCACATGAATGTCCTAATTAATCGCATCATATGCTGTGTAGGAAGATATCACTTAGCTACCGTATACTACGCCTTGACTATAATTAACATACGTAGCACGAATACTAAGTACTCTACTTCCTAAAATGACGGAGGGCTGCGAATAGTTTTTAAGAAAACTTTTAACGGTTTGAACTTGATATCGTTGTAGAATCCAATGATTTTAAAAGGAGTGGCTCAAGCTCCGCAATTTGAAAACTTGCTTTTTCATAAAAAGCCGAGTAGGTTTCAAATCTGATTCTACAACATCTTTTTAGGTTTCTTTTTGTTTACATTAATCTTGTTAATGCAGTCCCATCATTTAAGTCCTTATGCCATTACAGAAAAGAAACGAAAATAGAACGTACGCTTATGCCATCCGCATTCGCCACAATGTCCCGTTACGTACCGTTAGGTTACTTAACCAACGACATAACGGGGCGGGACTAGTGCGGATGCAAAACATAAGCAACGTTTATTATATATCATATATATAATATATATTATTCGTCTCAACATATAAAGTGATCACATCACAGAATATCAACAGCAGAAGCACATATATGAAAATACAAGATATACTAGGAGGTCCGTATTTTGTATTTAGCCAAAAATAGAAAATACGGATTCCACGGTCGCGATGAATAGCCAAGCCCACACCCCTAGACCCCCACGAGAGTGGCAACTGACCCTACCAATTCTAGAGTTTAGGAGACCCGGTCTCGACTCCTCGAGATGGCCTTCAACTGAACCCTAGAACCCGGTCACTTGTGCTCCCCTCCTTGGGTCTATCATAATGCGGAAAAGTAAATAATATACAACAATGGTTACATCATCCTCAACCCGGAAGTGCCCCAATAAAAGAATATTACATACAATTAATTTTATATGAATGAAAAGAAAAACTCTCATCTCACATAAACCCCCCAGCCATTCATTCACGGCGATCCTGTATATCATATCTCAGCAACACATAATATCACACATCATCAACGTAAGTATGTATGCGTACTCCAATTGTCGTTGATGTATAGCAAAGAAACCGGCGATATACCATATACTACATTTACGGTCGCAGAAAAGAAAGTGAAAAACTACAACAATTGGAATCAACACCGCTTTTAGACAGCATAAACCCGGAATATCACATATTCAGAATTTCATTCCTAACAATGCAAATTTTATATTTAGGTCTCAACCATGAAAACACCTTTTCAAAAGAAGTCGGGTAATTTAACAAGATTCCGATTCTACCGAGGCCAAAATATTAGATTTACACGCAATTAATTACTTTTCATAAAACTATTTAGTGTAGATTCCAATTATTGTATCACATTCACAAATATCTAAACAATGTTAAATGTTTCGATCGAATCAACAAATACCCATAAATTACCCCGAGAGCTCAACACTTGAGTAAAGCTAAAATACCTAAAAATGTGCCACCGTGTCTATGGACCAATCGTAGAAGGGTTAACCCTTGCCTCACCTATGGCGCCACAGGACTACAGCAAATCCTAAGGTTTAGCCGCGGCCATGGTCATAGAATCGAGTTAGGGTTATGTTCCTCTAGAGGGTTCATAGGGTTACTTGCATGAACATTCAAATATATTTAACTTAGGAAATTCCAACACTTGGAAAATTTCCAGCGAGAGCAATGAGGGGGTGATCGATGTTCGCTCGAACTGTTTAGCATCGTCCAAGTTACCAAAACAATGTTAAAGTTACGACTACAAAATACTCCGAATTAGCCCCTAAGCAAAATTAACATCACATGAAATTTTGGTCTAAACAAACAACACTTGAAACGCCAAAATCTACAGACCAGAGCACCAGAGCAAAACGAGACAATTCTGGGGAAGGGGGGCCGGCCAGGCCGGATTTCTGGGCTTGGTGGCCGGTTCAAAACCGGTAGAATCCCTTCGTTTTTCTCTGGTGTTCTCAGTGCAGCACATACAAGCTTTTGCAGTTACTAAAAATTTTTTTCGAGCCCGTTTTAAAAACGACAGAGAGCACTTTTCAGGGTTGCAAAAATTGTTAATTCGGAGTTGTTTCGGTTTCGTAATTAATCAAACATTGTCTAAGTTTCTAGCTTGGCTCTGATGTAGGGTTCCTGGGCATACACATGAGGTTCTACAACTGATCAAACATGTCCAATTCAAAATTTTCTATGTGCCAAAGAACCCTAAACCTAGATCGTTAACTAGAAGTAAGGCGAAACATGCAAGTAAACAACTTTATTGCTAAGTGAAAGGGACTACAACCTTTGTAGATCCGGTCCTCCATTTCTCTAGCTCCGTGATGACGTCCCTCCGCTGCGATGATCGGATCCCGGACTCTAGCGTCGGTTTCATCGGAGAAATGGGCGGGCTAGGTCGTCGACTTCGATGCCGAAGATGATCTACGTCGAGGCAACTCAAGATCAAGCTCCATCTTCACTTGGTCATAGAACTTGTGAAGATAACACACTCTACTACATGGCAAGTGGTAGAGGATGAAGAAATAGGAAGTGGGTTCACTTTGGATTTGGATTTCTCACTCTTTTGATCATGACACCATTGTAGGTAGCATGGTTTCTTCTTCTTGAAGAAGAAGAAGAAGAAGAAAAAGAATATGATAAGCATAATAAAATCAATTGATTAATAATAAATCAAGTGATCTTATCATATAGCAACCATGGGTTAGTGTAACTAGTGTAGAGACTAAACTAGGGTTTAGGTGAATGGTTAGGTTTAGGAAAAAACAAAATGGTTTGAACTTTTCAAAGCTTCATGAAGCTTCAAATAAAAAACAAAGAATTCCACCATTTTATTTTTGCCAAAATGGATGGATAAATAAATAAATAAATAAATAATAACCCTAACCATTAACCTAAACATGGTTCAAAGTATACACACACCCAAGTTTGCATGTATCATCAAACATGATACAAAATAGTGCACAAACATATATCATATATACAATGTGCACAAACAAGTGAGAAAAATAATCTTAAGTGAACCAATACTAGTTAATGTAAAGTAATATATCAAATATATAATTATACATTAAATCATTAAATCAACACTTGATTTAACGATCCGGTCATATCGCATATGACCGACTAATATCCAATGTATCGACTTATCGAATCAATCCTCGATTCGATAATTAGGTTATATCGTATACAACCAATCGATACATTCATCGCGAGAATAGAATATGGTATCACATACACGCATTATTCTCGGTCCCGCATATATCTCATATGCGCTCCTATTTCGTTTCGCTTGAGCCAGGAAACCTCTGTGTAGGACTCTAAAGACTCGTCAATACGCCGGCAGCAGGTGATGATCATATCAAAAACCCACAAGCCGCAAGCGGTCTGCTAAACGTAACGGCCACCCGGGTATTGGGCGATCAGAAGATCAACGAGCAAGCCCGCTCACACTGCTGTGAATCAGACCAGCAACACTTACCGTACAGTCCGGTCTGTTCGTCTGGTATGTCGCATATCTCGCCTAGGGGCGGTAAACGTCAGACCCCAATAGCTTGATAAGTCATGCCGATGTAAGGTCCATAACAAGCGTGAAACTACTGATAACTCTTACCAGTATATCACAGCAACCCTGGTCAGGGATTTCCAGTTATGTCCAGTCGTGCATAGCGCAACATCAACCCCCAATACCGGAAGAGACGAATCCCCTCCTATCGCTCATTGCCTCCATGTGAATCGGGACTGTACCCAAAAACCACCTGTTTGCACAACTCAGTAGAACCGTGGTAGGGTGGAAATCAAAGCACAGTGGGAGACACACAAGACTCTATGACGATCTCGGGTCAACAGACTAAGCTGTACCAGTGTCACCAGAGAACTGCCATCTGACGTGAGGTATAATACCATCTGGGAGTTCTCGGCGAGTCCGTTCAGTGTACTCAGTCACCACTGAGCACCCGCAAACCATCTCTGATGTCAAACACCAATGGATATGGGATCATCCATCGCCCATCACATGGGTCGAGAGGATATACGCTAGTCTACTCTGGAATATCGATGCCCCATCTCGATATTCCCACGACTAGGAACATTGAAGGATGTACTCATGGACTACCCAGGCCCCACTAGTATGATCTACATCATAGTCCTGGAAGTCGAGTACACATCCTAAGGGCTTTATCAACATGTAACAGAGAGACTGAAAGTATACATGTTAAGATAAAGAGCAACCAGATAGCGTACTATCATGTCGAGCAAGAAAGTCCTACCTATATATGTCCCAGCATCCACTACAATATACATCCAATGTACAGTAATGGCCTCTAGGGCATACATATAACTAACAATCTCCCACTTGCACTAGGGCCATCTGTAGCAGTGGTTGCAGTAGCTAATACTTAACCATCCCTTAAAAGTCTCTCTTTGGGAATAGGCCTTTGGAGTGGATCCGCCGTGTCGTTCTCTGAGTCTGATCTCCCAACCTCGATCACCCTGGAGATCAACTATCTCCATGATCAGGTGATGCTGCCTCAGAATATGTCTGGGTCACTGATGGGACTGGGGTTCCTAGGCCAAAGCCACACTTCTATTGTTACATAATGGTAGGAACCTAGTTCATCTTATGAACCAATATACACCCAAACTGTCTCTTTGGTAGTATCTTTAATAGCGATGTTACCAGCCTTTATCGTCTAGTTTGCCACGGTATCTAGCTTGGAACTCTTCCAACATACCGTCCCTCTACTGAGGCTAAAGACAATGCCTGCGACTGACATTCAGTCGTTCTTATCACCCTGGAACCTTTCCAGTGATTCTCCCCAGGATCGATTGATACTATCTTACTACAGTTAGTGAGAATCCTAACATCCATTTAGATCTATCTCATAGACCTAAATCCCAGGATTTAGGAGGTATCAACTTTATCCTATTTGGAGAATCCTTGTGATAAGAGGAGATTGACCGTGCGTAGCATAGGAAACTCTTTTCTTATCATGAGTATGTTGTCCACGTACTCTACGAGGATCACTACCATACTCCCTACTATCCATTTGTATATACAAGGTTCATCTACCTATTTTGATGAAGTCAAACTCTTTGACTAGTACATCAAAACAGATGATCCAACTCCGCGATGCTTGCTTTATTCTGTAAAGCAACTTGCACACGTTTCCGCTGTTCTCACTGTTTACGAAGCCCTCTGGCTGTGTTCTTATAGACGTTCTTTTCTAAATCAGTATTTAGAAAAGCAGTCATGACACCCAACCACCAGATATCGTAGTCATGGTATGTAGCAATGTTAAGTAGGATCCGGATGGACTTAAGCATAGCCATTGGAAAAGGTTTCATCATTATCCACGCCTGGTCGATGACGAAAACCTTTAACAAGTCTACTTTTGAAAGTCTCAACTTTTCCATCTACACCAAGTAATCTTCTCAAGATATACTTGCTCCTGATGGGGATTTAACCCTTCAGATATAGCAACCAAAGTCCATACTTTGTTGGTGCATAAGGATTCCATCTCAGATCACTAAGCATCCAGCCATTCTTACAGAGTCCCTACTCTCGATGGCCTGCTCGAAACTAGTTGGGTCATCTCATGATGCATTCCCCGCTCCCACTATCATCGAGAAACCGAAGTATCTCTCAGACGGATGAGGAACCCTGCTAGTTCGGCGGAGAGGCTGAGGTTCGTCAGGGATTATTGAATCCTTTGGTTCCGTCAAATCATCAGCCGTAGTTTGTATAGCTGGAACCTTTCCAGTTCTACTTAACAGACCTTGCCTCGAGCTTGTCCGGATTTTGCTTTTAGACATAGTCCGGACAATCCCAAATCTTAACCAACTTAAGATATGGGCTCTTCCCTTTCCATATCACATATGAAGTGGTAGGCAACTGATTTGATTTGAATCCAATTCAACAGGTATGCAACTTCTCAAGTGCACAACCCCAAAAGGAAATAGGCAACTCAGTAGTACTCATCATAGAGCACACCATATCTAATATGGTGCGATTGCTCCGGCCCGATACACCGTTGTGCTGTGGTGTATTCAGAGGAGTAATACGGAGAGAGAATCTCATTCTCCTTTAGAATAGTCCAAGAATTCTATGCACAAGTATTCCCTGATCTTATCATAGGACATAATACTTATACCCGGTTGTTGGTTCTCTATTTCTAACTTATATTCTGTGAATATCTCAAAAGGTTCGGACTTGTGTTTCAACAGGAACATATGTCTGAATCTTGAGAGATTATCAGAGAATGTAATGAAATATAAAGAACCGGTCCTGGCATGTGTAGACAGGGGACCTTACATACATCATCATGTATCAGTCCCAAGAGTTCACTAACTCTTTCTCTGTTTCCATTAAACAGAGCTATGGTCATCTAATCTTTGTGACATGACTGGCAAGTTTCACAAGATGTAAATTCAAACTGATTTAAATATGCATCTAGAATGTAACTTAAGCTAGTCGGGTCGCATTGATATGACCTAGTCTACAATACCATAAGAAGGAATCGTTCATTTCTGAACTCTTCCTCTTGTGTGTGTTCCGTATATTAGGAACTGTAGCTTGATTTAGAACGTCAATGCTTTTAGATAACGTGCCTGAACCGATCAACTTTTGATATAGGAAATGTTCAAAACATTATCCAACAATACAAAATTATATCATTTCTTTACTAATAAAGAGACTGATATGATTTTGTATATCAGGTTCGGTATCTAATAACATTTGTTCAGAATTAATGTATTGGTAATACAGGGTGACAGTGACCAACAGACTTGGCTGCAACACTTGCCCCGTTTTCTGTCTCATGAAACTTATCACCCGTTCTCAGTTCTCTGCCTTTCTGTAGCCCTATGTAACAGATTACATATCTGAGATCCTGATCCGGTATCAGATACTCAGGACGCAGAGGATACTGAGAAACAGTTCTGTATAATGAACACACCCGAAGGAGATGCATCATATGCACTTTCTTCGTTTGGACGGCATAGGAATTCTGGTATTCCCCTATTTCCTGCTCTGTCTTATAACAATTATAAGTTGGAGCGGGACCAACGTTCCCCAGCTCAGTATAACAAGCGGGTTCGGTCAATACATCCATATTATTATCTTGATTAAGGCGTGATATGGTCGCTACCTGGAGAGAGAGGGAAGAAAACACTCTGCATGCGCTCTTGCAAGATTAGAATGGTTATTTATTTTATCTAATCAGGATGGCTCCCACTGTTTTTATCAAATCTTCCTTCAAATCCTAAAAGGAAAGACTAGCCGGGATTAATTACACTCTACAAGTTCGCCAATCTTTCAGCCAGGCCAGTGTCGGTACTTTGAGGGAGGTTCCCCGTGCTTTCGCACGGACCTAATTACAGTAAACCTCGTTTTCCCAGAGGCGTAACCCCGTTGACACCTTTCTAGACACCTACTTGATCGGCTAATTGTAAAGTGCAAAACTCTCCCAGAAGTAACAATTACTCGCAGTGGGTATCGGGATCCAACTATTATATAGAAGGTATGCAATCTCATTGCAAATTTCAACACTTGAAACTCCCGATAAAGGTTTTTACCCCTAGCACCTATGACCTTGGCTAAGGTCAACAAATCATAAGCACTAGTCAAGTTCTACCCGTCATTTCGTGATTAATTAGACCCACCCACATGACCCTTGGCTAAGGTCAACAAAGCCACATGACTGTCCTAACTAATCGCATCATATGCGGTGTAGGAAGACATCACTTAGCTACCGTACACTACGCCTCGGCTATGGTCGACAAACGTAGCACGAATACTAAGTACTCTACTTCCTAAAATGACAGAGGGTTGCGGATGGTTTTTAAGAAAACCTTTAACGCTTTGAACTTGATCTCGTTGCGGAATCAAATGGTTTTTAAATGGAGTGTTTTTGAGGCTTTTCTAGTTTTGCTAAAGGGGTCACTCCCGGTGAAGGGATCGTCGGCCCTTTCCTCATCGAATAAGGTGCAGGATATATCATATATACCGCTGTGCAAAGCAGAAACTATAGAAGCAATCAAAAGACAAACCGAGAGTTGTAGCATCTGCCAGTTATTGCTAAAGGAGTCACTCCCGGTGAAGGGATCTCGGTCCTTTCCTTATCGAATAAGGTGCAGGATGTTCTACAAGGAACACCGCGATGCAAAGTAAGAACTGTAGCTACCTGTTTTATTTTTTATTTTTTTGAAATTCGATTCCACAACATCTTTTAGGTTTATTTTCTTTCATTAATCTCATTAATGAATGTCCCATCATTTAAGTCCACCTAAACATCACAGATAAATATAACGTACGCTTATGCCATCCGCATTCGCCTCGATGTCCCGTCTGCACCTTAGGTTAGGTAACTAACGCCAGAGCGAGGCAGGGCTAGCGCGTGTGTAAAACATAAGCAATGTCTATATAATATATCATGTATACTATATACAATATCTATCTGATCAAATCACATGATCACATCACAAATAACGCAGCATAAAATATCATATGAAATATTGGATATACTAGGACGTCCGTGTTTTTAATACGAGCCGGTATAAAACACGGATTCCACGGTCGCGATGAATAGCCAATCCCACACCCCTAGACCCCTACGAGAGCGGTAAGCAACCCTACCAATTCTAGGGTTAGGAGACCCGGACTCGACTCCTCGAGATGGTCTCCCACTGGACCCTAGAACCCGGTTACTCGTGCTCCCCTCCTTGGGTCTATCCTAATGCGGAAAAGTAAATAATATACAAAAGGTGACATCTTCCGCAACCTGGAAGTGCCCCAATAAAAGAATATTACATACAAGTTTTTACATGAATGAAAATGAAAAACACTCGTCTCACATAAAAACCCCCGGCTATCCAAACACGACGATCCAATATAACATATCCAGCAACACATAACATCATATGTCATCAGCGTAAGTAAATATGCCCACCCTAATTGTCGTTGACATATAGCAACGAAATCAGCGATATCACATATTACACTTACGGTCGCAGAAAAGAAAGTGTAAAACTACAACAGTTGGAATCCGCAACCTCCTTAGACATCGCATGCCTAATCAAATGAATTCCTTAGACATCGCATACCTAACAATTATAAACCCTGCATTTTAGTCTCATTATCGAAAACTCTTTTCAATATCAAGTCGGGCAATTCAACAGGATTCCCGACATTCAAAACGAATGCTCGTCGCAAACTTTAGTAGACGGCCGCACCCCCGATGCCGTCGACGAAGTACACCAAGGCGAAACACCGCTACCGCGAGCACCCGAACGGATGCTTTCGGCGACGGGGTTCTCCTACAGTCACTTGGTCGAGGCTATGGGGTGTAGCTGTTTATTAAGTTTACCGGTGAGTATCCGCGTACGCTATGTGATTGCGACGGACTTTTGATCACATCAAAATCCCGTGGTAACCAATCAAGTGAGACTAAAGTGCTATATTTATAACATTCATTCAGTTATCTCATAACTACTTGTGGATTCCAAATATTGTATCACATTCCAGATAAATAGAAAATGTTAAACTTTCCGATCAAACAATCAAACACCCAAGTTTTCCTGAAATAGCTCAACATATGAAATAAGTTTAAAAACATTCACTTCATGCCTCAGTACCAACGGTCCAGCCGTAGAAGGGTCAAACCAACGCCTCACATGTGGCACGCCGTACTGCCCCAAACCCTAAGGTTCAAAGGGCAGTTCAAGACGGTCACATAATCGAGTTAAGGTTTGTTGTCTTCTAGAGGGACCATCGCGTTACTTGCACTACTTAGAACGTCATTAAACTACGGAAAAATCCAACAATTGGAAATTTCCCGGCAGGGGGAAAAAGTGGGTATTTATATCCGGTCGAACTTTTTAACATATTCTAAAATTACCCGAAAAAACATATAGACAAAGTTTAACAATCCGATCGAATCTACGAACTCCCAATAGAACCCAGAAAACTCAACTCTTGAGTGCAAATTAAAAAATACCCAGAAAACAGAGAAAACTCAAAAGGACATTACTGTGTAAAATTCGATAAAGGATGCTTCCGTACGGCCGCGGAACCGCCGCACTAGCCATGCTTGTGCCGCGGTTCCGCGGCGGTTTGATTGACTTGGGCTCTCGTTTTGCACAGTAACTCCTAGAAAACCCTACTGATTTTTCTGCATATTTTTAATTCACAAAAATCCACAGTTTTCAAAAATGTACAGAGAGTGGATTTGGATTAGGGTTTCGGGTTTGATCGGGTTTCTAACTTCGTCTACTCATCGCCTAAGGCTCTAGCTAGGCTCTGATACCACTGTAGGGTTCCTGGGCACACACATAAGGTTCTACAACTGATCAAACATGTCCAATTCAAAATTTTCTATGTGCCAAAGAACCCTAAACCTAGATCGTTAACTAGAGGTAAGGCGAAACATGCAAGTAAACAACTTTATTGCTAAGTGAAAGAGACTACAACCTTTGTAGATCTGGTCATCCACTTCTCTAGCTCCGTGATGACGTCCCTCCGCTGCGATCATCGGATCCCAGACTCTAGCGTCGGTTTCATCGGAGAAATCGGCGGGCTAGGTCGTCGACTTCGATACCGAAGATGATCTATGTCGAAGCAACTCAAGATCAAGCTCCATCTTCACTTGGTCATAGAACTTGTGAAGATAACACACTCTACTACATGGCAAGTGGTAGAGGATGAAGAAATAGGAAATGTGTTCACTTTGGATTTGGATTTCTCACTCTTTTGATCATGACACCATTGGAGGTAGCATGGTTTCTTCTTCTTGAAGAAGAAGAAGAAGAAGAAAAAGAATATGATAAGCATAATAAAATCAATTGATTAATAATAAATCAAGTGATCTTATCATATAGCAACCATGGGTTAGTGTAACTAGTGTAGAGACTAAACTAGGGTTTAGGTGAATGGTTAGGTTTAGGAAAAAACAAAATGGTTTGAACTTTTCAAAGCTTCATGAAGCTTCAAATAAAAAACAAAGAATTCCACCATTTTATTTTTGCCAAAATGGATAAATAAATAAATAAATAAAAACCCTAACCATTAACCTAAACATGGTTCAAAGCATACACACACCCAAGTTTGCATGTATCATCAAACATGATACAAAATAGTGTACAAACATATATCATATATACAATGTGCACAAACAAGTGAGAAAAATAATCTTAAGTGAACCAATACTAGTTAATGTAAAGTAATATATCAAATATATAATTATACATTAAATCATTAAATCAACACTTGATTTAACGATCCGGTCATATCGTATATGACCGACTAATATCCAATGTATCGACTTATCGAATCAATCCTCGATTCGATAACTAGGTTATATCGTATACAACCAATCGATACATTTATCGTGAGAATAGAATACGGTATCACATACACGCATTATTCTCGGTCCCGCATATATCTCATATGCGCTCCTATTTCGTTTCGCTTGAGCCAGGAAACCTCTGTGTAGGACTCTAAAGACTCGTCAATACGCCGGCAGCAGGTGATGATCATATCAAAAACCCACAAGCCGCAAGCGGTCTGTTAAACGTAACGGCTACCTGGGTATTGAGCGATCAGAAGATCAACGAGCAAGCCCGCTCACACTCCTGTGAATCAGACCAGCAACACTTACCGTACAGTCCGGTCTGTTCGTCTGATATGTCGCATATCCCGCCTAGGGGCGGTAAACGTCAGGCCCCAATAGCTTGATAAGTCATGCCGATGTAAGGTCCATAACAAGCGTGAAACTACTGATAACTCTTACCAGTATATCACAGCAACCCTGGCCAGGGATTTCCAGTTATGGCCAGTCGTGCATAGCGCAACATCAACCCCCAATACCGGGAGAGACGAATCCCCTCCTATCGCTCATTGCCTCCATGTGAATCGGGACTGTACCCAAAAACCACCTGTTTGCACAACTCAGTAGAACCGTGGTAGGGTGGAAATCAAAGCACAGTGGGAGACACACAAGACTCTATGACGATCTCGGGTCAACAGGCTAAGCTGTACCAGTGTCACCAGAGAACTGCCATCTGACGTGAGGTATAATACCATCTGGGAGTTCTCGGCGAGTCCGTTCAGTGTACTCAGTCACCACTGAGCACCTGCATACCATCTCTGATGTCAAACACCAATGGATATGGGATCATCCATCGCCCTTCACATGGGTCGAGAGGATATACGCTAGTCTACTCTGGAATATCGATGCCCCATCTCGATATTCCCACGACTAGGAACATTGAAGGATGTACTCATGGACTACCCAGGCCCCACTAGTATGATCTACATCATAGTCCTGGAAGTCGAGTACACATCCTAAGGGCTTTATCAACATGTAACAGAGAGACTGAAAGTATACATGTTAAGATAAAGAGCAACCAGATAGCGTACTATCATGTCGAGCAAGAAAGTCCTACCTATATATGTCCCAGCATCCACTATAATATACATCCAATGTACAGTAATGGCCTCTAGGGCATACATATAACTAACATCTGATACCACTATATGGATTCTTTAGCACCATGCCTAGGGTTAGGATTGCATCACACATGCTATAACAAAAATTTAGGGGGTGCTAAACAATCCAACCATGAATCGAACTAGAAAAATAGAGTAACAACATATAGTATCTTATACTAAGTTGTGTCTAACACTAAGAGGTAAGTAATACAACCTTTGAAGACCTCTTCTTGTGACTCCTTGGATCGAGTAGGGTTTGAACCGGTTGGCTTAAATCCTTCCAAGTCCACGATGATCCACCACGAAGTCCCTTTGCTCAATCTCCTAGCTCCACTTGATCTTTGAAGAAATGGAGCAAACATCTTTCACTAATGGGCTAGACTAGTATAGATTGGTGATGTGGGTTTGTATCTCTCTCAAAAACCTTTTCTTTTTAAGTTCATCCCTCACTTTTGAAACCCTAGAGAGCTTGAAGGAGAGAGGAAGAAGGAGATGGCTCAAACCTGACTCTAGTAAGAATAATGCAACATAATCCAAATGAGTTAGAATCATGTCATGCTAAACTATGGTTACAAAATATCTAGATATTTTGTGACTTGAGGTTAAGTAAAACCATAGGCTACAAAACCATGGGCAATGATACCATAGTATTGACTTTGGTCAACACAAGAAAGAGAGTTGACTAGTCAACCATGATTTTATTCCCATTTTGCTTTTCTCAAATAAACAAAATATATAAATATGTTACCATGTGATTCTTGCATTGCCACCACCAATGTATTATCAACCATGACACATGTATGCTTTCATGTGTACATCCATATCAACATATACATACACTCATGCATGCATCATAAAGAAATATGTTTTAATAAATGAGCTAATGGACTTAATATTAAATCAACACTTGATTTAATAACCCGGTCATATCACATACGACCCGTCCAATAGTAAACGCCCGATTAAAATACTGTATCCAATACACACATTTAATCGAGCTCCCGCACATATCACATATGCACCCCACATCTTTTCGCCTGAGCTAGGAGACCCTTTTGTGGGACTCTAAGACTCGTCAATACGCTAGTAGTAGGTAGTGATCACATCACATGCCCACAAACCGTCAGTGGCATAAGCTGTACGTAACGGCTCCCAGGTATTGAGCGATCAGAAGAAACACAAGCAAACCTGCTAAAACTCCCGTCGAGCCAACTGGCAACACTTACCGTACAGTCCGATCTCTTCGTCAGATATGCTGTATGTCAAGTCTAGGGATGGTATCGTCGACCCCATTAACTCAATAAGTTATGCCGTTATATGGCTCATAACAGATCGAGAAATTACTGATAACACTTATCAGTAAATCTCAGCAGCCCTGGCCAGGGACTTCCTGTTATAGCCAATCGCACATAGTGCAACATCAACCCCCAATACTGGGAGAGACAAAACCCCTCCTATCACTCATTGCCTCCATGTGCCTCGGGACTGTACCTAAAATCCATCTGTTTGCACGACTCAGTAGAGCCGTGGTAGGGTGGAGATCAAAGTACAGTAGGAGGACACACAAGACTCTATGACGATCTCGGGTCTACAGACTAATCTGTACTAGTGTCACCTGAGAACTACTATCCGACGATAGATATAATACTACATATGAGTTCTCGGCAAGTCTGTTTAGTATACCCAGTCTCACTGAGCACCCGTATACAGTCTTTGGTGTCACACACCAATGGATATGGGATCATCCATCGCCCATCATATGGGACAAGTAACGTATACGGTAGTCTTCTCTGGTAATATCGATGCCTTGTCTCGATACACCCACGACTAGGAACATTTTAAGGATATGCTCACAAACTACATATGTCTCACTAGTATGATCCACATCATAATCTCAGCAGTCAAGCAAATATCCTAAGGGCTTTATCAACATGTACCAAATGAGTGAAAGCATGATCAAATGCATATGTCAAGATAAAGTACAACCAGATAGCATACTATCATGTCGAGCAAGAATGTCCCCTGAACACACACACACACATACACTGATATATACACTATCACATAATGGCCTCTAGGGCATACATATATCCAATATATACCACAATCATATTTCATATGCATCCTCATGCACATTGATATCATCACCTAGGACACTTGCACCTTACCAATGGTTCATGTCGCACGTGCACTATTTTATACGAACACACGCCATTGGTAATTGCTATGTCACGAACACTATAGAACTTGCTTAATAATCGGTATTTTGCATGTGCATCATTATTGATATGTAGTTACCATGTCATTCATCTCATTGCATCATATTGATATCACAGACATTCACTATCATTGACTTATGCATATATTGTGATTCTTCTTGGAGATTTCCGTATTCATGAGATTTCTAGATTTGGAGAAAACTGCAAAAAGACTTTTATAAACTTATGATCATTTTAAAATGGAAATTGCGGGTTTCTCGTGATATGATGTGTGGCGTCCACCATGAGTTTTCTCGATTCTTGAGCCACGTATGTATATTTACTCGATTCGAGAAGAGAGGTGACACCGTCTGCGGATACATGGTGGACCCGGTAAGGTACCCCGAGGCAAGAAGATCGTATAGAGAGATGGTGAGCCTAGCAGGAGAGTACTACCTACCGGTGATTATTGACCCGGTGGAGATCAGGAGGATACCGACCGGAGTCGTGCGATTTGACAGATTTGAGGGCTGATCCGAGAGACGGCACCCGACATATTGATATATTGAGTGTCGATACTTGATACGGGATTCTGTCTTTCTATTGATGATATTTTGGTTTTACCATACTGAAAATCTTCTAAAATAAAACTTGGTCTTTCTTATATCAGATTGTACCAAGATTTCACGCTTGATCATTTATTCATGTCACATTCATATTAGTACATCGCATCATACTTTACATATAGTTTTTCGACACATTTGCATGCATATATGCGATTGTCTCATTAGATGTTACTTACTATTCACGAGTTGGCAACTCACTCCCATTGTGCCACAGTGTCTTGCAGGACCCACCCGTCAGCATAGTCGCGGCGGGCGCACTGCTTCTTCTTCTGCTTCGCTTGGCTTCGACTTTTAGGTGGGTTTTGTGAGGATATTCTTTTGTTCCCACCATATATATTTACTTCTGTATCTAGTACACTCCATCTATCATTTGTATATTGACCTAGACTATGAGACCGTGAGGCTTGTATTATTTGATATCTGGTGTCGAGCTCGTGTGAGTCGACTTTATGCTTTTCTGATTCTTTCTTTTATATGATTTTTCACATTATTATGATATATCTTGCATGTGGTTGTGTTCTGCCATACGGCGAAGAGCTAGCTCCTGCTTGGGGATGCCTTTTTATCATTGCTTATATATATATTCATGTATGTATCGGTTTAGGACCAGTTTTTACAAAGGAAAATCTGCCAAAATTTTCAGAAAACTTGATGCTTTTAAATGGTTTTTGATGTAACTCTATTTTGTTAAAATCAGCCTTTTAAAAACAAGTATTTTATCACTCTATTCATTTCACGGTTTAAATTATGAGATTTTGGCTTACTTGAATTATGTTACGCCTCTAGACGTTGCGTGATTTAAGTGCCAGTCACGTTTCCACATTCGGGTCATGATAAAGTTGGTATCAGAGCGTTAGGTTTTACTTTTCTGAGTGTAGAATGACCCTTGGTATGATGGAGTAGGTGACTTATGCAGAGTGACGCAGCATGTGTATGTTCCGCGGCATACTCACGATATGATACTCCGCCTAAGTGACCTTAGGATATATAATTGCTTATGACTCCTTCTTTGATTCCATATATCCTTTTGATTCGCCTGCAATATTCTTATCAAATCTTGTTTCTTATTCCAACCACTATGCCGTCGAAGGCTATGAGGGCCCAGAGGGCCGTCGCCAGAAATGAGATTAGAGCGGGCTCATCTGAGATGAGGACCGACCAGGGCGGTACGCCTACCCCTCAGGGATAGATTGATCCCCCCTTCACCAGCCCGGATTGTTAGGCTGGAGGTGAGTATTCAGGATTTATGCCAGATGGTTGGATCTTTAGTTGAGGCCAGCCAAGCACCGAGATCTGATGATGTTCCTTCTACTATGGAGACTGTGATAGTACCTGTTACCCAGACAGCTGTACATGCCGCTACTGAGACTATCACAGTATCACTACAGGAATTTTTGAGTCTGAAGCCTCCAGTTTTCACCGGCACATACGCAGCAGAGGATTCACAGACGTTCCTCAACAGGATGGCCAGGATTTGTCACTCACTGAGATGTTCCGATGAGAGATCAGTCGAGCATGCGAGCTTTCGTCTGGAGGGTCTTGCCCAGACGTGGTGCGAGTCAGTTGAGAGAGGTCGAGCTGCAGGTCTACCTCCTATGACCTGGGATGAGTTCACGGCGGCGTTTCTTGCTCGTTTCTTTCCGAAGAGCGTCAGGGATGCTCGAGCTTGTAGTTTTGAGTCTTTGCGCAAGACTTCTGGGATGACCATATCCGAGTACGATGTTCAGTTCACTCAGCTGTCCAAATATGCTCCTTACCTGATGGACACTGAAGAGAAACGCATAAAGAGATTCGTAGGAGGCCTTGACACACAGTTATTTCTTTCTATCGGCGTCGAGCACTTTGACACATATGCAGCAGTGATAGATGCAGCTATATTAGTGGAGGAGTGTTGTAACGCCTTAGAATTTCGATTAGTGTTAATTAGATGATAATGCGGGTTTTTGGTAAAAAGTTTACCAATTTGGGTTCCTCACATTTTATAACATTTAATTAATAATTTATTATTATTTGTTATGGATTGCATACACTTGTGCATGTTTATGTGAGGGCGTGTTTGTGTTAATCTAGATTAGTAACCATGACAATTTAACCTAATCCAATCCTTTTTTAAATCTTGACCTAAACCTCTTGATATTTTGAGAGAGATATTTTCTATGGTTTTGTTTGGATGAGAGGTGGCATGGTGAGTCATGCTTGCATTATTGTGTCAGTTAATGCAAGGGTGCACTCACCCCTTACACTCACCTCTCTCTCATTTCTCTCATTCACTATCTCTTTCTCATTTCTTTCATCTCCTCTCTCATCTCAACTGAACACTTATCATTCCCTTCACAAATCTTCACAAATCCATCACTAAACTTCACAAAAACTCACCTAAATCACTTCACAAGCATTGTTTTGCCTCTTGGATGCCTTGGAGCTTGGAAAGCTAGGATTTTTGAGTTTGTGGGAGTAAGTAATGATCTCTTTCTGTTAAGTTAGTCTTTTTAGTGTTGCATAGCTTGTTAGTTTCAGTTTAGAATCTTAGTGTATCGTTTCGTGCAAATATCATATTTTTTAGTGTAGTTTTGGGTCTCGGATGATCTGCTATTAAACCAGATATTTGTTGGAAAAGTTCCCATCATAGTGACCTAGTATGGTAACCTAGAAGATACCCTCAAAATACGAGACCATTCCCGTATAGACAGGCCGCGGATTTAATGGTTCTGGCCGCAATTTGCGGCCAGAGTGGCGGCTGGGGGATTGTGTTTTGGGGTAGGGGTTAGTGGTGTAGTATGTGGTCTTGTGGTATGTGCAACTTTTACAAATTGTTTGTGTAGCAAAATCTGGGATCACTTTCTTGTTTTCTAGTGTTTCGTTTACGCGCGTTACGTTATCCGATACGGTTCGTGTTCTGTGTAGCTGTTGCTCTGGTTGGTTTCGCTGTGTCGCTATGCACGTTAGCCACTAGATGAACACTTGAGAGTTTGTTTGGATTTTTCGCGTCGGTCAAACGTAGTTTGTACGTGTTATTGGTCATTTGGTAATATACATACTTGTTATTTTTTTTATGTTTTAGGTTCGCAGGCGGGGACTTTGGACACTACGAAGAAGGGGAAACAGGTGGTTGTTTTTACTTAGCCAGGAGCGTTAGTGAGTAGATTTAACATCTAAAGGAGAATCGTCCGCATGGCGTTATGCGTCTGGGCTAGATTAAATGACATGACTATTAGTTAGAAGTATACGGATATTGATTGTGCATGTATACCTTTGTTGCATATCTCATTTACATATGGTGTAGAGACTTAGTACTAATGAGACACAACACCATTATTGACGGTTCATGTTTCACGAGCACTAATTGTATGCTATACACACCGTCGATAATTGCCATGATACGAACGACACCTATACATATGTGATATTGTATTGTTTAGGGATATTGAGACATGATCCTTATTTTCCTTCGTGCATATGACATATAGCATACCTGTATACCTACATGCTTACACATATGCCTTGACATGCTTACATGCTAGTTACCCATATACTTATATGGTATTGTACTATTAGTGATAGGTATATACACATATGAGACATAACTATATGTACATCTTGCATACATACTTACACTTATACCTGAAGGGTATTACATCATTACTGATAGGTAGATACATATACCTTGCTATACCTACATGTTTACACATATATCTGGTTATAGCTACATGTTCACCTTTATTTGATGTTATATGAACTTGGAGAAATTAGGAACCGCATGATATATATATTAACTTGTTGCAGTTAAATAGCGGCTTTTCCTTTATATGCTCATATTATAGTTTTATGTTGCATATATTATATTCATGGATTTTCGCATTGAGATATGGATTTTTCATGATGTTTTCTGGATTTGAGGACTGTGCTAGTTTCATGAAATTATGCATTATTTGAAAAACTCGGTTTCTCTTGATATAATATTTCAGCAGCCACCATGAGATTTCTCGGTTCTGATATATACCCCATGCGAGAAGGCGTCGTGGGCCGTGTGCGGGTATATGGTGAGGCCCGGAGGTACCCCGGGGCAAGAAAGGTATGTCGATGGACCACGCCGATGAGCCTGACAGGGGAATCATACCTACCGGTGGCAGTATTTAGACTCGGCGGTTATCGTGGGGATACCGACCGGAGTTATGTACGTATGGATACGTCGAATTGCGAGGGTCGAAGCTGGGCACTCGAGTTTTCGAGATAGCGTATGATACGTACCTATCAGGGCCAGTCGCGGTGACATCACCTGATAGATCTGTATTTATGTGTCGATGCTAGACACTTATTTTCATGATATTTTTACTCCTAAGTATATATAACAGTGGAATGGGACGCTGTTATATATGTGTGTGTGTGTATATATATATATATATATTAGTGGAATGGGATGCTAATATATATGTATACATATCTAATTTATATAAATTATCATAATGATTCATGCAAATATACTTATTCATTTCATGAGACTTGCTCGATTTTGGATACAGGATATATGAGATTTACTTGATATTAGATACAAGATATATGAAATTTACTTGATATTGGACACTCAGGATATATGAGATTTACTTGATATTGGACACTCAGGACATATGAGACTTACAGGATATGAGAGCCAATTTGGGGGCTGATTTGAGAAAATTTAGGATTTTGATTGTCTTGATAGACTTTGGTCCTGCCACGAGATTAGGATTCCGTGAGGTTGACATGTTTTATCCCATACTCCGCATTTATTTTTATGCATTGTTTCAAGTATTAGTTGTACCTGATAGAGTACCTTTCATAACTGTTGCATATACATATTGTCATATTATTACTTCATGTATTAGTAGTACCTGAAAGAGTACCTTTCATGACTGTTGCTTACATATTGCCATTTATTGCTATCCGCTTGCATATGTTAGATTCGCGCTGTATGTGCATACTTGCGATTACCTATATACGTTATTTACTATTCACGAGTTGGCAACTCACCCCCGTTGTGCCACAGTGTTTTGCAGGTTGTTCCTCAAAGTAGTCGAGGCAGGGCTTTTCATCTATCGTATCATTTTTTGCAGCGGATACCGCTTCAGCTGATTGTATACAGTTTTGCTATAGATGGGTTTTATGGTTATTCGATGTTGCTCATTGCATATTTGTTGTACCATGTACTCTCCATCTACTACCTTCATATATTGACTTAGAGACTTGATGTGAGAACGATATTGTATATTATTTTGATGACTTGGAGGTCTTTTATGCAGTTTCTTTATATCATCTTTTATTTCTTCGCTACGGCGTTGTATATCTGTTGTGGTGGTTATTTTCCGCCTTTGGGTGTGTATTTGCTCCCGTTTGGGGTGCTTTACTTATATTTTTATGGTGTACCCTTTTAGGGCTGGTTTTTACAAAGGAGGTGCTGCCAAAATTTTAAAGGAAATAAAGTTGGACTTTAAAGAATTTGGTTTGAGATTTCAAAAGTTTTAAATTTTTTATTATCACTTACTACTTTTGATGGTTTAGATTGCTGGGTTTTCGGCTTACTTAAATTGCGTTACGCCTGTAGACGTTGCGTAGTTTAAGGGCTGTCACGTGCCAATTTCGGGTCGTGACAAAGTTGGTATCAGAGCGCTAGGTTTTATCTTTTGGAGTGTAGGATGACCTTAGGATGATGGAGTAGGTAGCTTAAGCAGAGTAATGTAGTGTGTGTATGTCCGCGACATACTTACGACACGGTACTCCGCCTAAAGTGACCTAAGTACAAATTGCTTGAAATTCCTTCCTTGATGATACATATCCTTGTGATTCGATTTCCATATTCTTATCGAATCCTATTTCCATTTATAGCCTTTTGCCACCGATGACTATGGGGACTCAGAGAGGTGCAGCGAGGGCCGAGATTAGAGTTGACTCGTGTGGGATGAGGTTTGACTAGGATGGTATGCTCGCTGTACAAGAGCAGATGGATCCGCTTTCGATAGATCGTATCGCTAGGCTTGAGGCAGAGATGCAGGACTTGCGCCAGACGATGAGGTCGTTGGTTGAGGCCAGTCGAGCGCAGCGACAGGAGGTTGCCACCCCTGTTACCCTGTTGTTCCTTACGATCAGCATACAACATTGTGTTACGTATACAGCACCAGTGGACGCATCTCTATTCGATGAGGAGCGTCTTTTCGAGACTTTAGGAATTCGAGGACCGAGGAGGACTCGTACAGGTGTATCGGCCCAGAGACAGAAGTTCAGTCACCGTGATAGGTTTCGTGCATGTCGCGGGAGTAGCAGAGGCTTGGGACGAGGACAGTCGCTCAGCATTTATCCCCAGGAGGTCAGCAACCATGGAGTGGATGTTTTCGATGCGGGAGTCTTCAACACTTCGTCAGACATTGTTCCTTGGCACCGCGTCAGACTTATGTTCAGAAAGGTCATGGTCACGGAGGATTCGTTCCGAGTGTACAGGTTGGTAGAGAAGGAGTTCAGCCAGTTGCGGGTAGGGGGCAGACACGAGAGTTTGCTTCTACTCATCGGGATGCTCGGGCGTCCAATGCAGAGTTTTCAGGTATTCTTATTTCGTATGTTCTTTTGATGCGCTTGTTTGTTTTACACACTTTGTGCCGTGGTTAGGCCGAGAGTCGTGTTAACTAGATCAGCTGTTTGTTGTGTTAACTTCTGTCAGCGATTTCTTGTTGTGCGACACGTGTTTCGGTCGTGTGTCAATCGGATAGGAGATAGAGATTTGTCCGTCGTTTTTATCCTTCTAGAGATGTTGGATTTGACGTTCTCCTAGGCACGGACTGGTTAGCTACGTGCTATGCGTCTGTGGAATACCGCGAGAAAACAGTCAGGATTTGTTTTCCCGGTGAGTCAGTTCTTGTTGTGCAGGGGGACAGTGGTGCCGCCTCTTACAGCTTGAATTCAGCCTTTTTCGCTAGTCAGCTTTTGAGGAAAGGATGTCGAGAATTCTTGGCTTTCATTTGTAATATCGGAGCCACAGTGGGTTTGTTGGACCGGGTTCCTATCATGCGAGAGTTTTTCAACGTTGTTCCAGATGAGCCGGCGGAGCTTAGGCAGCTTAAGGATCAGCTGCAGAGTTGCTTATAAAGGGGGGCTTGTGCGTCTGAGTGTTTTGCTTTGGGAAGCTCCTATTCTATTCGTCAGGAGAAGGACGGCAGTTGAGGTTGTGTATTGATGGATCGTCAATTGAACCGGGTTACGGTGCGGATATGTATCCTTTACCTCGCATTGACAATTTCTCGATCAGCTCCAGTGTGCGAGACATTTTCTAAGTTTGTTTGGTATCAGGTCATCATTGGTTGCGGATTCGGAGTGATGACATTCTGAAGACTGCTTTTGTGCGCGCTATGGGCAGTATGAGTGTTGGTGGTGTCGTTGGACTCACAGATGCCCTAGCAGCATTCGTGGATGTGATGAACCAGATTTCTTGAGGCCGTTTCTCGACCAGTTGATTGTTATGTTATTGATGACATTCTGGTCTTTTCCAAGAGTCGTGAGGAATGTGGGCAGCACTTGAGGATTTTCTTTGCAGACATTGGGAAAGCTCCAACAGTTTGCTAAATTCTCGGAGTGTTCCTTCAGGCTTGATTGTGTTGACTCCTAGGTCTTATAGTTACGGGAGACGGTTTTCGTATGGACCCGAGGAAGATCGAGGTCATACAGCTTTGGTCCAGACTTGTGTACGGGACGGAGGTTCGCAGATTTTTAGGCTTGGCAAGTTTTTACCGCCGTTTCATGCAGGATTGCTAGTGTATCGCTGCACCGTTGACTGGACTGACCGGAAAGGAGGTTCCTTTTCTTTGGACTGAGGTATGCGTGCGGAGTTTTCAGCAGTTGAAGACTCGGTTGACGACTGCACCAGTTCTTTCTTTGCTTTGGATCGGGCGACTTTGTTGTTTACTGTGATGTTTCGTGAGTGGGGCTCGATTGTGTACTGATGTGACACTATAGAGTTATCGCTTTTGCTTCCCTACAGTTGGGAGAAGTACGAGAAGGATATCCCACTCATGATCTGGAGATGGCCGCGATGGTCGTGCATTGAAGATTTGGAGACACTACTTGTGTGGAGAGTCGTGTCAGATTTTCACGGACCACCAGAGCTTAATGTACATCTTCCTGCAGCGGGTTTTGATTGTTGAGACAGCGCTGTTGGATGGATCTTGTGAAGGATTGTGTTTGTGAGACCCTCATTACCCGTGGCAAGGCGATTGTGGTAGCTGATGCTGGAGTCGTAGGCTTGGGGTTAGCTTGTCCCAGTTGTCCGTAGTTCAGAGACAGTCTTTTGCAGATTTACATTTCTTGTGCGATTGTTGAGTACAGCTTAAGTTCGCTTTTACTAAGGGGACAACTTGCTCATGTCCACGCCCGTCCACTTTTACTTAATCGTTTTCGTGAGGCACAGCCCGCCGATGCTCGTTTGTCTGAGATTCTTGAGCATACTCGGCTGGGTAAAGATTCGGAGTCTTTGATTTGTGACCAAGGTATGCTATGTTAGGGACGCGTTTGTGTATACCTGATACTGATGGTAGAAACGCGAAGTTCTAGAGCAGGCACATCAGTCAGCTTTTTGTGTTCATTCAAGTTCCACCAATATGTGACGTGACTTGTGAGATAGTTACGGGTAGGCAGGGATGAAGAGTGAAGTTTCGGATTTCGTTTCAAGGTGTCTGTCTTGTTGGGAGCTAAGGTTGAGCATTTGAGACCGGCTGGAGAGTTGCAACCTTTAACCATTCCGGAGTGGGAATGGGAGCAGATCTCCATGAATTTCATTGTGGTGTCTACCCAGGTCTAGACAGGGTGTAACCCCATTTGGGTGTTTGTTGTCCGGTTATACTCGGTTTGCTCAGTTGTTCTTCGTTAAGTTTATGCGTTGCACGGAGTTCCTTCATGTGTTGTATCCAATAGAGGCACCCTGTTCGCTTGCCGTCTTTGGCAGAAGCTTCAGGAAGCCTTAGGTACTGGTTGAGCTTTAGCTCCGCTTTTCCATCCGCAGGACGATGGTTTGTGAGCGCGGGATATACAGACTCTGGAGGATATACTTGTGCGCGCGTACTAATTGTTGTTGGCAGTTGGGATCGTCACTTGCCATTTTTAGGGCTCTCCTTCGATACCTGTTATCAGGAGACATTCCAATTGGCAACCTTTAGGCCTTGTTTGGTATGTTGCGCCACGGCAGCGCCCCGGCCGTCTACTCGAGGCCAAAATGCGGAATCAAAAAAATTTTCCTTACTCGGAAACCGGCGCTACCGCGGACAATGAAAACCCGGATCGTAACCATTAACCTAATGCTAGCAATCAAGAGATAGGGTGAGAAGTATACCGAGTGATCCGAGTCCTCCGGTCTTCTCGTCATCGTCCCGATCTCCCGCGGAAAGTGTAGTCTCCATATCGTCGCCTCCTCGCCGGAAAGGGCACCACATCGCCTGCGTCTTTTACGGGCTCCCGCCTCGATACCGAGGCAACTCGGGCGCGAAGCTGGCGAATCGACGCGTCCAAGATTTGCTGTAGGAAGTGTAATGTAGAGTGCTTGTCTCACTTTGGGGTTTGTAGTTGCCATGATGGAGGATTGGGGTTAGGAAAAATGGTGCTTTCATTTTTCCGAAACAAGAAGAAGAAGGAGATGAAGAATTCCTCCCATAACATAGATGAACTCTCTCATTCTTTTTTCTCTCTCTTTCTTTTTCTTCTTCTCTCCTTTCTTTTGAAAAACTTATGAACTTGGAAAAAAGGAGGAGGAAAGAATATGAAGCATTAAGGGAGGTGAGTGTAGGAAGTGAAAAGAGGTTACCACATCCAAGACAAGAAAACATACAACCATGCTTCATTAAACCAACCCATACTCTTTTCAAATCTCATTTAAAGCAAGTTATGGTGCAAGATATGAAAGGTATCATAATCAATCTTTATGCAAGAAAACCCTCCACTAAGAGTTATTTGCAAACTTGCAAATAACCCCCTCCATCGGAAAAGTCCGGCCGGGAAAGAACAAAGGAAAACCGGCCGGAACGGAATGCAAACTGGCAACTCCAGAAAACTGGTCCCGTAATAAATTACAGGAAAACCCCGACACTGTGCATACACACCCGCATCTGTATTCCGACCGGATACAAATGCAAAGAGACAAAATCTACACTGTACTAAACTAGGACCGGCTTAAGCCAAAGCCGGCTAGTAAAATCCGTTCGATCCTGATCCATGCAATACCGCACGTATCAGATCAAACCCTGCCATATAACTATACGGCCACTAGTACAAAGCTGTCCGATCCTGATCCGTGCAATACCGCACGTATCTGATTGGACCCTGCCATATCTCCATACGGCCTCTACAGCGTTTCTCCCGAAAGCTGAGTAACTGAAAGTGTGGTGGACTCTAAAGACTCGTCAATACTATGGCTGTGGATTTAACCACTAGCACGTCAGAGGTATAAGCCAATACGTGACGGGCCACCAGCTATTGACCAAAAGGGACGTCGATGAGCGAACTCATCCTGACACCCTACTGAGCCTGTCAGTGACAATATCCGTCCAGTCCGGTCCGTTCGTCTATGAGCATCGCATGTCGGGCCTAGGGGGTTGGTAAAAGTCAGACCCCCAAAGGCGGTACAAGTCGTGTCGGAGTGTAGCCCAGAACGCCCTGAGATACTACTGGAATACCTACCAGTAAATCTCCTGCCTCGGCCGAGGGCTTTGCGTAATGGCTCTCCTAGACACAGCGCGACCTCACCCCCAATACCGGGAGAGACGAACCCCTGCAGATCCGCTCACTGCCTCCATGTGGCTCGGGACTGTACCCAACTAAAACCTGTTTGCACGACTCCTTTGAGCCGTGGTAGGGTAGTAATCAAAGCACAGTGGGAACTCACACGAGACAAATGACGATCTCAGGTCGATGAACTAACCTGTACACATGTCACCAGGGAACTGCTATCTGACATCTGGTATAAGACCAACTAGCAGGTTCCCGGCGAGTCCTGTCCGGTGTACTCATAACCCAATGAGCACCTGTATACATCTTAGGTGAACCAACTGACGCCAGTGGCTTGTGAGACCGGCCACCGCCCCTCGTCGGGGTCTCGACTGTATACACTAGTCTACTAATGGAGTATCGATGCCCAGTCTCGAAACTCCCACGACTAGGGACCTTTTAAGGATGTGCTTATAGACCCCAGCTCCCACGTATATGATCGCCATCATACTGCTGGTCGTCAAGCAAGAATCCTAGGGGCTCTATCAACGTGTAATAGCGACATGTCAGGTCAGCTAAAGCAGTACACGATGATAAAGATAAACCAGATAGCATACTATCATCTCGAGTAAGACTGTCCCACCGGGATAGGTCCTCCCTCAATCATTGCAATCACGTGCCTGTGATCCAATAATTGACTCTGAGGGCACTATCTCCAACATGGTAGGTGGTGTCGATCGCCATTCTGTTTTTTCTGACTCCGTGAGAGTAGGATTTTTAGACCCCAGCTAGTCTAGAGACCTCGGAGATAATCCAGTTGGTTCAGGTCAGGATGAGGACAACCCAGTGCAGACAGAGGTCTTATGCCGACCGTGGTTGTCGCAGACTTGAGTTCGCAGTAGGAGATCATGTATTCCTATGGATTTTCTGATGAATGACGTGTTGAGTTTTGGGAGGCTTATCCTAGGATTGTAAGTCTTTTTGAGATCCTTGAGCGAGTTAGTACCGTTGCCTATAATTTGGCACTTCCACCCAGATTATTGAGTATTCACCCCGTATTCTTTGTGTCGATACTTCGTAAGTACCTTCATGACCTTTCTCACATGATTCAGCACCAGAACATTTAGCTTGGACGCGATCTTTTCATTCACCGGTAGCCGATAGTGTTATTGGATCGGCAGGTGAAGAAACTTCGGTCAAGGGTCTAGCCATCTGTGGAGGTTTCTTTGGCGTAGCCTGTTAAGTTGATAAAACTGCACTTTTCATATGACATTTTTCCTACTATTTTTATATAAAAAAGGTGTTTATTATAATATATGACACATATGAGGGTTTATCTGTAAAAATACTATTTTCATGTGTTTATATATTATAATTAACATTATAAAGGAAAAAGCAAGCATATAATATCCATGTAACATTTGGCCCATTTAATATGCTTACCTTATTAAATACCTTTGACCAATTCTCTTAAAACTAAAATATCATGACAAATGGTTAAAGATAATATCTCAATAAAAACAAATTCTACTAACATCATTTATTGAGATAATTGTGCATGAATTATATCTGAAATCAAGGAAATCCGAGTTGGCAAGATCAAATCTGCTGAAGATGTTCAAGTAAATTGAAGAAACTAATTCTGGCAGAAACGTAGAGAAGATTTTCAAAGTCTAGATACTCAAAAGATCACCAAGTGTTACAGATATGAAGCTACAAAAATTAGAGGCCATGATCTCACCAAAAGGCGGCGGATCCGCGGCCAAACCTATCCAATGGCCGCGGTTCCGCCGCACTTCTAAGGATTTAGGGCTCGGGATTTTGGTGGTTGGGATCCTAACAACTAGTTTCCATATTAGAAAACTAGGGTTCTGGCTTTGTGACTATAAATAAGGACCGAGAGCCTCTTGGAAAAATTATCAAGCCGACGAGATCATGAAGTCCAAGACGGCTCACGCATCCAGGCTGATCATCAACTGTTCATCTACCTCCTTAGAAGAGATCGAGAAGCAAACTAGGTTTTTGTAATCATTTTCTAAAGGAACAAAGTGTACTTGATCAACTTGATTAATAAAAGTAGTTTTATTCTATTGCATTTTATTTTCTTCATGATTTCTATCTTTTCTTTTTCCAACATGCGTGAGTAATTCTCCGCTTGTTAGGGTTCGTAGGATTAGGGTAGATTAATGGATGATGAAGATCCTTAAACTCTTTTTACGTCCTATAAAGTTTATAAAGTTTATCAAAAGAATAGTTAACATCCTAATCGGGCGCGCTATCAATTCATTGATAGTCACGACTACGGTTAGAAATTAGATTAACAATTGCTTTAGTAAAGGCTAGACATGAACGGAGATCCATGTTAAGATAGGGGTTAAGAGTGGGAACCCTATTCCCTCCAGAAACTCTAATCTACATGCATCACTGTCGATCTAGTTTTAAATCTATTAAAGGATAAAAGGAGTAATTTTTAATTAATCATCCATGACTACTAAATCTTAACGAACCCTATAAGCCCCCTTCTAATATAAAACCTACATCCGTAGTTAATTTAGATCTATATTCTACATCCGTGTTTAACGTAGATCTAGAAACTATTTTCACTATTCATTATTCTTCCTCTTTTCCTAATCAACACGCCTAAAGTAAGATTAAAAGATTCAACGTTTCCCTGAGGACGACTCGTACTCATCTCGGTCTAGCTACACGCGACACCGTTATTGATTGCGGTTAACTACTACACACACTACATAAAATCAAGATCAATCATAGCCATATAGTGAGGTGATCACTTGGGAGGATGCGGGCGAGATTTGGGAGTTTTGTACTCATCTCTTTGAAGGTACATTTAGTGAGAATTTTAAATTCGGGGATGAATTTTTATAAGGGGGAGATTATAACGCCTTAGAATTTCGATTAGTGTTAATTAGACGATAATGTGGGTTTTTGGTAAAAAGTTTACCAATTTGGGTTCCTCACATTTTATAACATTTAATTAGTAATTTATTATTATTTTTTATGGCTTGCACACACTTGTGCATGTTTATGTGAGGGTGTGTTTGTGTTAATCTAGATTAATAACCATGACAACTTAACCTAATCCAATCCTTTGTTAAACCTTGACCTAAACCTCTTGATATTTTGAGAGATATATTTTCTATGGTTTTGTTTGGATGGGAGGTGACATGGTGAGTCATGCTTGCATTATTGTGTGAGTTAATGCAAGGGTGCACTCACCCCTTACACCCACTTCTCTCTCTTTTCATCTCACTCTCTCTCATTCACTATCTCTTTCTCATTTCTTTCATCTGCTCTCTCATCTCAACCGAACACTTATCATTCTCTTCACAAATCTTCACTAATCCATCACTAAACTTCACAAAAACTCACCCAAATCACTTCACAAGCCTTGTTTTGCCTCTTGGATACCTTGGAGCTTGGAAAGATAGGATCTTTGAGCTTGTAGGAGTAGGTAATAATCTCTTTCTGTTAAGTTAGTCTTTTTAGCGTTGCGTAGCTTGTTAGTTTCAGTTTAGAACGCTTAGTGTATCGTTTCGTGCAAATATCGTATTTTTTAGTGTAGTTTTGGGTCTCGGATGATCTGCTATCAAACCAGATATTTGTTGGAAAAGTTCCCATCACAGTGACCTAGTATGGTAATCTAGAAGATACCCTCAAAATACGAGACCATTCCCGTATAGATAGGCCGCAGATTTTATGGTTCTGGCCACAATTTGCGACTAAAGTGGGGGCTGGGGGATTGTGTTTTGGTGTAGGGGTCTCTGGTGTAGTATGTGGTCTTATGGTATGTGCAACTTTTACAAATTATTTGTGTAGCAAAATCTGGGATCACTTACTTGTTTTCTAGTGTTTCATTTACGCGCGTTACGTTATCCGATACGGTTCGTGTTCTGTGTAGCTGTTGCTTTGGTTGGTTTCGTTGTGTCGCTATGCACGTTAGCCACTAGACGAACACTTGAGAGTTTGTTTGGAGTTGTCGCGTTGGTCAAACGTAGTTTGTACATGTTATTGGTCGTTTGCTAATATACATACTTGTTATTTTGTTTTATGTTTTAGGTTCGCAGGCGGGGACTTCGGACACTGCAAAGAAGGGGAAACAGGTGGTTGGTTTTACTTAGCCAGGAGCGTTGGTGAGTAGATTTAATATCTACAGAGGAATCGCCCGCATGGCGTTATGTGTCTGGACTAGATTAAATGACATTACTATAAGTTAGAAGTATACGGATATTGATTGTGCATGTGTACCTTTGGTTCATATCTCATTTACCTATGGTGTAGGAACTTAGTACTAATGAGACACAACACCATTATTGACGGTTCATATTTCATGAGCACTAATTGTATACTACACACACACCGTCGATAATTGCCATGACACGCACAACACCTATACTTATGTGATATTGTATTATTTAGGGATATTGAGACATGATCCTTATTTTCCTTCGTGCATATGGTATATAGCATACCTGTATACCTACATGCTTACACATATGCCTTGACATGCTTACATGCTAGTTACCCATATACTTATATGGTATTGTACCATTAGTGATAGGTATATACATATATGAGACATAGCTACATGTACATCTTGTATACATACTTACACTTATACCTGAAGGGTATTATATCATTACTGATAGGTAGATACATATACCTTGCTATACTTACATGTTTACATATATCTGGCTATAGCTACATGTTCACCTTTATTTGATGTTATATAGACTTGGAGAAATTAGGAACCGCATGATATACATATATTAACATGTTACAGTTAAATAGCGGCTTTCCTTTATATGCTCACATTACAGTTTTATGTTGCATATATTATATTCATGGATTTTTGCATTGAGATATGGATTTTTCATAATGTTTTCTGGATTTGAGGACCGTGGTAGTTTCATGAAATTATGTATTATTTGAAAAACCCAGTTTCTCTTGATATGATATTTCAGCAGCCACCATGAGATTTCTCGGTTCTGATATATACCCCATGCGAGAAGGTGTCGTGGGCCGTGTACGGGTACATGGTGGGGCCTGGAGGTACCCCGGGACAAGAAAGGTATGTCAATGGACCACGCCGATGAGCCTGACAGGGGAATCATACCTACCGGACTCGGAGGTTATCGTGGGGATACCAATTGGAGTTATGTACGTATGGATACGTCGAATTGCGAGGGTCGAAGCTGGGCATTTGGGTTTTCGAGATAGCGTATGATACGTACCTATCAAGGCCAGTCGTGGTGACAACACCTGATAGATCTGTATTTATGTGTCGATGCTAGACACTTATTTCCATGATATTTTTACTCCTAAGTATATATAACAGTGGAATGGGACGCTGCTATATGTGTGTGTGTGTGTGTGTGTGTGTGTGTGTGTATATTAGTGGATGGGACGCTAATATATATGTATACATATCTAATTTATATACATCATCATAATGATTCATGCAAATATACTTATTCATTTCGTGAGACTTGCTCAATATTGGATACAGGATATATGAGATTTACTTGATATTGGATACAGGTTATATAAGATTTACTTGATATTGGACACTCAGGATATATGAGATTTACTTGATATTGGACACTCAGGACATATGAGACTTACAGGATATGAGAGCCAATTTGGGGGCTGATCTGAGGAAATTTGGGATTTTGATTGTCTTGATAGACTTTGGTCCTGCCACGAGGTTAGCATTCCGTGAGGATGACATGTTTTATCCCATACTCCGCATTTATTTTTATGCATTTCTTCATGTATTAGTTGTACCTGATATAGTACCTTTCATGACTGTTGCATATACATATTGTCATATTATTGCTTCATGTATTAGTAGTACCTGATAGAGTACTTTTCATGACTGTTGCTTACATATTTCCATTTATTGCTATCTGCTTGCATATGTTAGATTCGCGCTGTACGTGCTTACTTGTGATTACCTGCATATGTTATTTACTATTCACGAGTTGGCAACTCACCCCCGTTGTGCCACAGTGTTTTGCAGGTTGTTCTTCAGAGTAGTCGAGGCAGGGCTTTTCATCTATCATATCATCTTTTGCAGCGGATACCGCTACGGCTGACTGTGTACAGTTTTGCTATAGGTGAGTTTTGCGGTTATCCGATATTGCTCATTATATATTCGTTGTACCATATACTCTCCATCTACCACCTTCATGTATTGACTTAGAGACTTGATGTGAGGACGATATTGTATATTATTTTGATGACTTGGAGGTCTTTTATGCAGTTTCTTTATATCGCCTTTTATTTCTTCGCTACGGTGTCGTACATCTATTGTGGTGGTTGTTTTCCGCCTTTGGACGTGTATTTGCTCCCGTTTGGGGATGCTTTATTTATCTCTTTATGTTGTACCCTTTTTGGGGCTGGTTTTTACAAAGTAGGTGCTGCCAAAATTTTAAAGGAAATAAAGTTGGATTTTAAAGAATTTGGTTTGAGATTTCAAAAGTTTTAAATTTTTTATTATCACTTACTACTTTTGATGGTTTAGATTGCTGGGTTTTCGGCTTACTTAAATTGCGTTACGCCTGTAGACGTTGCGTAGTTTAAGGGCCGTCACGTGCTAATTTCAGGCCGTAACAAGCGTATTTATGAGGTTACAGTGCCAAAGCGGATTTGTACAGGTATATCAGTTCCATTGTGGTTTGGCAGAGATATGACAGGCAGAGACCGTGGTGGATTCTTTCTAAGCCGTAGTGGTGGTCGAGGCATGATGCGAGGTCAGTTATTCAGCTTTTATTTACCGGGTCAGCAGCCATCGCCAGGATGTTTCTGATGTGGGAGTCTGCATTACCGTGTCTGACATTGTACCGTGAGGCGCCAGGGCGAGGCGCCAGTTCCACATGTGACTTTATCACCTTCACCCCCTCCTCCGGGCGCTTTACCTCCTACACCTGTTGTTTCTCCATGCCAGATCGATGCTTCGAGAGGCCGTGGTTGTGGTGGTCCGGTTCAGAGAGGACGGGGTGTCAGATGATAGCCGGGTACCGGTAGAGGATAGGCCCGAGTTTTTGCTTTGACTCCTCAGGATGCGCAGGCATCGAATGCTGTTGTGACATGTACTCTTCCAGTGTGTTCTTTTGACGCGCGTGTATTGTTCGATCTAGGTTCCACGCATTCTTATGTATCTACACACTTCGTACCGAGGTTAGGCCGAGAGTCATTTTTACTTGATCAGCCGCTTACTGTTATTACTCCCGTAGGAGAGTCTTTTATTGCTCGACATGCATTTCGATCGTGTTCGGTTCGTATCGGGGATAAGGATCTTCTGCCGATTTGATTCTCCTCGACATACTAGATTTTGATGTTCTTCTTGGCATGGACTGGGTAGCCACTTATTATGCGTCTGTGGACTGCCGTGAGAAGGCGTTCAGATTTAGTTTTCTGGGTAAGCCAGTTCCTGTTATTCAGGGAGATTGTAGTGCCACCCTTCCTAGCTTGATTTGTACCCTTCTTCCTAGTCGGCTCTTGAGGAAAGGACTTCAGGGATTCTTGGCGGATGTTCATGATGCTGGATCCACAGAGGCCTCGTTGGACCAGGTTTCGATTGTGAGGGAGTTTCCCGATATCTTTCTGGATGAGTTATTTGGATTGCCGCCAGAGCGTGATATCGAGTTCTGTATTGACTTGATTCTCGGCACGGGGTCTATTTCTATACTGCCTTATCGGATGGCCCCGACGGAGCTTAAAGTGCTTAAGGATTAGTTGCAATATTTGCTGGATAAAGGGCTTATTCAACCGAGTGTGTCGCCTTTGGGAGCTCCTGTCCTATTCGTCAAGAAGAAAGATGGCAGTATGAGATTGTGCATTGATTATCATCAATTGAATTGAGTTACTGTGCGGAATACATATCCTCTACCTCGCATTGACGATTTGTTTGATCAGCTCCAGGGTGCGGGACATTTCTCAAAGATTGACATGCGGTCGGGTTATCATCAGTTGCGGGTTCGGAATGATGACATTCTGAAGACTGCTTTTCGGACACGTTACAGGCATTATGAGTTCTTAGTGATGTCGTTCGAGCTCACCAATTCCCCAACAGCGTTCATGGATTTGATGAATCGCATCTTCATGCCGTTTCTCGACCAGTTTATTATCGTGTTCATTGACGATATTCTAGTATACTCCCGGAGTCGTGAGGAGCATGAGCAACATTTGAGGATCACGTTGCAGACTTTGAGGGAGCACCGGCTGTTTACTAAATTCTCCAAGTGCGCTTTCTGGCTTGATAGTGTTGACTTCTTGGGTCACGTGGTTACGAGAGATGACATACGTATGGACTCGAAGAAGATCGAGGCCGTATAGCATTGGCCCAGACCTGTATCAGTGACGGATATTCCCAGCTTCTTGGGTTTGGCTAGTTACTATCGATGCTTTGTATATGATTTTTCTCGTATCTTTGCACCAGTGACTGGGTTAACCCAGAAGGGTGTTCCTTTTCTTTGGACCGAGACATGCGAGCAGAGTTTTCAGCAGTTGAAGACTCGTTTGACGACTGCACCAGTTTTATCTTTGCCTTCAGGGTCAGGTGGCTTTGTTGTCTATTGCGAAGCTTCTTGAGTGGGTTTAGGCTGTGTGTTGATGCAGCACGGCAGGGTCATCGCCTATGCTTCTAGAAACTTGAAGAAGCACGAGTAGAATTATCCCACTCACGACTTAGAGATGGTTGCAGTGGTCTTTGTACTTACGATTTGGAGGCATTACTTATACGGTGAGTCGTGCCAGATATTTATGGACCACATAAGCTTAAAGTACATCTTCCAGCCGCAGGATCTGAATTTGAGGCGGCGCCATTGGATGGAGCTCGTTAAGGACTATGACTGTGAGATTCTTTATCATCCGGGCAAGGCGAATGTTGTAGCTGACGCTTTGAGTCGGAGGCCCGGTGGTAGCTTGTCCTATTTGAGCGCAGTTCAGAGGCAGTCTTCCACAGATTAGCAGATCCTATGCGACAGTCGAGTACATTTTGAGTTTACTTCGATCAGAGGACAGCTTTCTCACGTCCGTGCCTGTCCACAGTTACTTGATCGCATCCGGGAGGCACAGTCCGACGATACTCGTTTGTCAGAGATCATGGAGCAGGTTCGACACGGTAGAGATTCAGAGTTTATGGTCGATGACCATGGAGTGCTATGATTTGGGACTCGACTATGTGTGCCAGATTCTAAGGGGCTAAGACGCGAGATCTTAGAGGAGACGCATTAGTCAGTATACAGTGTTCATCCGGGTTCCTCCAAAATGTATCATGACTTGAGAGATGTCTACTGGTGGGAAGAGATGAAGAGAGATGTCACAGACTTCGTTTTGAGATGCCTGACTTGCCAGCAAGTCAAGGCCGAGCATTAGAGGCCGGCAGGAGAGTTACAGCCTTTGCCCATTCAGGAGTAGAAGTGGGAGCAGATCTCTATGGATTTCATCGTGGGTCTACCTAGGACTAGTCGAGGGTATGACTCTATTTGGGTGATCGTAGACCGGTTGACGAAAGCGGCTCACTTCCTACCAGTGAAGACCACTTTTGGATTTGCTCTGCATGCTCAGATTTATATTGATGAGATTGTGCGACTACACGGCGTTCTGACCTGCATTGTGTCCGACAGAGGCACCTAGTTCACCAGTAGTTCTTTGGTATAAACTCCAGGAGGTTTTGGGCACCCGATTGAGTTTCAGTACAGCTTTCCATCTGCAGACCGACGGTCAGTCAGAGTGGACCATACAGACTCTTGAGGACATGCTCCAAGTTTGCGTTCTAGATTTCGGTGGCAGTTGGGATCGTCACTTGCCCTTGATAGAGTTCTTCTACAACAACAACTTCCAGGAGACGATTTTGATGGCACCTTTCGATGCTTAGTATGGGAGAAAGTGTCGATCGTCCGTTTGTTGGACAGAGCTCAGTAATACCGGTATTTTAGGACCGCAGATAATGCAGGAGACTACAAAGAAGATCCAGTTGATTAAGGACAGGATGAGAGTAGCCCAGAGCAGGAAGAAATATTATGCTGATAGACGTCGTCGCAGACTTGAGTTCGCCGTTGGTGATCATGTTTTCTTGCGGGTCTCACCGATGAAGGGCGTGATGAGGTTCGCGAAGAAAGGGATGTTTAGTCCCAGATTTATGGGTCACATTGAAATTCTCGAGCGAGTCGGTACCGTTGCCTATCATTTAGCACTTCAATCCAGTTTTCCATATGTTCATCCCGTATTTCATGTATCGATATTTCGTAAGTATCTTCATGACCCTTCTTACACGATTCAGCATCGGACGATCCAGCTCGAGCGCGACCTTTCTGTCACCGAGCAGCCGGTAGTTATTTTGGATCGGCAGGTGAAAAAATTGAGGTCAAAGGTCTTACCATCCGTAAAGGTTCTTTGGCGTGGTCCGAATAGCGAAGAGGTCACCTAGGAAGCCGAGGACGAGATGCAGAAGAAATTTTCCCATCTTTTCGAAGGTACGCGTAGTTAGATTTTTAAATTCGGGGACCGAATTTCTTTAAGGGGGGAAGATTGTAACGTTTTAAAAATCGTTCAGGCTAATTATATATTAATTAATGATATAACATGTGTTATTCTATGAAACCTAGTTAATAATTATTTTTCCACATAGATATGTATATACTAGTTCACTTATGTAATTACTCATTTATTTGTGTTTTAATAGTTATTTATTTAATTACTTGTTCACTTAATTATTTCCTTATTTATTAATTATTAAAAATTATTTTTAACATGCACACACACCAATCTAGTGTTAATCATAGATTAGTATAGGTTAATATTTTTTGATGCAACCATAACAACTTAATACAATATTTGTAACATGTTCTTTTCTTTCATAATGTAGATGGTTCTAGATTTTAGTAGAAAAGAGAAAAATGAAAAATAAAATGAAAATGCGGCATGGTACATTAATTGTAGAGAGAGAGAGCCATGGTTGATATTTTCTTTCTCATTCTCTAGATCCTTCTTCACTTCACCTCTTCTCTTTTCTCCTTCTCCTTCTCCTTCGCTAAATCCCCCTCCATCCTCACTAAAAACCTACAAAATTACCACAAATCACAACAAAACCCCTTCTATAATCACTTCAAATCCTTACTTTCAAATCTCTCTAAGGGTTTTGTTAAAGCAAGCTTTTCATTTGGTGGCTATTTTATCAAGTTGGAGTTTTTCTTCATCTCTTGGTAAGGTATGAAACCAAAACTTAATTTGTTTCACTAATTCTTACCTTAATTAATCCTGATTAGTTTATAGATTGGTGTTTTAAAACAAGTTTAGATTTTAAAGAGAGGATTAGGATAAGTTTAAGGTTTTTATGGTTTATTAGGATAGTTAAGAGTAGAGTAGTACCTAATGGTCTTATTAACCTAACTAATTGCACTAAAATACCATATTGTTTTAGATTAGTGTTTAAAAATAGTTTTTAGTCAAGTTTTATGTTCTCTGTGATCTGCTATCGTTTCATTGTTCTAAAATTTAATCTAATAATAAAGTAGAATAATTATAGAGCCCTAAGAATACCCTAGAAACCCAGACCCAAACCCACACAGTTCACCCGGCGAGAATTGCAAATTTCCTGGCGCTGCTGGTTCACTGTGAACGGTTCCTAGGCACTCTCAAGAGGTCTCACAAGGCATAAACCATGCCAATTTCATAAATTACGGTGCCGAGAAACCCTAATACGGATCGTTGGCTAGAAGTTTAGGCGAAACTGGAAACTAGCTAACAACTTAACTAAAAAGAAAACGGAATACAACCTTTGTAGATCCGGTGCTCCACTTCCATAGCTCCGCAATGATGTCCCTCCACTGTCCAAAATAAATCCCGGACTCTAGCAACGGCTTCATCGGAGAAAAAGCGGGCTAGGTCATCGACGACGATGCCGAAGATGATCTACGTCGAGGCATCACAAGATCAAGCTCTACCTTCACCAAGCCATGAAAACTTGTGAAGGAAACACCCTATACTACTTTCCAAGAGGTAGAGGATGAAGAAATAGGAGGTGGGTTCACTTTAGATTTGGATTTCTCACTCTTTTTCATCAATCACCATTGATGGAAACTTGGTTTTCTTCTTGAAGGAGAAGAAGAAGAAGATAATGTTATGATAAGAATAATAAAAATAGAAAAGAAAATGAATTCTTATCATAATTTTAACCATGGTAAAGTGTAGAGAATTAACTTGAGTTAGGTGGAATGGTTAGGGTTAGAGAAGAAGACAAGAATGGTTGCTTTGGTCAAAGTTGCATGAAGCTTGAAGAAGCTTCTAAGAAAGCAACCATTTGTTTTCTTTTCTCATTCTTTTCATCCAAAAATTAATAGATAAATGAATGAATAAATAAATAAAACCCTAACCATTTACTTAACCAAGGTTTAATTCTTTACACAAACCTTAGAAATCTTGCATCATCAAACATGATACAATCAAGTGCACAAAAATATATCACATATACGATGTGCACATGCGAGTGAGAAAATCCATCTTAAGTGAACCGATACTAGTTAATGCAAAGTAATATATCAAATATATCATTATGCATTAAATCATTAAATCAGCGCTTGATTTAATGATCCGGTCATATCGTATATAACCGACTAATATCAATAGTAACAACTTATCGAATCAACACTTGATCCGATAACCCGGCTATATCGCATATAACCGATCAATGTCACAAATCGCGAGAATCGAATACAGTATCACATACTGGTATCATTCTCAGTCCCGCACATATCTCATATGCGCTCCTATTTCGTTTCGCTTGAGCCAGGAAACCTCTGTGTAGGACTCTAAAGACTCGTCAATACGCCGGCAGCAGGTGATGATCATATCAAACACCCACAAGCAGCAAGCGGTCTGCTAAACGTAATGGCCACCCGGGTATTGAGCGATGAGAAGATCGACGAGCAAGCCCACTCACACTCCTGTGAATCCAACCAGTAACACTTACCGTACAGTCCGGTCTGATCGTCTGATATGTCGCATATCTCGCCTAGGGGTGGTAAACGTCAGACCCCAATAGCTCGATAAGTCGTGTCGATATGAGGTCTATAACAATTCGAGAAACTACTGGTAACACTTACCAGTAAATCTCAGCAACCCTGGCCAGGGATTTCCGGTTATAGCCAATCGAACACAGCGCAACATCCACTCCCTATACCGGGAGAGACGAATCCCCTCCTATCGCTCATTGCCTCCATGTGACTCGGGACTGTACCCAAAAACCACCGTTTTGCACGCCCTCTTGGACGTGGTAAGATGGAAATCAAAGCACAGTGGGAACCACACAAGACTCTATGACGATCTCGGGTCAACAGACTACTCTGTACCAGTGTCACCAGAGAACTGCCATCTGACGTAAGGTATAATACCATCTGGGAGTTCTCGGCGAGTCCGTCCAGTGTACCCAGTCTCTACTGAGCACCCGTATATCTCCTCTGATGTCAAACACCGATGGATATGGGATCATCCATCGCCCATCTGTATGGGTCGAGAAGGTACACGCTAGTCTACTCTGGTATATCGATGCCCCGTCTCGATACACCCACGACTAGGGACTTTGAAGGATGTACTTATGGACTACCATGTCCCCACTAGTATGATCCGCATCATAGTCCAGGTAGTCAAGTACACATCCTAAGGGCTTTACCAACATGTATCAGAGAGACAATCTGTGTACACGTTAAGGTAAAGAGCAACCAGATAGCATACTATCATGTCGAGCAAGAAAGTCCTCCCTATATATGTCCCAGCATCCACTACAATATACATCCAATGTACAGTAATGGTCTCTAGGGCATACATATAACTAACAATCTCCCACTTGCACTAGGGCCATCTGTAGCAGTGGTTGTAGTATCTCATACTCAACCATCCCATAAAAGTCTCTCTCTGGGAATAGGCCTTCGTGAGTGGATCCGCCGTGTTGTCCTCTGAGTCTGGTCTCCTAACCTCGATCCCTTAGAGATCAACCATCTCTATGATCAAGTGATACTGCCTTAGAATATGTCTGGATCACTGATGGGACCTGCGTTCCTTGGCATAAGCCACAACTCCATTGTCACACAATGGGAGGAACATAGTTCATCTCATGAACCAATATACACCCAAACAGCCTCTTTGGTAGCATCTTAAGTAGCAATGTATCCTGCCTTTATCGTCTAGTATGTCACGGTATCTAGCTTGGAACTCTTCCAACATACCGTCCCTCTACTGAGGATTAAGACAATGCCTGTGACTGACATTCAGTCGTCTTTATCACCTGGAACACTTCCAGTGATTCTCCCCAGGATCGATTGATACCATCTCACTACTACTAGTGAGATTCCTAACATCCAATTAGATCTATCTCATAGATCCAAAATCCAGGATTTAGTAGGTATCACTTTGATCCTATATGGAGAATCTTTGTGATAATCGGAGATTGATCGAGCGTAGCATAGGAAACTCCTTCCCTATCAAGAGTATGTCATCCACGTACTCTACGAGGATCGTCACCATACTCCCTACTACCTTTTTGTTTATATAAGGTTCATCTACCATTTTGATGATGTCAACTTCTTTGACTAACACATCAAAACAGACGTTCCGACTCCGCGATGCCTGCTTTATCAAATAAAACATCTTGCATACGTTTCCGCTGCTCCCACTGTCTACGAGGCCCTCTGGCTGTGTACTTATAGACGTTCTCTTCTAAAATATCATTTAGAAAAGCAGTCATGACACCCAACCACCAGATATCGTAGTCATGGTATGTAGCCGTGGCAAGTAGGATCTGGATGGACTTAAGCTACTTAGAAAAGGTTTCATCATAAACCATGCCTGGTCGATGACGAAAACCTTTAACAAGTCTATCTTTGAAAGTATCAACTTTTCCATCTATACCAAGTAATCTTCTCAAGATATACTTGCTCCTGATGGGGATTTAACCCTTCAGATATAGCAACCAAAGTCCATATTTTGTTGGTGTATAAGGATTCCATCTCAGATCACTAAGCATCCAGCCATTCTTACAGAGTCCCACTCCTGATGGCCAGCTCGAAAATAGTTGGGTCATCATCTCATGATGCAATCCTCGCTCCCACTGTCATAGAGAAACAGAAGTATCTCTCAGGTGGGTGAGGAACCCTACTAGATCGGCGGAGAGGCTGAGGTTCGTTGGTTACTACTGAATCCTTCGGTTCTACCAAATCATCAACTGCTGTTTGTATAGCTGGAACCTTTCCAGTTGTACATAACAGACCTTGCCTCGAGCTTGTCCGGATTTCGCTTTTAAACATAGGCCGGACAACCCCAAATCTTAACTAACTTAAGAAATGGGCTCTTCCCTTTCCATATCACATATGAAGTGGTAGGCACTGATTTGATTCGAACCTAATTCAATAGGTATGCAGCTTCTTAAGTGCATAACCCCCAAAGGAGAAAGGTAACTCAGTAGTACTCATCATAGAGCGCACCTTATCAAATAGGGTGTATCTGCTCCGCCCCGACATACCATCATGCTATGGTGTATACGGAGGAGTAATGCTGAGAGAGAATCTCATTCTCCTTTAGAAAAGTCCAAGAATTCCGTGCTTAAGTATTCTCCTCCCTGATATCATCAAAGGACATAATACTTATACCCGTATTTTGGTTCTCTACTTCTCGCTTATATTCTGTGAATATCTCAAAAGGTTCGGACTCATGTTTCAACAGGAACATATGACTGAATCTTGAGAGATTATCAGAGAACGTAATGAAGTATAAAGAACCAGTCCTGGCATGTATAGACATGAGACCTTGCATACATCATCATGTATCAGTCCCAAGAGTTCATTAACTCTTTCTCTGTTTCTAATAAACAGAGCTGGTGTCATTATATCTTTGTGACATGACTGGCGAGTTTCACAAGATGTAAATTCAAACTAATTTAAATATGCATCTTTATGTAACTCTAGCTAGTCGGGTCACATTGATCTGACCTAGTCTACAATACCTCAAGAAGGATTTGTTCATTTCTGAACACTTCCTCTTGTGTGTGTGTTCTGTATACTAAGAACTGTAGTTTGATTTAGAACATCAATGCTTTTAGATAACGTGCCTGAACCGATCAACTTTTGATATAGGAAATGTTCAAAACATCATCCATCAATACAAAGTTTTATCATTTCTTTACTAATAAAGAGACTGATATGATTTTGTATATCAGGTTCGGTATCTAATAGCATTTGTTCAGAATCAATGTATTGATAATACAGGGTGACAGTGACCAACAGACTTGGCTGCAACACTTGCCCCGTTTTCTGCCTCATGAAACTTATCACTCGTTCTCAGTTTTTCTACCTTTTTTGTAGCCCTATGTAACAGATTACATATCTGGGATCCTGATCCGGTATCATATACCAAGGATGCGGAGGATACTGAGAAACAGTTCTGTATAATGAACACACCCGAAGATGATGCATCTCATGCACTTTCTTCGTTTGGGCGGCACGGGAATTCTGGTATTCCCCAATTTCCTGCTCTGTCTTATAACTATTATAAGTTGCAGCGGGACCAACGTTCCCCAGCTCAGTATAACAAGCGGGTTCGGTCAATAATCCGTATTATTATCTTGATTAAGGCGTGATATGGTCGCTACCAGGAGAGAGAGAGAAGAAAACACTCAGCGTGCGCTCTTGCAAGAATAGATTGGTTATTATTTTATCTAGTCAGGATGGCTCCCACTGCTTTTTATCAATTCTTCCTTCAAACCCTAAAAGGAAAGACTAGCCGGGATTAATTACACACTACAAGTTCGCCAATCTTTCAGCCAGGCCAGTGTTGGTACTTTGAGGGAGGTCCCCCGTGCTTTCGCACGAATCTAATTAATGTAAACCTCGTTTTCCCAGAGGCGTAACCTCGTTGACACCTTTCTAGACACCTACTTGATCGGCTAATTGTAATGTGCAAAACTCTCCCAGGAGTAACAATTACTCGCAGCGGGTATCGGGATCCAACTATCTCATAGAAGGTATGCAATCTCATTGCAAATTTCAACACTTGAAATTCCCGATATTATTTTACCCCTAGTGTTCTATGACCTTGACGAATGCCAAACAACCCATAGTCCACTAGTCAAGTTTAACTCGTACATTTCTTGATCGAATTAAACCCACCCGCACGACCCTTGACGAATGCCAAACAACGCCGTACGAATACCCTAATCCAATCTGCATCATATGCATAAGCAGATAAATACTAGTTAGCTACCGCACACTACGCCTTGACGAATGCCAAACTACCGCAGCACGAATACTAACTAGTACTTATCTGAAATGACGGAGGGCTACGACAGGTTTTTCTGAAAACCTATTGCGTAACGAACTTGATATCGTTGTAGAATCAAATGATTTTGAAAATGGAGTGTTTCTGAGGCTTTTCTAGTTTTGCTAAAGGAGTCACTTCCGGTGAAGGGATCGTCGGTCCTTTCCTCGTCGAATGAGGTGCGGGATATATCATATATATCACTGTGCAAAGCAAAAACACTTAAAAGCAATCAAAAGACAAACCGAGTGTGTAGCATCTTCCAGTTATTGCTAAAGGAGTCATTCCCGGTGAAGGGATCTCGGTCCTTTCCTCATCGAATAAGGTGCAGGATATATCACATATACCTCTATGCAAAGCAAGAACTGTAGCTACCTGTTTTATTTTTGAAATTCGATTCTACAACATCTTAGGTTTCTTTTATTTCATTAATCTCATTAATGAAGTCCCATCATTTAAGTACCTAAACATCATATATAAATACGACGTAGCCTTATGCCATCCGCATTCGCCTCGATGTCCCCTCGTGCACCGTTAGGTTAGGTAACTAACGACAGAGCGGGGCAGGGCTAGCACGGGTGTAAAACATAAGTAACGTCTATATAATATATCATATATACTATATACAGTATCTATCACAGAACATCACATGATCACATCACAGATATCGCAGCAGAAGAAACATATGAAATATTAGATATACTAGGACGTCCGTGTTTTCAATACGAGCCAGTATAAAACACGGATTCCACGGTCGTGATGAATAGCCAAACCCACACCCCTAGACCCCTACGAGAGCGGCAAGAAACCCTACCAATTCTGGAGTTAGGAGATCCGGACTCGACTCCTCGAGTTGGTCTCCCACTGGACTCCAAAACCCGGTTACTTGTGCTTCCCTCCTTGGGTCTATCCTAGTGCGGAAAAGTAAATAATATACATCAACGGTGACAACTTCCGCAACCTGGAAGCGCCCCAATAAAAGAATGTTACATACAAGTTTTTACATGAATGAAAATGAAAAACACTCATCTCACATAAAAACCCCCGGCTATTCAAACACGACGATCCAATATAACATATCCAGCAACACATAACATCACATGTCATCAACGTAAGTAAACATGCATATCCCAATTGTCGTTGACATATAGCAACGAAACCGGCGATATCACATATTACACTTACGGTCACAGAAAAGAAAGTGTAAAACTACAACAGTTGGAATCCTCAACCACCTCAGACATCGCATGCCTGACCAAATGAATTACTTAGACATCGCATGCCTAACAATTATAAACCCCGCATTTCAGTCTTATTATCGAAAACACTTTTCAATATCAATTCGGGCAATTCAACAAGATTCCCGACATCCTGATCGTATGCTCGTCGCAAACTTCAGGAGACGGTCGCACCCCCGATACCGTCGACGAAGTGCACCAAGGCGGAACACCGCTACCGGGAGCACCCGAACGGATGCTTTCGGTGACGGGGTTCTCCTACAGTCACTTGGTCGGGGCTATAGGGCGAGGCTGTCTATTAAGTTTACCCGGCGAGTATCTGCGTACGCTACGTGATTGCGACGGACTTTTGATCACATCAAAATTCCGTGGCAACCGATCAAGTGAGACTAAACTGCTATGTTTATAACATTCATTTAGTTATCTCATAACTTATTGTGAATTCCAATTATTGTATCCCATTCCAGATAATTAGAAAATGTTAAACATTCCGATCGAACAGTCAAACACCCAAGTTTTCCCAATACAGATCAACACATGAAACAAGTCCAAAAACATTCAGTTCGTGCCTCAGTACCAACGGTCCAGCCGTAGAAGGGTCAAGCTAATGCCTCACATGTGGCACGCCGTACTGCCCCAAACCCGAAGGTTCAAAGGGCAGTTCAAGACGGTCACATAATCGAGTTAAGGTTTGTTGTCTTCTAGAGGGTCCATCGCGTTACTTGCACTACTTAGAACGTCTTTAAACCACGGAAAAATCCAACACTTGGAAATTTCCCGACAGGGGAAAAGTTGGGTATTTATATCCGGTCGAATTTTTTAACATATTCAAAAAATTATCCGGAAAGCCAAATAGACAAAGTTAAAAAATCCGATCGATTCATCGAGTCTCCAATACAACCCCAGAACACTCATCTCTATAATCAGTATTAAAAATTCCCAGAAAATATAAAAACCAGAGATATGAATTACTGTGCAAAGAACCGTCGCAAATGCCATAAATATGCCGCGGAACCGCAGCTAAAGGGGGGTCAACGCCGCGGTTCCGCGGTCAAGTAGAGGAATTAGAGGCTCCATTTTGCACAGTAATTCATAAAAAACCCTGCTTAATTTTCTGCATATTTTTAATATTGAAAAATCCAGATTTTAAAAAATTGGACAGAGAGCATTTTGGAAATGGGTTTCGGGTTCGTTCGGATTTCAAACGTCGTCTAGACTTCGCCTAAGGCTCTAGCTAGGCTCTGATACCAGTGAAAGGTTCCTAGGCACTCTCAAGAGGTCTCACAAGGCATCAACCATGCCAATTTCATAAATTACGGTGCCGAGAAACCCTAATACGGATCGTTGGCTAGAAGTTTAGGCGAAACTGGAAACTAGCTAACAACTTAACTAAAGAGAAAACGGAAATACAACCTTTGTAGATCCGGTGCTCCACCTCCATAGCTCCGCAATGATGTCCCTCCGCTGTCCAAAATAAATCCCGGACTCTAGCATCGGCTTCATTGGAGAAAAAGCGGGCTAGGTCATCGACGACGATGCCGAAGATGATCTACGTCGAGGCATCACAAGATCAAGCTCTACCTTCACCAAGCCATGAAAACTTGTGAAGGAAACACCCTATACTACTTGGCAAGAGGTAGAGGATGAAGAAATAGGAGGTGGGTTCACTTTAGATTTGGATTTCTCACTCTTTTTCATCAATCACCATTGATAGAAACTTGGTTTTCTTCTTGAAGGAGAAGAAGAAGAAGAAGAAGATAATGTTATGATAAGAATAATAAAAATAGAAAAGAAAATGAATTCTTATCATAATTTTAACCATGGTAAAGTGTAGAGAATTAACTTGAGTTAGGTGGAATGGTTAGGGTTAGAGAAGAAGACAAGAATGGTTGCTTTGGTCAAAGTTGCATGAAGCTTGAAGAAGCATCTAAGAAAGCAACCATTTGTTTTCTTTTCTCATTCTTTTCATCCAAAAATTAATAGATAAATGAATGAATAAATAAATAAAACCCTAACCATTTACTTAACCAAGGTTTAATTCTTTACACAAACCCTAGAAATCTTGCATCATCAAACATGATACAATCAAGTGCACAAAAATATATCACATATACGATGTGCACATGCGAGTGAGAAAATCCATCTTAAGTGAACCGATACTAGTTAATGCAAAGTAATATATCAAATATATCATTATGCATTAAATCATTAAATCAACGCTTGATTTAATGATCCGGTCATATCGTATATAACCGACTAATATCAATAGTAACAACTTATCGAATCAACACTTGATCCGATAACCCGGCTATATCGCATATAACCGATCAATGTCACAAATCGCGAGAATCGAATACAGTATCACATACTGGTATCATTCTCGGTCCCGCACATATCTCATATGCGCTCCTATTTCGTTTCGCTTGAGCCAGGAAACCTCTGTGTAGGACTCTAAAGACTCGTCAATACGCCGGCAGCAGGTGATGATCATATCAAACACCCACAAGCCGCAAGCGGTCTGCTAAACGTAACGGCCACCCGGGTATTGAGCGATGAGAAGATCGACGAGCAAGCCCGCTCACACTCCTGTGAATCCAACCAGTAACACTTACCGTACAGTCCGGTCTGATCGTCTGATATGTCGCATATCTCGCCTAGGGGTGGTAAAAGTCAGACCCCAATAGCTCGATAAGTCGTGTCGATATGAGGTCTATAACAATTCGAGAAACTACTGGTAACACTTACCAGTAAATCTCAGCAACCCTGGCCAGGGATTTCCGGTTATAGCCAATCGAACACAGCGCAACATCCACTCCCTATACCGGGAGAGACGAATCCCCTCCTATCGCTCATTGCCTCCATGTGACTCGGGACTGTACCCAAAAACCACCGTTTTGCACGCCCTCTTGGACGTGGTAAGATGGAAATCAAAGCACAGTGGGAACCACACAAGACTCTATGACGATCTCGGGTCAACAGACTACTCTGTACCAGTGTCACCAGAGAACTGCCATCTGACGTAAGGTATAATACCATCTGGGAGTTCTCGGCGAGTCCGTCCAGTGTACCCAGTCTCTACTGAGCACCCGTATATCTCCTCTGATGTCAAACACATATGGATATGGGATCATCCATCGCCCATCTGTATGGGTCGAGAAGGTACACGCTAGTCTACTCTGGTATATCGATGCCCCGTCTCGATACACCCACGACTAGGGACTTTGAAGGATGTACTTATGGACTACCATGTCCCCACTAGTATGATCCGCATCATAGTCCAGGTAGTCAAGTACACATCCTAAGGGCTTTACCAACATGTATCAGAGAGACAATCTGTGTACACGTTAAGGTAAAGAGCAACCAGATAGTTTACTATCATGTCGAGCAAGAAAGTCCTCCCTATATATGTCCCAGCATCCACTACAATATACATCCAATGTACAGTAATGGCCTCTAGGGCATACATATAACTAACACACTGTAGCACTTGGGTGTTGGGTGTTTGTAGGCTATTCTCTATGGGTCTTGTAGGTTATTTGGTACACTTTGTTTTTCCTAGTTCTTCTGCAGATAAAATCTGGGACCATTTTGCCACTTTTAAGTGTTTTGTTAATGTACGATACACACGATTCGATTCTAGGTTTGGCGTTTTCTGTGGAAAACTGCCAACAGGGGTAGTTTTAGAAGATGCCACGCATGTTTTGTGCATCAAGTGCACACGTGTTTAATTTGTGGCGTTAGTTCCTTCGTATTGTTCCGACTTCGCGTTTTATTGAATGTATAGTCTTATATGTTTTATTTGTGCGATTCTAGAATTGGTTGTGGAGACGTCGGACACGGCAAGGAAAGGAAAGGCAATGATTGAATTCGATTAGCTGAGACGTTCCGATGAGTAGATGTTGCATCCATGGAGGAAATCGCTTGGATGGCGAAAGCGCCCGATAGCTAGGATTCATGTATAATTCGTGTTTTCATATGCGTATACCACATTCATATCTCATATGCATCTTTATGCATATTGATATCATCACCTAGGACACTTGCATCTTACCAATAGTTCATACCGCACATGCACTATTTTATGCGAACACACACGCTATTGGTAATTGCTATGTCATGAACACTATAGAACTTGCTTAATAATCGGTATTTTGCATGTGCATCATTATTGATATGTAGTTACCAAGTCATTCATCTCATTGCATCATATTGATATCACGAATATTCACCATCATCGACATATGGATATATTGTGATTCTTCTTAGAGATTTTCGTATTCATGAGATTTCTGGATTTGGGAAAAACCGTAAAAATACTTTTATAAACTTATGATCATTTTAAAATGGAAATTGCGGTTTTCTTGTGATATGATGTGTGGCATCCACCATGAGTTTTCTCGGTTCTTGAGCCACGTATGTACATTTACCCGATTCGAGGAGAGAGGAGGAACCGTCTGCAGGTACATGGTGGACCCGGTAAGATACCCCGGGGTAAGAAAATCGTATAGAGAGACGTTGAGCCTGGAAGGGGAGCACTACCTACCGGTGATTATTAGCTCGGAGGAGATCCGGATGATACCGACCGATGTCATATGATTTGACAGATTTGAGGGTCGATCCGAGAGACGACACCCGGCATATTGATATATTGAGTGTCGATACTTGACACGGGATTCTGTGTTTCTATTGATGATATTTTGGTTTTACCATACCGAAAATCTTCTAAAATAAAACTTTGTCTTTCTCATATTAGATTGCACCCAGATTTCACGCTTTATCATTTATTCATGTCACATTCATATTAGTACATCACATCATACTTTATATATAGTTTTTCGACGCATTTGCGTGCATACATGCGATTGTTTCATTAGATGTTAATTACTACTCACGAGTTGGCAACTCACCCCCGTTGTGCCACAGTGTCTTGCAGGACCGACCCGTCAGCATAGTCGCGGCGGGTGCACTGCTTCTTCTGCTTCGCTTGGCTTCGACTTTTGGGGGCGATACTTGTAGGTGGGTTTTGTGAGGATATTTTTTTGTTCCCACCATGTATATTTACTTCTGTATCTAGTACACTCCATCTACTATTTGTATATTAACCTAGACTATGAGACCGTGAGGCTTGTATTATTTTATATCTGGTGTCGAGCTCGTGTGAGCCGACTTTATGCTTTTCTGATTCTTGCTTTTATATGGCTTTTCACATTATTATGATATATCTTGCATGTGGTTGTGTTCCGCCATACGGCGAAGAGCTAGCTCCCGCTTGGGGATTCCTTTTTATCATTGCTTATATATATTCATATATATATATATATATATATATATATATATATATATATATATCGGTTTGGGACCAGTTTTTAGAAAGGAAACTCTGTCGAAATTTTCAAAAAACTTGATGCTTTTAAATGGATTTTGATGTAACTCTATTTTGTTAAAATCAACCTTTTAAAAACAAGTATTTTATCACTCTATTCATTTCCCGGTTTAGATTCTAGGATTTTGGCTTACTTGAATTATGTGAGCTTCTATACGTTGCGTGATTTAAGTGCTAGTCACGTTTCCACATTCGGGTCGCGACAAATATATAAAGAGATATACCAACATATATAGTATTGATCAAAGTTTATTGATTGCCTCTTCTTAAGCTTTATCTTTAATACTTTTTGTATAATACCATGCATCCATATTGTGAGACTTAATTTCACCCAAATTACCGACATCATGAAACGAAAGTAATGAGATAAACATCGACTTAACCTTTTGAATGATAATACTTTTTTACAAATGAATTCTCATGAAAATCAGAATTTTGGCTTGAAACGTTGTCGATATTTTGGATCCATATGTTAAAATTCGAGGAAATTATATTGCTATAATTTTTTTGTTATATATACTATAATTCTTTAAAGAAAACGAAGTTATAGCAAAAATATAGTAGTTTCATTTTTTATATATATGACCACAACATACCATGATCTTCGAAATAAATTTTTTAAGGATCCATTTGACTCCTAGAAATTCTAAGAAAATTAGTCTAATGTTTAAATAGTTTTATACGTGCTTTAAACAAATTTTTAGAAATCGAAATGAGACCTAGTTTAGGCTTTACATGATTTTTTTGCCACTGTTTTTAAAATTAAAAAACTGTTTTTATCTGCCACCTTCGGAGACCTATAACTTTGTATTCCGAGGTCCGTTTTGACCAAACTCAAGCGTTTTGGATAACTAGATCAAAATATCTAAATTCTTTTAGTTTTAATGTTTTCCTGAAAACCTATATAATTTATAAAATTCTGCCTTTTAAAATCATGTGACGAATCTGGACAAAATTTGTCCTAATTCGTGTACTATTTTTAAAAATGAAATAACTCGAGCACCCGATGTCAGTTTGTGATAATATTTAGATGTATGGATGCCTGATTGGTAGACCTATAACTTTCCTATATATTTGGTGGCTTGGAAACGTATAGAACGAACCGATATATGCCCTTCAAGACACCCTTTAGTTGTTGTCCAAAAATTATAATTTCTGTTTTAAACTCTGATGTTAACATGACCATAACAAGATCTTCAGGAATCTAAATTGCACAGAACTTAGTTGTTTGGATAAGTAGACCAAAAGACCTGTAGGTTTCTAATCATTTTCAAGACCTGAAAACAGACAGAAAATAATGCAAACTGTGTTTAGAAAATGTGTGTCGGTGCTGGACAGATTTTGATCTGTTCTGCACAACGATATGAAGGTGTGTATATCTCCTAAAACAGTTGTCATAATTAGGTGAGACTTGAACCCACATTTGTATAACACTTAGGGCTATGTTTCTTATTTATTTTCTGATTTCAATTGACTTGAGTAATTAGTAATTCGCAACAATTCTTTACAGTACTGTTTTCTGATCATTATTTCAATATTGTACTTGCCTCATTTCATGCTATGTAACTTCTTATTTTTTTGTACCTATATGAATCGTGTGAATAATCTAATGCATGCTTGACATGACTTGACTCGAGCCATGAATACGTAAGATACTATTTGACCTGAACTCGACATGAACCTGACATGAACTCTACTTAAGCTTGACATGAACTTGTAACCCTAACGTATTCATGGATTCTTGTAAGATTTGTGCCATTACTTATAGTTTAACATACGTGGGGGACTTTGGGATGGTTTAGGTTATGAGTTCGATCAACGGAATTTTAGGACTCTCATTACTAACACATGAATCCGTGAATCCGTGTTGCTGTGATACCGGGTCAAAACGGTACATTACTAACTCATGAATCCGTGTCTCTGAGCTGCCGTGTGAAAACAGTACACTAATTCGGACCCGTGTTTTCTTTCTCTTGGATGATAACCTTGGGTTTAAGAATACTCCTGCGGTGGTTGACACTCACATTTGAACTGATGTTAGATTTGCTTAACTTTGTAGTGACATTTTTAGAACATATTACCGGTTGCTTCATGTTCGTCAGTTATACTTATTATATGCTTATGTTAACCGACACCATATTTATACTGAATCGCCTTGCTTATGTAAAACTGCCATGCTTATATAGCTGATGTTTAATTGTCATATCGTAGTTGTTCACTGCATCATGATTTTTCGATATCTTTTATATGTTTTTCGTTTATCGTTTCTACAATTATACCTTTAATTGAGGACTTACCGAGCGCAAATTCGCTAACGAACATTCTTTTGTTCTTTCTTCTTTGAAAATGTTCGTCTGGTGGCTTAGTGACAGGGGAGATCGAGCCGACAGAGAAGGATTACTCTCAGCTATCATCTCAGGTTGATTTCTAGTTATCTGCCTGTCTTTATTATTTCAGTATGCCTATTGTTCAGGCTTTGTTTAGTTTTATTATTTTGTATTCGAACTACAGACTCGTTGTCTTTATTTTGAACTTTACGACTTGTAATGTAATAGGTAGTTGGATTTATGCTCTAAGTTAAATTCTTGTTATATTTTTATATATTGCTTACTATACGCTTAACATATTCATTTTGGGAAGGACCACTTCTTGGTATAAATGCGTTGTAGACCTCATCACGTGCCTGCTGTCGTCTTTTGGAAAGTGAGGCGTGACAACGGGTGCTCGGGAAAGAATCTCGAAGTGGTGATTGGGAATATGATAGGCATGGCCCTATGTCTTTGTTATATACATCGCCCATCCACTGGGTACGGTCTTGTCCCATTATACGGTCATCAATCAATCCTGCCTTGTTGCATAAAAAGAGGAAACTTGGAGAGTGTCGTCTTCTTTTCTTCTTCTAGGGTTTCCCAAATTTGCTTATTGTTGTTGGTCTCTTCGTTCCCGAAAGTCCTCTCCGACGCAACTACGGTAAGACATCCTCTCCCTTGCTCCGACGCAACTATGGTAAGACTTCCTCTCCTTTTTTGTTGATTTCTTGCTATTATGTTTTCCGGTGATCTGAGCGCCGCTGATTGTAAGAAAGTAGAGGATTTTAGGTCCTCCTTGTCAATTTCCTCGATTTCCAACTGCCACAGATCCTCTCTTCCCTTTATTGATTTCAAAACCGATCCTAAACTTTCCATTTTGGACCCTCCCGGAAGGGTATGTTGGTCTGTACCGTGCGTCCATACTCATCGGCCTTCGCTTCCCTGTCTCAACCATTATTCAGCGTATGCTTAAAGATTTGGATCTTACCTCTTTTCAGATCACTACAAACGATTGGTTTATGATTGTTGCATTTGTCCTCATTTTCCCAAGGTAAGGGGGCCTATTCGACTGAGCTTCTACACGCCTTCGTAAGGGTCAACTTTCCAGCGGGTGATCAATGTCCTTGGGTTCATCTTCACTGAAAAATCAAAATCGTTTGGGGTCTTAAGTCCAAACTCATGAAAAAGCAATTCTTTTTCTATCGCAACTCAAACTCTCCTACTGAGTTTTTGACGTCCTGGAGGGGAGAGAATAAGTGTGTCATTTTCAAGACCACCGTCGAGAGTCTTCTCTCTGGCCTTAGGATTATAGCTGAATACCTTAGAGACTTTCGAGGGGGAAGGTTAGACATAGAGGAGTTCTTTACTAAGGACAATTTCATCTTGTGTAGTCTCGCCTTTCCTGACCCCCAAGTTGACCTCACTAAGGGGCATGAGAGTCTTTAGTACAACCTGGAACGATTGATGAGAGATGAGAGTGTTGAACCCCTCATGTGGGAGGAGGGGATGCTCCTTGATCTGCAACATCCCTCGCTTCCCCTTTGACAGAGGGTTCTTCTACCTCCTCTGAACAACCTTTTAAGGTCGTTCCCCTCAACATGCTGGACTTTCCCGCCTATCCTCCTTCTAAGGTTTCTAGCGTAGAGTCAACCTCTCGTCCCCTGCCTTCTTCGACTAAGGCTGTAGATTCCACCAGGTGAACCTCCCATGGAGGTGGTAAGAGACCGACGAGCAAGTAAAATAAAACTCTTGCCCCCTCCCGAGTTGTCAAAGCTCGGGCTAAGAAATCTCATGCCCCCCAAAAGATTGTTGAGGAGGTCTCCCCTGATCCATCCTTATCCGATGTGGAGGCGGGGATCGACCCCCCGACCTTGGGATGAGCATATGAGGTATCTTCCAGTCTAATTCTTCAACTCAGTACCTTTTTATAGGTTTAAAATCATGTCTAACCTTTTTTTTTTACTTTTTTCTTTTCAGATCAAACAGTTATGAATAAGATCTTCAAGAAGGACCGAGCTCAAAGCTCATCGCTGGTGGTGCCTAAGCCTTCCGCTCCGGGCAATTTTTCGAAGAGCCTTGAGCGCCTTTCGGACGGCCCAGATTTTGAGCTGAGAAAAAAGAGTCGCCAATCCCTGCTCGTTGAGGATGGTCTGTCTCGGGCCATCCAGATACTATCGTCGCTCCTGAGTGTTCCGCCCCCACCCCTTCCTGCGTCCACCTCCATCGCAGACGCTTCAAGGGAGACGGTTGCTTGCCTCGTTGAGGTAAGTACCCATCATCTATTAAAACCCTCCTATTAACACCTCAATTGTTGGCCTCCCCATCCAAACCATAACTTAATTAGTTTCACACTAACTGAAAGTATGTCTTAACACCTCTACTAGGTTTATATGAGCATCAAGTGTGAAATTTTAAAATTTTAGAGTGCTAATTATACTAAGCAAGAATCGAACTAGAGAATTAGGATTTAGTAGTAAGCAAGCAATGTTCTAAACTAAGTGTAAAGAGTCTACAACCTTTGTAGTCTAGTCCTTCATTTCTAAAGCTCCAAGTTGTAGTCCCTAGAACTCTTCTTAAGGCTCCACTTGAAGAAAGGATCGAGCTTGCTTGTTGTCTTCGTCACCGAAGTTGATCCACCTTGAAGTCTTTCTCACTCAAGCTCACACTTCACTAATCAAGGTATTAGTGAAGTTAACAACCTAAATTAATGGGCTAGATTAGTGTAGCTTGGTGAAACAGGAATTTTTCTCACTAGAAATATTTTTCTCCTTTTGTTTTTCTCAACTCAAGAAAATTCTAGTGAAGAGATGAAGATGAGGATGAACAAGGATGAGTGTGAGTATGAACCATGAACTCAAGTGATGGCATAAGATAAGAATGAGAGAGATAAATATCTAGTGAATAATCCATGAATAGAAGATGAGTCATGGCTTCTCAAAGCATCTTAAGCCATGACTCCTTTAATTCTTTTAATTCAAAATGTTTATCAATATCTCATTCTTAATGTGATTCTCACACATCCTAGTTCCTTGTATCATCAACTATGATACAATTTACTATATATATATATAGTGAGCTTAATATTAGTTAATATATATATCAAATTATTAAATCAACACTTGATTCAATAATCCGGCTATATCAAATAAAATCCGGATAATATCAAATATATATAAACATATATATAAATTAAATCATTGAATCAACACTTGATTCAATAATCCGGTTATATCATATATAATCTGGCTGATATCATTTAATGCTGGATTAGAATACGGTATCATATACTCGTATTTAATCAAGCTTCTGCATATATCTCCATACACGCCCTACTTCGCTTCGCTTAAGCTAGGAAACCTCCATGTGGGATTCTAAAGACTCATCAATATGCCAGCAGTAGGTAATGATCACATCAGATACCCACAAGTCGTCAGCAGTACTAGCTGGACGTAATGGCTACCCAGGTATTGAATGAATAGAAGATCAACAAGCAAACTTGTCCAAACTCCCGTAGAGCCTATAAGCAACACTTACCGTATAGTACGGTCTCTTCGTCTGATATGTCGCATATCGAGTTGGGGGGTTGGAATTGTCAGACCCCACTAACTCGATAAGTCATGCCGATGTGTGGCTTATAACTTTTCGAGAAACTACTGATAACAGTTGACAGTAAATCTCATCAGCCCTGGCCAGAGACTTGCTATTATAGCTAATCGAGTATAGATCAAAATCAACTCCCAACACCGGGAGAGATGAAACCCCTCCTATCGCTCACTATCTCCATGTGACTCATGACTGTACCCAAAATCCACCTGTTTGCACGACTCCTGTGAGCCGTGGTAGGGAGGAAATCAAAGCACAGTAGAAACTACATAAGACATTATGGCGATCTTGGGTCTATAGAGTAACCTGTACAAGTGTCACCAGAAAACTGCTAGCTGACGATAAGTATGATATCATCTAGGAGTTCTCGGCGAGTCCTGTTCGGTGTACCCATTCTCTAATGAGCACCTGTGTACAATTTTTGATGTCAAACACCAATGGTTATGGGATCAACCATCGCCCCATACATGGTCAAGAAACGTACACACTAGTCTACTCAGGAATATCAATGCCCTGTCTCGATACTCTCTCGACTAGGAACTGTTGAGGATGTGCTTCTGGACTATACAAGCCCCGCTAGTATGATCTGCATCATAGTCCTGGTAGTCAAGCCTACATCCTAAGAGCTTTATCAACATGTATCAAAAAGACAGTAAACTAAAATAAGAGTATATGTTAAGATAAAGAGCAACCAGATAGCATACTATCATGTCGAGTAAGAAAGTCCTCTATATATAAATGTCCAAGCATCACTATAATATACAATAATGGCCTCTAGGGCATACATATTCCTAACAATCTCTCACTTTCACTAAAGCCAATTATTGTAGTACCGCATACCCAACATCCTAAAAAGTCTCTCACACTGTGTCTGGGGTAGAGCCTTCATGAGTGGATCCACCGTGTTGTCCTTTATGTCTACTCTCCTGACCTCGATCTCCTGGCGATCAACTATCTCTTGGATCAGATGATACCGCCTCAAAATATGTCTGGATCGCTGATGGGATCGGGGTTCCTTGGCCAAAACCACAGTACAATTGTTATCACAATACAAAGGTATTGGATTCTCAATGGATAGAACCACACCAAGTTCAATAATGAACTTCTTCATCCAGACAGCCTCTTTGGCAGTATCGTTAGCAGCGATATATTCAGCCTCCATCGTCGAGTCTGCAATGGTATCTTACTTGAAACTCTTCCAACATACCGCCCCTCCATTGAGGGTGAAGACAAAACCCAAGACACACTTGCTGTTGTCCTCATCACTCTGGAAGATCGAATCGGTAAAGGACTCCACTTGGAGTTCTTCGTCACCATAAACCAAGAACATTTCTTTAGCCCTTCTCAAGTACTTAAGAATTTTCTTCACAGCTATCCAATGCTTCTTTCCTGGGTCTGATTGATACCTACTTACCACACTTAGTGCGTAAACTACATCTGGTCTGGTGCATAACATCGCGTACATGATAGACCCAACTGCAGAAATATAGAGTATCACGTTCATGCGAGCCCTTTCCAAATCAGTCTTGGGAGATATCTCTTTGGAGAGAGTGATTCCTGAATAAGCAGGTAAATTACCACGCTTAGAATTTTCCATAGTAAAACCCTTTAGTATGGTGTTTATGTACCTGACTTAGGACAATCCCAACATCTTTTTAGTTCTATTTCTATAGATCTTTATCTTCAGAATGTAGGAGGTATCATCCAGATATTTCATGGAGAACTTTTGTGATAGGAAGAGTTTGACCGAGTGCAGCATAGGAACATCATTTTCTATCAAGAGTATGTCATCTACGTACAATACGAGGAAGACAAACCGATCAGTCGAAAATAGTGCATTCTCAACACGTTAATTTCCCTACCTTATCATTCATATATAGGTGTTTATTGTAATTATAACACAGATTAAGAATTCATCTGGAAAATACCAAATAACCTGTGTTATAGTTATAATCGACATTCTAAAGGGAAATTAAGTGTTTATTACTACACGCATGATCTTTGTATATTTCAACACTTGTCTCAAGATTGTGTGCAGGAAATTCTCCAGGTTAAAGAGCCAGAATCACAAAAGTGCCGATAAATTGCAGCAAGTCCAAGACTTGAGATCTGGCAGTAAACTAGAAAGAATTATAAGATTCCAGGCATCAAAAGAAAACCTTAAAGACAACATCAGAATTACCCTGGAAAAATAATGCATAGATCACCTAAAATGGCCGCGGATCCACGGCCGAGTCAGGCCGATCCGCCGCGGATACACGGCCGAGTTGACTCATTGGCGGTTGTAATAATTTCCCTGAGGCCTCCTCTCAACAACCAAACTTCTTCAAGATGCTTCAAATTTCTAGAAGTTTCCCTCCAACAGAAAGGCTTCTCATGCAAGCTTGCTAACTACCTAAATCTAGAAACTTCTCTACCCTATCTTCCTATGCAAGCTTCATAACAACCTAGCTTCTAGTAGAAGATAAACCAAGCTTCTAGGGGAAGCTAAAGGGAAAACTATATAAAGGGACCAAGGGCTTCATTACAAAGGTTGTTCGGTAGTTGTTCATTAATTGGGTTGTTGATCATTCTACATCAATTCACCCGCAAGTTGAGTGACACAACTTGTAATAAAACCCTAGCCCTAATCAAATTCAAAAGCCAAATCAAGGTCCATCGAGAAGCGAATCAAGCAAACCTTCAACGAGCCTTTGAAGCAACGCCGATCTTCATCCGAGCAAGAGATCCATGACGATCCGCGACTCAAGAAGATCGATGCGAAGCTAATTTCGGCGGATCTAGTTACCTCCTCAAATCTTGTAACCTCGAATTGAGTGAATTGTACCTAATCGTCGATTAATAAATGTGAATATTGTAAATCTTGCTTTTCTTTACATTCTTGCATTATGAAAGTTACCGATTCTTGATTCTTTCCTTTTTCATGATATTTGAGTGAAATCTCCGCTTGTAGCGGAATCGAGAGAATAGGTAGATGATGATGATAAAATTCTTGAACGATTCTTAAGTTTTATGAGTTTTGTAAACTTTAGGAAATTGAATCATCGAAAACCTAATTTGAGCGAGATCACTTTCTTGAATGTTTTCGCTCCAAATTAGAGATCAACGATCGGTGATTTAATTTGCTAGAGGCTAGGATTTGAATGATAACCAATGAAAGGACAAGGGATGATGAAGGAGAAACCCTAGTTTCTTCAATAGTTCCCTAATTTTCGTTGATTGTCATCGATCTGGCAACGACTCCTCAATAGATAAGAATTTGTAATCATTAGTATTCATCATCACTATCAATTTGATCGATTCCTACAAGCTACTTTACAAATCTTGAGAATTCAATTGGTTTGGACATTTTCTTGATCTTTATTAATTCTTGATTTTAGATCTATTTTTTTATGATTCTTGAAACTAAAATCTCATGAATATTGAATCATTTTCTTTTATCTTTTCTTTTCAACTCAAATAAAACGATTTCGAACAAATCACACTTTCTCAGTGGACGATCTGCTCTCGCTAACGAAACTACAATAGACACCGTTAATTGATTGCGGTATAAATTTTTTTGGTTGTGATTAAAACATTTCCAAATACACACGAAGTTGATCAATCAAATGGCGCCGTTGCCGGGGATCGTGTGCTAATTTGTTTGTTTTTGTAATTTGAGTTGGAAAATTTATTATTTCATCAGAATTTTTTAGATCAAAATTCGCAAAAAGCGCTTAACGATTTGTTGTGATTTGTTGCAAGGAGATCTGGAATCTCTGGAGCGAGAGGAAAAATTTTCAGGACATCTCAAAAAGTCCAGAGAGGCAATTGGAACAGTTCCTGAAATTTTTGTGCAGGGATCTCTCAGTCTTGCGGCTGATCCGCGGCCAAAGGAGCCTTCTCGCGGCGGTTTCGCGGTTAGATTAGGGTTTCAATACATCAAACTTCTCAGGTCCCTTTCTTTCTTTCTTATCTCCTCCCTGCTCTGTCCAATAACCAATTTCTGCAGGATTCTTTACAAAAATTCACAGCGCCGCCGAAAGAAAAATTGTGCGTGTTTGATCTTGGTTGTTTGCATATTTTAACACAGAAATTAAGGGGCAAAGACCAAATTCAGATTAGGTGGGGATTTCATTACACTTCCTAAGCCCCAAAAATCACAAACTTGCATCCGCATCACCCTCATTAACTAAAAATATCTAGATATGACTCTAAGGACCGTCGCGCTCATTTAGGACAGAAGAAGGTCGTGGATAATTTATTGCTTATCCGCGTTTCTTTTGTGGTGTCTAAGGAAAATGTGTATAAGGCAAGTGGTTACTTAATTACGCCCACTACTTACGTAGTGGAGAACCTCCCACTTACCTGGTACTTACCTGGCCACAGAAGGGGCAAAGAGGCAGTAGAGGATCTATCTTGCGACTTGTCTTCTGGAAGTCTAGGAGCGGTCTAGAGCCTTGACCTAGGTGACCACTAGATTTAGGGTTGCTTGTGCATTGTTTGTGTGAATTTTTCAAAAATCCGCCTTTTTAAAACCAAACAACAACTCATTTTTTCATTAATTATCACTTAACGCTGCCACTTGTGCTAAACAATTTAGTGCATGCTCGGCTGGACACGGGATTCTAATGCCCGTCTTGTCCGCGTTCCTCCTATCGACTCCGAAGTCGGTATTTCTACGTCTACTTTTTCTTCACCCACTACCACACCCACTTCGATGGACGGTTCTCCATCGAACTTCTTTAACACTACTCTGCCACCATCTGCAGCTGCGCAGAATCCGCCTCGCATCTCTCTCCAAGAGAGATGTTACCCTATGCGAGGTCCTCTTTCGACCTGTTTTACCATTCCACCAGCCAATAGGGACAATTTTGAAATAAAACCACAATACATCAATCTTTTACCAAAATACCACGGTCTCGAGTCTGAAGACGCATACGTCTTTATTACCAAATTTGAAAATGTATGCGCTATGATGGGTATTTCACAGCTTTCTGTGGATGCTATGAGATTACGTCTTCTCCCATTTACTTTGTGCGATATAGCCGAGAAGTGGTTTTATAACACAGCCGCACATTCTATCTCGAACTGGGGAGAATTCGTAACAGATTTCCTAAAGAAATTCTACCATAATCATAAAACAGCTCGAGATCGTAGTGAAATAAATCAATTTACCTAGCTTCCAAATGAACTATTTTCGAAGTGTTTTGAACGCTTCAAGGATCTGTTAGTTCAATGTCCTCATCACGGAATCCCTAGATGGGATCTGTGCAGAATCATATATGAGAGCATTAATCCTACAACAAAACAGACCCTTGAATCCATGTGTCAAGGCGCAGTCATGAATAAAGATGATGGTGAAACCTGGAGATTTTTAGAAGATTTCGCTGAAAGAACTTTACAGTGGGAGAGTGTAAACCAGTCATCGTCTAGGGGTGGCATTCATCAACTTGATGTTTCCATAGGAGTTAGAGCTGAAATGGCAGCAATGCAAAAGAAACTTGAAGCTATAGAACATAAATTTTTAGCAGCCTCCCTAAATCAGATGTCACTCTCCAAAACTGTCTGTGGATGCTATTCTGATCCATCTCATCTTACGGAAGAATGTCCATTGAATTATCCGTTTCAACGTCAAGAGCATACCAATACTGCTTTCCAACAAAGACCTAGAAACGATCCGTATTCTTCCACTTATAATCAGGTTGGAGGAATCACCCTAACTTTGCTGGGAACCAATCACAAACTCAAAACACGGTTCTAAACCAAAATAATTTCCAGAAGGGTCCTCCACCACAACAGCAACCACTTCAAATAAGTCAGCACCCCTACCAATCGCAAAACTTTCAAAATTCGGTTAACACACTTGCACCGTATAATCCTTTGCAGTTGACCGGTACTGACGAATCCTCTTCACTCGCACAAACCATGAATTTGATTCTGAAAAATTTCATGCAAGTTTCGGCTGAGGTTCAATCTTCTGTCGATGATATAAAGAAAAACTCTACCTCCCAAGATGAGAGTATAAAATCGATGGAAGCACAAATTGCACACTTAAAAGCCGAAATGAGTGCTACAGAGAAAGGGAAACTTCCGTCTCAACCCCTACCGAATCCTAGACATTCACAACACTACAATGTGAATGCCATTACAACGTTGAGATCCAGAAGAGTGCTGAATAATCAAGTTGGGGAAGAGATTGATAATCATGAAGAATTAATCAATAATACCCCGGCCGAGACTTTCCCTTCCATACACACTTCTACTTCTGACCCTAGTTCTTCTACCCCACCATCTTCTTGCTAGCCTATTCTTCGTTTTCCCAAAGGCTCGATCCCTCAGCATACCTTTTCTAGTCCACCAAAGACGATCCCCACTTCTATTCTGGGATCAGTTCCACACACACCACCTTCTCCAATGATGGACCCAGCTATTATTGCTAAAGCTCCTTATCCGAATCGGTTGAGGGGAAACAAATCGAGTCCACATATGGAGAAGATTATGGAAATGTTCAAACAGGTTAACATCAACATCCCTCTTCTAGATGCTATTCAACAAGTCCCCGCTTATGTGAAAATTCTCAAAGATTTTTGCACTAGAAAGAGGAAGACTCAAGTGCCCAAAAAGGTTTTCATGACTAATAATGTTAGCACTGCTTTTACCCCATGGCTACCAAAGAAACGTAAGGACCTAGGATGTCCTACGATATCGATTTCTATTGGGGGTAAAAACATCAACCATGCTTTACTTGACCTTAGCGCAAGTGTTAACCTGCTTCCATATTCTCTTTACGAGCAGTTAGGGATTGGAGAGTTGAAACCAGCTCATTACACTCTCCAAATGGCAGGCCGATCAATCACCAAACCTAGGGGTGAACTGGAGGATGTGTCGATAAAAGTCGGGGAATTCATATTCCCTGTGGACTTTATTGTTCTCGATACACAACCTGTAGCAAACCCACAGAACCAAATTCCGGTGATTTTGGGTCGACCATTCCTTACCACTTCCAATACTGTCATTAATTGTCGAAACAGTTCAATGAACCTATCTTTTGGAAAAATGACAATTGAACTGAAAATTTATAAAATTGGAGGTCAGCCGTCTGAACCCTCCGCTCACATACTTGATGTCTGTTCTTTCCACGAGATTGCTTCCGGAAGCTGCGAAGTTGATGAACTTTGCTTTGAAAATCTCGACGACACTAGCACATCGATATTTAATCTTGCATATCTTAGTGAGGACACTCTTTCCACTCCTGAGTTTGAAACTCTTGACTCATCACTTTCCGAGTCTGCATCTTTTGCAGGTTACGAGCTTCTTTGTGATTCTGAATATCATTCGCTGACCCCACCTTCTATAATTTCTCCGCCAGCATTAGATCTCAAACTTTTACCTTCTTATCTTAAATATGCATATTTAGGCGAGAATGAATCTTTACCTGTGATCATATCCGCTTCTTTAGCCTCAGAGCAAGAGAATGCGCTTTTAACGATATTGAGATGTAATAGGCAGGCGTTTGGTTGGACTATGGCTGACATCAAAGGGATTAGTCCATTGATTGTAGAACATCATATACATCTGATGGATGAAGCCAAGCCAACCCGAGAACCACAGAGACGGTTAAACCCCATCATGAAGGATGCGGTAAAGAAAGAAATTGTCAAATGCCTTGACTGTGGAATCATTTACCCAATCTCTGATAGCCAATGGGTAAGTCCAATTCATGTAGTCCCTAAGAAATCTGGCGTTACGGTCATAACAAATGAGGCAAATGAGTTAATCCAAACACTCGCTCAAACTGGATGGCGTGTATGTATTGATTACAGAAAACTCAATGCCGTAACGAGGAAAGACCACTTTCCTCTACCTTTCATTGACCAGATGCTAGAGCGCTTAGCTGGACGGGAATATTATTGCTTCATGGACGGATACTCTGGCTATAACCAGGTCCCTATTGCCAAAAAAGATCAAGACAAAACCACATTTACTTGTCCTTTTGGTACCTTTACTTATAGACGTATGCCCTTTGGGTTATGCAATACTCCCGCTACATTTCAGCGGTGTATGATGGGGATATTTTCGGACATGGTTGAGAATTTTCTGGAAATTTTCATGGACGATTTGTCGATATTCGGAGATTCTTTTGCTGACTGCCTATCTCATCTTGACGCAGTTCTTACTCGTTGTAAAGAGAAGAACTTAACCTTAAATTGGGAAAAATGCCATTTCATGGTCCAAGAGGGAATTGTGCTTGGACATGTCATTTCACGGAAAGGCATTGAGGTTGACAAAGCTCAAATAGATGTTATTCAAAACCTTCCTCAACCCAAACGCGTCAAGAATATACGATCCTTTCTTGGCCATACAGGTTTTTACTGGAGATTCATTAAGGATTTTAGCAAAATTGCTAGACCCTTAACTCTTCTCTTGGCCAAGGACACAATTTTTTACTTTGACTCGGATTTTGAGGCAGCATTTGACTTACTTAAAAACTCTCTCACTACAGCCCCTGTTCTATCTTCTCCAGATTGGAACCACCCTTTTGAGCTTATGTGTGATGCATCAGATTTTGCAGTTGGTGCAGTCTTAGGACAACACATTGAAAAGATGCCACACGTGATCTATTATGCAAGTAAGACCCTGAACGATACTCAAATTAACTATACAACTAACGAAAAAGAACTTTTGACAGTTGTATTCGCATTAGAAAAATTCAGGCCTTACTTGATTGGCTCACCTATTGTTGTGTACACTGACCACTCCGCTTTGAAACATCTTTTGGCAAAGAAGGATGCTAAAGGTAGGCTAATACGTTGGATCCTTCTATTACAAGAATTTGATCTTGTTATTAAAGATAAGAAAGGATGTGAAAACGTTGTAGTCGACCATCTTTCGTGCATTTCTTCTTCACCTGTGACCCTGCCGATCAATGATTCTTTTCCGGACGAACAACTTTTGAATGTTTCCGACGAACCTTGGTTTATAGACATTGTGAATTATCTTGCTACGGGACTTATTCCCTGCGCATGGTCGAAACAGGACAAACATCGATTTCTATCCCAAGTAAAACACTTTTACTGGGATGAACCCTATCTTTTTAAGTATTGTCCTGACCAGATCATTCGTAAATGTGTCCCTAATGATGAATTCAAGAGTGTTCTATCTTTTTGTCATGATCAGGCATGTGAGGGTCATTTCGGTCCTCGAAAGACGACGGAAAAGGTTTTGCAATGCGGTTTTTATTGGCCGACTTTATTCAAAGATGCATTTGATCATTGCAAAACCTGTGCACAGTGTCAACATACGGGTAGGATTTCCCGGAGAAATGAAATGCCACTTCAACCCATCTTGGTGGTTGAAGTTTTTGATATTTGGGGTATTGATTTTATGGGTCCTTTTCCCAACTCCTTTGGGAATCTGTACATATTGCTTGCGGTTGATTATATCTCGAAATGGGTGGAAGTTATTCCTTGTCGCACTAATGACAAAAAGATTGTCATTAAGTTCTTAAAAGAAAAAATCTTTTCATGATTTGGACACCCACGTGCTATCATTAGTGATAACGGGACACATTTCTGTAATCGGTCTTTCGAGACCCTGATGCGGAAATATGCAATCAACCATAAACTTTCCATACCCTATCATCCCCAAACGAGCGGGCAAGCTGAGATTTCAAACAGACAAATCAAACAAATTTTGGAGAAAACTGTTTCTAAAAATCGAAAAGATTGGTCAACAAAATTGACGGATGCTCTTTGGGCGTTCCGAACTGCATATAAAACCAATCTAGGTATGTCTCCTTACAGACTAGTGTTTGGAAAGGCTTGTCACCTTCCGGTTGAGATTGAGCACAAAGCAATGTGGGCCATTAGAGAACTTAACTTTGATTTAATCAAGCCTGCAACTTTCGGAAGCTGCAATTAAACGAGCTAAGCGAACTCCGTGATGAAGCTTACGATAATGCTGTGATTGTAAAGAATCGGACTAAGGTATTTCACGATAAAAATATTTTGAGAAAAACTTTTACACCTGGTCAACAAGTCCTTCTTTATGATTCACGACTCCATCTTCATGCGGGTAAGCTACGATCTCAGTGGAAAGGACCTTTTGTTTTGCGGTATGTATACCCGCACGGGGCAGTTGAGGTTGAAAATGTTGGAAAAGGTACATTTTTCAAAGTAAATGGTCATAGACTAAAACTGTATTTTTTCATTGACCCCACGGAGGAGCTCCTGTTTTTACAGGAGCTGCTTTATCTTGATTAAAAATTCCTTTGTCTCACCTCCATGTCTTGTAAAATACTGTATCATCTTTAGAATGGAGGTGAGCGAAAAGAATAAGTTTGGGGGAGAATTTCACGATCATATTTATTGCCCCCGTTAATAAATTTTCTCCCAAACTTACAGGTTTTTGTGATCCAGCAGATGGCAACAGTGAGGACACTGTTGTAAATAAGTTTGGGGGAGGTTTGTGCTTATTTACGCATCACTTTGCATCATACTTTGTATAAGCACAAAACAAATAAAACATATAAAAATTTTAAAATTTTTAAAAGATAAAAATATTTAATATTTAATTTTATAATAAAAGATTAGATAGTGAAAAATTACATTCAAAAGAATGGAAAAATTTAAGAAAACCAAGAAAGTTAGAATTTTTCTTAAACGAGCTAGTAAAAAGTAGTTATGAGCCGTTGTCCCGAGAGTTAGTAAGATAAAAGAGGTCACTAATCTGAGGATAAAAATAATTCTGAAAAATAGTTTCTATTCTAGAAGCCAAACATTTGAATGTTGATACCCTACTATTCGCACTTACATACGTTTTGAAACTCGGGATAGTAGAGAATACCTTGAAATGCTCTCATCTAAAAGCCAATGTATGAAGGAAATAAAAATGAAGAAAATATAAATGGTGAAGAAAAATGAACAATGGTTTTGTTATCACCAAGGCAGCAATAAAAAAATATAGCGAGGGTGCTTCATCACCTAGTGCCTTAGACCAACTGGTTTGGGAGTCACTGCTAAGCCTTAGGTGTTGCAAGACGAGGAAAATACAAATATGCCTAATCAGCAAGCACATGAGTAATCGGTCGGTTAGTACCTCAAGAAGTATTAACGGTCGCATGAAAAATGTGTGAGCAAATTCATCTAAATATTCACCGATTAAAAAGTACCGAGGACGACGGACAAGAGTATGATAGCTTGAATTGAATTCTCCGAGTGTAGGGATGTTCTTTACACACACCTAGGGGTATATGATCGATGTTTGGAAGAAAGATAGGAATGAAGAATAAAGACGATGTTTTATTAAGGGATGATGTGATTTCTAATATCTTTTCATGACTATTAAGATAGGGCTCATGACAACCGAAAAGCTAGTATAGTTGGAAACTCTAATTTTCAAAGTCATTCTTTTATAATTCTTATCTTTATATGTAACTTTCACGGTCTTCATTTTATTACGAGATTTTGTAGGTGCAATCTGCTGAAAACCCTCAGGAGACAACACTCCTCCTACTAGGGACACCTAGAGGTTTAAAGGCTTGTTGCACGTGCTCAGTGCAATCGTGTTGCCTACGAAAGTGTGCTAGTTAGTTTTTTTCTTTCTTTCTATTTTCTCCTTCACCTGAATAAAACAAGTTTGCTCGAGACGACCAAAATTAAGTTTGGGGAAATTTGATCAGTCGAAAATAGTGCATTCTCAACACGTTAATTTCCCTACTCTTATCATTTATATATAGGTGTTTATTGTAATTATAACAAAGATTATGAATTCATCTGGAAAATACCAAATAACCTGTGTTATAGTTATAATCGACATACTAAAGGGAAATTAAGTGTTTATTACTACACACATGATCTTTGTATATTTCAACACTTGTCTCGAGATTGTGTGCAGGAAATTCTCCAGGTTAAAGAGCTAGAATCACAAAGGTGCCGATAAATTGCAGCAAGTCCAAGACTTGAGGTCTGGCAGTAAACTAGAAAGAATTATAAGATTCCAGGAATCAAAAGAAAACCTTAAAGACAACATCAGAATTACCCTGGAAAAATCACCTAAAATGGCCGCGGATCCGCGGCCGAGTCAGGCCGATCCGCCGTGGATACGCGGCCGAGTTGACTCAATGGCGGTTGGTAATTTTCCCCGAGGCCTCCTCTCAACAACCAAAATTCTTCAAGATGCTTCAAATTTCCAGAAGTTTCCCTCCAACAGAAAGGCTTCTCATGCAAGCTAGCTAACTACCTTAATATAGAAACGTCTCTACCCTAGCTTCCTATGCAAGCTTCATAACAACCTAGCTTTTGGTAGAAGATAAACCAAGTTTCTAGGGGAAGCTAAAGGGAAAACTATATAAAGGGACCTACGGCTTCATTACAAAGGTTGTTCGGTAGTTTTTCATTAATTAGGTTGTTGATCATTCTACATCAATTCACCCGCAAGTTGAGTGACACAACTTGTAATCAAAACTCTAGCCCAAATCAAATTCAAAAACCAAATCAAGATCCATCGAGAAGCGAATCAAGCAAGCCTTCAACGAGCCTTTGAAGCAACGCCGATCTTCATCCGAGCAAGAGATCCACGACGATCCGCGACTCAAGAAGATTGATGCGAAGCTAATTTCGGCGGATCTAGTTACCTCCTCAAATCTTGTAACCTCGAGTTGAGTGAATTGTACCTAATCGTCGATTAATAAAGGTGAATATTGTAAATCTTTCTTTTCTTTACATTCTTGGATTATGAAAAGTTACCGATTCTTGATTCTTTCCTTTTTCATGATGTTTGAGTGAAATCTACGCTTGTAGCGGAATCGAGAGAATAGGTAGATGATGATGATAAAATTCTTGAACGATTCTTAAGTCTTATGAGTTTTGTAAATTTTAGGAAATTGAATCATCGAAAACCTAATTTGAGCGAGATCGCTTTCTTGAATGTTTTCGCTCCAAATTAGAGATCAACGATCGGTGATTTAATTTGCTAGAGGCTAGGATTTGAATGATAATCAATGAAAGGATAAGAGATGATGAAGGAAAAACCCTAGTTTCTTCAATAGTTCCCTAATTCTCGTTGATTGTCATCGATCTGGCAACAACTCCTCAATAGATAAGAATTTGTAATCATTAGTATTCATCATCACTATCAATTTGATCGATTCCTACAAACTACTTTACAAATCTTGAGAATTCAATTGGTTTGGACATTTTCTTGATCATTATTAATTCTTGATTTTAGATCTATTTCTTTATGATTCTTGAAACTAAAATCTCATGAATATTAAATCATTTTCTTTTATCTTTTCTTTTCAACTCAAATAAAATGATTTCGAACAAATCACACTTTATCGGTGGACGATCCGCTCTCGCTAACGAAACTACAATAGACACCGTTAATTGATTGCGGTATCAATTTCTTTGGTTGTGATTAAAACTTTTCCAAATACACACGAAGTTGATCAATCACAAACCTACTCTCTACAACCTTTTTATATATGCATGGTTCATCTAGGTTTTTGATGAAGTCAAACTCTTTAACTGCTACATCAAAATAGATGTTTCAGCTCCGCGATGTCTGCTTTAATCCATAGATTGATTTAAGCAGCTTGCACACCATTCCGCTGCTCCAACTGTCTACGAAGCCCTCTGGTTGTGACATATACACGTTCTCTTCTAAATCACCATTTATAAAAGCGGTCTTAACGCCCATCTGCCAGATTTCATAGTCATGGTATGCAATAATGGCAAGTAGGATACTGTGGACTTAAGTATAGCCACTGGAGAAAATGTCTCATTATATTTGACACCTGGTCGTTCATGATAACTTTTTGCTATAAGTCTAATTTTAAAGGTCTCAACCTTTCCATCTACACCAATTTTCTTCTTAAAAATCCACTTTCTCCTAATAGGTTTTATTCCTTCAGGAGCAACTTCTAAAGTCCATACTTTGTTGGTGTACATGGATTCCATCTCAAATCGCATAATATTCAGCCATTTCACAGAGTCCCTACTTGTGATGGCCTGCTCGAAACTAGTCGGGTTATCATCCATGATGCAATCCTCGCTCCTACCGTCTATGAGAAAACCATAGTATCTTTTAGGTGGGTGAGAACCCTACTAGATATGCGGAGTAGCTGAGATTCGTCGGAGACTATTGAATCCTCCGGTTCTACCAAATCTTCTATTGCAGTCTGTGTATCTGGAACTTCTTCCAGCTCTACCTCATTATCACTAATTTCTTTTACAAGAAATTTCTTTTCTAAAAAGGTGGCATGTTGAGCAACAAACACCTTTTGTTCCTCACTGTGGTAGAACAGATATCTATGCGAATTCTTTGGATATCCTACAAAGTTGCAAAGAACTGATCGTGTCTCGAGTTTGTCCGGATTTTGTTTTTTAACATAGGCCGGACAACCCCATATCTTAACTCGTTTAAGATATGGTCTCTTTCCACTCCATATCTCATATGGTGTTTTAGGCATAGATTTTAATTGAACTTGATTCAATAGGTATGCAGCTGTCTCAAGTGCATAACTAAAAAAGGAAAAAGGTAACCCAGCAACACTCATCATAGAGCGCACCATATCTAATAGGATGCGATTCCTCCACTCCGATACATCGTTGTGCTGTGGTGTATACGGATGATTAAGCTGAGAGAGAATCCCATTCTGTTCTAGATAGTCTCGGAATTTCGTGCTTAAGTATTCACCTCCTCGATCAGATCGAAGGATTTTAATACGTTTACCCATCTGGTTCTCTACTTCACTTTTATATTCTTTGAATTTCTCAAAAGCTTTAGATTTGTGTTTCAATAGGAACACATATCCGAATCTTGAGATATCATCAGTGAATGTAATGAAGTACGAGAAACGATTCCTGGCATGTGTAGACATACGACCGCATACATTATTATGTATCAGTTCCAAGAGTTCAGTAGCTCTTTCTCCGTGTCCTGTAAATGGAGTTTTAGTCATCTTTCCTTTGAGACATGATTAACAAGTTTAATAAGATGTAAATTTGAACGGATTCAAATATCTATCTTTATGCAACTTAGCTAGTTTGGTCGCATTGATATGACTAAGTCTACAGTGCCACAAGGAGGCTTCGTTCATTTCTGAACTTTTTCTCTTGTGTGTGTTCTGTATATTTAGAACTATATTTTGATTTAGAGCGTATATACCATTACACAACGTACCAAACCCAATCAACACTTGATTTAGGAAACTGTTCATAACATTTTTCTTTAATGCAAAGTTATATCCCTGTTTATCTAATAAAGAAACAGATATTATACTGCACATCATCGACGGTACGAATTAACATTTGTTCAAAATCAATGTATTACCATTCGGTAATATATGGTGATATTCGCCGACAGCTTCAGCAGCAACAATTGTTCCATTCCCCACTCTGAAAGACATATCACCCTTTTCCAGTTCTCTACTTCTCTTTAACCCTTATAACAAATTACAAATATGTGATTCTGATCCGGTATCCAATATCCAGGACGTAGAGCAAACTGAGAAATAGTTCTCAATAACTAACATATTGGATATGTATGCCCCAGAGGCTTGTATTGTATAGAATGCTAGGGATATGTATGTGTAGGACAATCTTGCTCAGATATATATAGTATATTATTTGAGTTGTTTTTATCTTGATATGTGTATTTCTTTCTATTGATACTTTATGTTGCTTGCACATATTGATAAAGACTCGATACAGTAGTGTACTATTATAGTTTGACTTTATCTTAGCATGTGCATATGTTACACTCGATATAACATATGGAAATTGCATATTGATAAAGCCCGTAGTATTTTTCTCGACTACCAGCGTTATGATGGCGATCATATTTGTAGGAGTTGGGTAGTCCATAAGCACATCCTTAAAAGTCTCAAGTTGTAGGAATATCGAGATTGGGCATTGATGCTTCAGAGTAGACTTATATATACGCTTTTAGACCCCGACGAGGGACGATGGTTGGTCCCACAACCATTGGTGTGATCACCTAAGATTGTATACAGGTGCTTACTCGGGATGAGTACACTGGACAGACTCGCCGATAACCTCTAGATGGTATTATACCTATCATCAGATAGTGGTTCTCAGATGACATGCGTACAGGTTAGTCTTAGGACCTGAGGTCATCATTTGTCTCGTGTGAGTTCCTACTGTGGTTTGATCACGATCTTACCACAGCTCTACTGAGTCATGCAAACAGGTTTTGGTTGGGTACAGTCCCGAGCCACATAGAGGCAGTGAGTGATTGTCAAGGATTCGCCTCTCACGGTATTGGGAGTCGATATCGCACCGTGTCCGGTTGGGTATAACCATAAGATCTTGGCCAAGGCAGTTGAGAACTACTGATGGTTACATCAGTAGTTTCACGGATTGGTTCTGAGCCAAATCGACACGACTTATAGGGTCAGTATGGGGTCTGACGTTTACCACCCCTAGACCCAGTATGCGATACCTTTAGATGAAGAGACCGGACTGTACGGAGATTGTCACAGATAGGCTTAGTATGGGTCATGATGAGCTTGCTCGTCGGCCTTCTTTTCGATAGGTATCTGGGTAGCCGTTACGTACAGCTAGTGCCGCTGACGTGCTTGTGGTTAAACCCATCGCCAGCGTACTGTCGAGTATTCAGAGTCCTATTCAGATGATTTCTCTGATTCAGGCGAAACGATGTGGTGGCCGTATATTTATACGTGTAGGGTTTCGATCGAATGATAATACTAGCTAGCTTAGGATTAAGCCGGATTATTAAATCAAGTATTGATTTAATAATTTACGTATACATATTTCGATATGTATATTCTAGTGTTATCCAGATCTTCGATCGGACGATTGATAATACTGGCGGGTTTAGGATTAAGCCAGTTCATTAAATCGGATATTGATTTAATGCTAGTGTTATTTTAGCAGTATTGTTCTATCTCTTGGGTGTTCGTATTTTGATACGAATACGGGTATATATATATAGTAGAATATATTCCATATTTATACGGAAAGACATTCTGGAAGGAGAACACCTCATCATATTTTTTCTATTTTATTTAGTAAAATGTAAATGATGTGTAAAATAGGAAATAAGGTATAAAGGAGAGAATGGTTTGAACCATGCTTGAATAGTGTTGACAAATGAATTTAAAATTCATTTGGCAAACTATTCAAGTATGGTTGTATTTATTTTATTGAAAATTGGTTTTTACAAAACCATGCTTCATGTTTTTTCTGCATAAGTTATTTCATTCTCACAACGAGGTTCTCTCTCCTCATCTTAGCTCTCTTGAGTTCCTTCTCCTCCTTCATCTTGATCTTCCTCCCTACCATCTCATGAGTTGAGAATCAAGGGAGAAAAAGAGATAGAAATACACTAGACAAATCACCTCATCACCTTAGTAACCTAGACCAGCAAACTAGGTCATTAAGTTGTTTCATTTGTGAAGCCAAACTTGATTCAAGAACTTTCGGGTGGATCATCTAGGATCAAGAAGGTGAACAAGCAAGATTGATCAACTATCTTTAGGAGATCTAAAGGAGGAGTGAAGACCCGCAGGACACGGATCTCAGGGTATAAACATCTATCACAGTAGATAGATCTCTGTAGATTGCTAGTTTCAGTTTATGGTTAGATTCTAGGATGGATTTTCTAGCGTCGGAATTTTAAAAGTGAAAGTTTTTCATTCCGCAACAGCCGTGGTAGGCGGCCACGGCACTAGGAAACCCAACATGGTATCAGAGCCAGTTCATAAACCTTAACTAGCTTATTTGCACTAATTTAGAACTATGATCGATAAAATTATCCGAATCACATTTCCAAAAACTCCACTCGCTGTTCGAATTTTAAAGTTGTTCAGAAAATATTTTCAGTGAGCTTAAAAATACGTGCAGGCATTTTTAGAGGACCTGAAGAAATTTGGACACATGAACCGAACAAACGGCCGCGGAACCGCCACCTAACATGCCTATTGGCCGCGGTTCCGCGGTCGTAGTTTGTCCGTTGTGCTCTAACTTTCTTCTGGCACTCTGGAATATGGAAATGTGATTTTTGGCATGTATGGTTTTGGCCCAGATTTGTTTGAGTACCGGTTTGTATTTGGGTCCAATGTGAAAAGTTATAGTCGATCAAAATTTTGAATTCGTGTTTATCAGTACATATGTTAGTATCTACGACCGTGAATATCATTGAGCGGTATAACCCGACTAATTGCTATATGTACAATTTGACGGGTTTACGAACATGATATCCACGTTGATGTTTTGTGTTTCATTGATGTTGTGGATGTATTGTCGTGGTGGATAGCCTATAGTGCAAAAGTAGTAGTACAGTTCAGATTCATTTATTTATTCATTATTGCGGGACGAGCATCCGAAATGTGGACTGCCGTTTCTGCCAGATTGTATATTCTTTTATTGGGGCATGGTCGGATTGAGGTCGATGTCACCATTGTATATATATTTTTTCCTTTTCTGTACTAGGATTATCCTACAGTGAAGTGCTCGAATAGCCGGGTTCTAGAGGGCAACGGGTTGCATCTCATGGCGTTGAGATGGAGGGGGCCTTACTTTAGAATTGGCAGGCTATTCACCGCACTCGTAGGGGGTATAGGATGACCCATGGAGGGGTGCTCAAGTTGTCGGATTCCGTGAAGTGCTAGGTGGCCCATTCGCTTTGTTGATTAGGGTTGCCTCACTTTCGGGATTGGTGGGTAACTTGCCGCGCTCGTAGGGGTCTAGGTTTTTCATTGCACTGGCTATCTACACGACCGAGAACGTCGGGTCTCATTTGCGGCTCAAATGAAACCCGGGGCTCCAAGATTATTCGATATCCATGTTGCTTCTTGCTGTTTTGTGATGTTGCTTATATCATGTCTGAGACGAATGGTTATATATATATTTATATATACTAGTAGATGTTGTATATGTTTTGCATCCATGCTATTCCTGCCCCTGCTCTGCCGGTAGTTAAATAACCTAACAGTGCATGACAGGGCCCAGTGGCAAATGCGGATGGCATATACATACATTTTATTTTCTTTCTTTTCTGGTGTGATAGGAATTAATTGATGGGACCGCATTAATTTTTAATTAATGCAAGAAAAGAAACCTAAAAGATGTTGTTGGAACAAATTTCGAAAAACTATGGTCATACTCTTTCGCTTTGCATAGTGGTATTCGGTTAGGAATATCCAGCATCTCGTTCGAGGAGGCAAGAGCCTAGATCTCTTCATGGGGAGTGACCTCTTGAGCAAAAGTATATGTAACTATAGATTACTCGGTTTTCTTTAAAACCACTAGTTTTCAAAAGCGGAGTCTAAACCACTCCTTTTCAAAACTATTCGGTTCCTTCAACGATATCAAGTTTATTACGTTAAAGGATTTTTCGCCAAAAACCTAGCCATAGCCCTCCGTCATTTCGGATGAGTAGTACCTAGTATTCGTGCTGCGTTTGTTGGCCTTTATCAAGGCGTAGTGTACGGTAGCTAGATATTGCTTGTCTATTGCATAGAGATGCGATTATGTACGACAGTCGTATAACCTTGTTGGCTTTTGTCAAGGGTTTGTACGAGAGGGTCTAGATTAATCCAGGATAATGACGGATTGAACTTGATTAGTGGTTTATGATTTGTTGGCCTTTATCAAGGTCATAAACCGTTAGGGGCAAAAACCACATCGGGAGTTTCAAATATACAGGAAACTTGCTAGTGTTGCATACCTTCTGGAGTGTGGTAACTAGAGTGGCTTCCATCTAGGTTATCACGTAGTTGGATCCTGATTCCCCTGATGAGTAGGATTACTCTTGGGAGATATTTTTCACTTTACAATTAGCCAACCTATTAGGTGTCTTGAAAAGTGTTAACGGGGTTGCGCCTCTGCGAAAACGAGGTTTATTTTAATTAGGTCCATGTGAGAGCACGGGGAACCTCCCTCGGAGTACCAACACTCACCTGGCTGAACGGTTAGCGAACTTGTAAGGTGCGAATGATTCCGACTAGTTTTCCTTTTAAAGGTTTGAAGGAAAATTCGAAGAAACAGTGGGAGCCATCCTGATTAGATAAACTAATAAATAATCTGATCTTGCAAGAGTGCATGCCGAGTATTTCTTTTCTCTCTCTTCAGGTAGCAACCATTTCACGCCCTAATCAAGATAATAAAATGATTGACTTTACCAAACCAGCTTGTTATACTAGGCTGGGGAACATCGGTTCTGCTCTAACTTATGACAACTGTCACAAGTATGAGCAAGGGATGTAGGACTGTAAGGAATTCCAGATAACCCTATTGAAGGAGAAGTATTCTAATGTGTCTTCTTCGGGTGTATTTGTTATTGAAAACTGTTTTTCGGTCAACCCTAGCTCCTGGTTACTAGATACCGGATCAGGATCTCACATATGTAATTTATTACAAGGATTGAGAAAAAGTAGAATGGTTGGACCGGGTGATATGTCCCTCAAAGTGGGGAACGGAGCACAGGTTGATGCTACCACCGTTGGAGAATATCACCTAGTATTGCTAAGGTGCAAAACTAGGATTTTGAACAATTGCTATTATGTATCTTCCATGCTTTGCAACATCATATCAGTTTCTTTACTTGATAAAAATGGATATAAGTTTGTTCTAAATAGAAATATCATGAACGTTTACCTTAATCAGGTATTGGTTGCAGAAGGTACACTTTGTAATGGTATCTACGTCCTAAATCAAAACACAGTTTTCAATGTACAAAACACACACAAGAGGAAGAGTTCAGATACGAACGAAACCTACTTATGTTATTGTAGACATATCGTTGAGAAAAGACTAAGTAAGTTGCATAAGGATGGATATTTGAATACGTTCGAATTTTCATCTTATGAAACTTGTCAGTCTTGTCTCAAAGGAAAGATGACCAAATCTCCGTTCATCGGACACGGAGAGAGAGTTACAGAGCTCTTGGGACTCATACACAGTGATGTCTGTGGTCCGATGTCTATACATGTGAGGGGTGTGTTCTCATATTTCATTACATTCACTGATGATCTCTCTAGGTTTGGATATGTGTTTCTCATGAAACATAAATCTGAAGCTTTTGAGAAGTTCAAAGAATTTAAAAGCAAAGTAGAGAACCAGATAGGAAAAAGTATCAAGATCCTTCGATCTGATCGAGGAGGAGAGTACTTAAGTACGGAATTCCGGGACTTTCTATAAGAGAATGATATTTTCTCTCAGCTTTCTCCATGTACACCACAACACAATGGTGTATCGGAGCGGAGGAATCGTACCCTATTGGACATGGTTCGCTCTATGATGAGTAACGCCGAGTTGTCTCTTTCATTCTGAGGACATGCGCTACAAAAAGTGGCATACCTATTGAATCAGGTTTCTTCCAAATCTGTGCCTGAGACTCCATATGAAATATGGAGTGGAAAGAAAACATGTCTTAAGCGTATTAAGATATGGGGTTGTCCGGCCTATGTTAAAATACAAAATCTGGACAAACTTCAGGCACGATCATTTCTAAATAAGTTTGTGGGATGGATAGCTATTCTACCACACCGAGGAACAGAAGGCGTATGTTGCTCGCCACGTCGTCTTTTTAGAGAAGGAATTTATTGCAAAAGAAATTAGTAGGAGAACGATAGAACTGGAAGAAATTCAGGAACTACAAACTGAAACTGAAGATTTGGTAGAACCAGAGAATTCAATAATCCCAGACGAAGCTCAGCCACTCCGCAAATCTAGTAGGATTTCTCGTCCGCCCGAGAGATACTATGGTTTTCTCATAGATGGGGCTTGAGAGGATTGCATCTTAGAAGAAAATGATCTTACTAGTTATGAGAATACCATTAACAGTAAGGACTCTGTAAAATTGCTTAAAGCTATGAAATCCGAAATGGAGTCCATGTACACCAATAAAGTTTGGACTTTAGATGTTGCTCATGCTAGGGTAAAACCCATTGGATGCAAGTGGTGTTAGTTATATGTATGCCCTAGAGCCCATTATTGTACATATGATGTATATTATAGTGGATGCTTGGACATACATAGGGGGACTTTCTTGCTCGACATGATAGTATGCTATCTGGTTACTCTTTATCTTAACATGTACACTGATTGTCTCTCTGTTACATGTTGGTTAAGCCCTTAGAATGTGTACTTGACTATATGGATTATGATGCGGATCATACTAGTGTGACAAAGGTAGTCCATGAGTACATTCATTAATGTCCCTAGTCGTGGGTGTATCGAGACGGGGCATCGATATACCAGAGTAGACTAGCGTATACCTTCTCGACCCATGTAGATGGGCGATGGATGATCCCATATCCATTGGTGTTTGACATTAGAGATGATATACTGGTGCTCAGTGGAGACTGGGTACACTGGACGGACTCCCCGAGAACTCCTAGATGGTATTATACCCCACGTCAGATAGCAGTTCTCTGGTGACACTGGTACAGGTTAGTCTGTCGACCCGAGATCGTCATAGAGTCTTGTGTGATTCCCACTGTGCTATGATTTCCACCTTACCACGTTCAAGAGAACGTGCAAAACGGTGGTTTTTGGGTACAGTCCCGAGTCACATGGAGGCAATGAGCGAGAGGAGGGGATTTCGTCTCTCCCGGGATCGTGGGTTGATGTTGCGCTGTGCTCGATTGGCCATAACAGGAAGTCCCTGGCTAGGGCTGTTTCTGAGATTTACTGGTAAGTGTTATCGGTGGTTTCTTGACCCATTATGAGCCTCACATCGGCATGACTTATCAAGCTACTGGGGTCGGACGTTTACCACCCCCAAGCGAGATATGCGACATATCTGACGAAGAAACCGGACTGTACAGCAGTGTTACTGTTTGGATTCGCAGGAGTATGAGCAGGCTTTCTTGTTGATCTTCTGATCATTCAATACCTGGGTGACCGTTACGTTTAGCAGACCGCTTGCGGCTTGTGGGTGTTTGATATGATCATCACCTACTGCCGGCGTATTGACGAGTTTTTAGAGTCCTACACAGAGGTTTCTTAGTTCATGCGAAACGGAGTAGGAGCACATATATGATATGTGCGGGACCGAGATTAATGCTCGTATGTGATACCGCATTCTATTTCTCCCGATATGTGATATCGGTCGGTTATATGTGATATAGCCGGGTTATCGGATCAAGTGTTGATTCGATAAGCTGTTACATTTGATATTAGTCGGTTATATATGATATAGCCGGATTATTAAATCAAGTGTTGATTTAATAATTTAATATATAATTGTATATTTGATATACTAGATTACATTAACTAATATTAGCTCACTTAAACATTTCTTTTTCTCACTTGTATGCATATGTGTGTGTGTGTGTGTGTGTGTGTGTGTGTGTGTGTATGTGTGTGTGTGTGTGTGTGTGATATATTAATGTACAACTATTGTGTCATGCTTGATGCCACATGCAATATGGGTGTATGAGACTTACACCATGCTTATAATAATGTAAGGGTTTTGTTTATTTAAAGTAAATCAAAATTAGTGGTAATTAGTCACATGGTTGAAGCTTGTAGAAGTTTGTGGAACCATTGACCAAGTCCACTCATTTTGTTTTACTTGAAGATATTTATTAACTCAACCATTATTGTTAATCCATGGTTATTCTCTACATGAGTTAGTGTATGACACTAACTCACCCATGGTTGCTATTCTCACCTCAAGAGTTCATTCTCTCATCTTTATTCTTCATCTTCTTCTTCATGAGAAAAAGCTTGCTAGCTTTTCTCAAGGTGAGAAAATATTGTGAGAAAAAAATCTAAAATGAGCCTATTTCCTACTTCATCATCTTCTACTATTAGCCATTTAGTTTAGGGTGTTTGCTTCACTAATTTCACCATTAGTGAAGAGGTAGCATGAGCTTTAGACTTCTCGATATAGATCATCTTCGGCCTCGAAGACATTGAGCAAGGTCGTTCATTTCTTCAAGTGAACCCTTTCATGAGTCCGGGAGTTCACTACTTGGAACGAAGGGACTACTACACGGAGCATTAGAAGTGAAGTACCGGTCTATAAAGGTTGTATTCCCATTCACTTAGATGTAAAGTTGTTTACGCATGTTGTATCGTCGCATTTTCTAGTAAAGATTCTAGGTTAGGGTTCTTTAGAACGACAAAATTTTGAAAACGGCATGGACGATGCCGCCCAAAATCTCGCTGCCGTGCTAGGGAACCTTGAAGTGGTATCAGAGCCATGCTAGAAAATTAGACGATGTTTGTTAGGTTACGAAACCGAAACGACTCCGAAACTTGAAACAAAACAACCCAGTTTCTGTCGAATTTATAAAGTCTTCAAAAATTTTTTTAAACAAGTACAGAATGTTGTATGAGATATAACATGAACACTGTGAAAATTTGAAGCAAAACCACCTCAAAGTGGCCGATCACAATGCCCCAAAAACCGGTGAGCTCGGCCCATTTTGGGAGTTCAGGGTTCAAATTTTCATGGTGTTCCAGTCTCTGGGTTTTAGTGTTTCAGGTGTTGTTTGTTTTTGCTAAATTTGCATGTGATGTTAACTTTCTGGAAAGGCAATTCGGAGTGTTTCACAGTCGTAATTCTAACATGTATTCGGGTTATTTAGATTATGTTAAAAAGTTTGAACAGATATCAATAACCCATATTTTCCCTCACTGAAATTTTCAAAGAGTTGGATTTTTCCGAGTTTAAAATTTTCAGAAAATTATGCAAGCGATTCTGTGGACCCTCTAGAAGAACGATACCCAAACTCGACTTTTTTGGATCGCGAACCGCGTTCATACCCTAGAGTTTGCCGCAGTTCCATGGCGACATGAGTGAGGCATGGGTCAGCCCTTCTACGGATGGTTCATAGGAGCTGTGGCAGTTTCTGCGAACTTTTTAAACTCCGCTCAAGTGTTGAGCTTGTTGGGAAATTTTGGGTGCTTGCTTATTCGATCGAAAAGTTTAATTTCGTCTAGCTATCTATGATTGTGATACAATAATTGGAATATATTTAGTTGCATGCAAGTTTAACATTTCGGTCTCGAGTAAAATCGGGAATCTTGTTGAATTACCCGACTTCTTTTGAAAAGTGTTTTCATAGTTGAGACCCAAATGTAAGATTTGCATTGTTAGACATGAAATCTGGAATATGTGATATTCTGGGTTTATGATGTCTAAGGGCAGTGACGATTCCAATTGTTATAGTTTTTCACTTTCTTTTCTGCGATTGTAAGTGTAATATGTGGTGTATCGCCGGTTTCGTTGCTATATGTCAACGAAAATTAGGATACGCATATTTACTTACGTTAATGACATGTGATGTTATGTGTTACTGTGATATGTTATATTGGATCGTTGTATTTGAATAGCCGGCTTTTTTATGTGAGATGAGAGTTTTTGATTTTCATTCATGTAAAAGATTGTATGTAATATTCTTTTATTGGGGCACTTCCAGGTTGAGGATGATGTCACCATTGATGTATATTAATTACTTTTCCGCATTAGGATAGACCCAAGGAGGGGAGCACAAGTAACCGGGTTCTAGAGTCCAGTGGGAGACCATCTCGAGAAGTCGAGTCCGGGTCTCCTAACTCTAGAATTGGTAGGGTTGCTTGCCGCTTTCGTAGGGGTCTAGTGATGTGGGTTTGGCTATTCATCACGACCATGGAATCCATGTTTTATACAGGCTTAATATAAAACCCGAAAATCCTAGTATATCTAATATTTCATATGTTGATTTCTGCTGTGTTATTTTGTGATGTGATCACTTGATATGATGAGATAGATACTGTATAATATATGTGATATATTATAGACGTTGCTTATGTTTTTCACCCGTGCTAGCCCTGCCTCGCTCTGCCGTTAGTTACCTAACCTCACGGTGCATGACGGAACATCGAGACGAATGCAGATGGCATAAGCGTACGTTGTATTTATCTGTGATGCTTAGGTAACTTAATTTATGGGACATTCATTAATGAGATTAATGAAATAAAATAAACCTAAAGATGTTGTGGAATCGAATTTTCAAAAATGGGTAGCTCTAGTTTTTTCTTTGCATAGCGGTATTCCTTGTAGAATATCCAGCACCTTATTCGATAAGGAAAGAGCCAAGATCCCTCCACCGGGAGTGACCTCTTTAGAAATAACTGGCAGATACTACAACCCTCGGTTTTGTTTTTTTGATTGCTTTTCTAGTTCTTGCTTTGCATAGTGGTATTGTGAATATCCTGCACCTCATTCGACGAGGAAAGAGCCGAGATCTCTTCACTGGGAGTGACCTCTTTGGAGAAACTAGCAAAAGCCTAAAAAATACTCCATTTTAAATCATTTGATTCTACAACGATATCAAGTTTATTATGCAAAAAGTTTTCTTAAAAACCTGTCGTAGCCCTCCGTCATTTCAGATAAGTACTTTATAGTATTCGTGCTACGTTTGTTGGCTTTCGTCAAGGCGTAGTGTGCGGTAGCTATTTATATCTGCAAAAGCATATGATGCGATTGAGTTAGGGTAGTCGTGTGACTTTGTTGGTTTTTGTCAAGGGTCGTGCGGGTGGGTTTAATTCAATCATGAAATGTACGGGTTGAACTTGACTGGCAGCCTATGGTTTGTTGGCTTTCGTCAAGGTCATAGGATACTAGGGGCCAAATATTATCGGGAAATTTAAGTGTTGAAATTTGCAATGAGATTGCATACCTTCTATGAGATAGTTGGATCCCGATACCCACTGCGAGTAATAGTTACTTCTGGGAGAGTTTTGCACTTTACAATTCGCCGATCAAGTAGGTGTCTAGAAAGGTGTCAACGGGGTTACACCCCTGGAAAAATGAGGTTTATTTTAATTAGGTCCGTGCGAAAACACGGGGAACCTCCTTCAAAGTACCGGCACTGGCCTGGCTGAAAGATTGGCGAAATTGTAGGGTGTAATTAATCCCGGCTAGTCTTTCCTTTTAGGGTTTGAAGGAAGATTTGATAAAAACAGTGGGAGCCATCCCGATTAAATAAAATAATAACCAATCTGATCTTGCAAGAGCATTCGCTGAGTGTTTTCTTCTCTCTCTCTCTCCTGTTAGCGACCATGTCATGCCTTAATCAAGATAATAATATGGATGTATTGACCGAACCTTCTTATTATACTGAGCTGGGGAACGTTGGTCCCGCTCTAACTTATAATTGTTATAAGACCTAGCAAGAAATAGGGGAATACCAGGATTCCCGTGTCGCCCAAACGAAGAAAGTGCATGATGATGCATCTTCTTCGGGTATGTTCGTTATAGAGAACTGTTTCTCAGTGTCCTCTACGTCCTGGGTATGAGATACCGGATCAGGATCTCGTTAATGTAATCTCTTATATGGGCTACAGATAGGTAGAAAACTGAGAATGGGTGATAAGTTTCAAGAGTTGGAAACGGTGCAATTGTTGCAGCCAAGGTGTTGGCAGTTATCACCTTATATTACCGAATGGTAATACATTGATTCTGAATGAATGCTATTAGATACCGAACCTGATATGCAACATTATATCATTCTCTTTATTTACTAAAGAAGGATATAATTTTGCATTGTTGGATAATGTTTTGAACATTTCCTATTTCAAGAATTGATCGGTTTAGGCACGTTATCTAAAAGCATATACGTTCTAAATCAAACTACAGTTCTCAACGTACAGAACACACACAAGAGAAAAAGTTCAGAAATGAACTAATCATTCTTGAGGTATTGTTGACTAGGTCATATCAATGCGACCCGAATAGCTAAATTACATTAAGATGCATAGTTAAATCAGTTTGAATTTACATCTTATAAAACTTGCCAGTCATGTCACAAAGATAAAATGACCATAGCTCCGTTTACTGGAAACAGAGAAATAGTTAGTGAACTCTTGGGATTGATACATAATGATGTATGTAGGTCCCCTGTCTACACATGCCAGGACTGGTTCTTTATACTTCATTACATTCACTGATGATCTCTCAAGATTCAGACATATGTTCCTGTTGAAACACAAGTCTGAAGCTTTTGAGAAATTCAAAGAATATAAGTCTGAAGTAGAAAACCAAAACGGGTATAAGTATTATGTCCTTTGATGTTATCAGGGAGGAGAATACTTGAGCACGGAGTTCCTGGACAATTCAAAAGGAGAATGAGATTCTCACTCAGCATTACTCGTCCGTATACGCCACAGCACAACGGTGTATCGTGGTGGAGCAATCGCACCCTATTAGATAAAGTGCGCTCTATGATGAGTACTACTGAGTTGCTTATTTTCTTTTGGGAATTATGCACTTGAGAAGTTTCAAACCTATTGGGTAGGGTTTCAACCAAATCAGGTGCCTACCACTCCATATGAGATATGGTATGGAAAGAGCCCATGTCTTAAGTAAGTTAAGATTTAGGGTTGTCCGGCTTTTGTCTAAAGAAAAATCTGGACAAGCTCGAGGCAAGATCAGTTCTATGGAAGTTTGTTGGATATCCTAACCATTCGCAAGGGAATATCTTCTACCGCACCTAGGAACAAAAGGTATTTTATTTCTCGGCATGCCACCTTTTTAGAAAAGGAATTTTTTATGGAAGAAATTAGTGGTCATGAGGTAGAACTGGAATAATTTCCAGCTATATAAACTACAGCTGATGATTTGGTAGAATCGGAGGATTCAATAGCTCCCGACGAATCTCAACCTCTCCTCCGATCTGGTAGGGTTCCTCATCTGCCTGAGAGATATTTCGGTTTTCTCAATGACAGTGGGAGTGAGGATTGCATCATGAGATGATGACCTAACTAAGTTTCGAGCAGGCCATTAAGAGTGGGGAATCTATAAGAATGGTTGGATGCTAAGCGATCTGAGATGGAATCTATATACACCAACAAAGTATGGACTTTGGTTGCTATATATGAAGGGTTAAACCCCGATCAGGAGCAAGTATATCTTGAGAAGATTACTTGAGATGGAAAAGTTGAGACTTTCAAAACTAGACTTGTTGTAAAAAGTTTTCGTCATCGACCAGGTGTGGATTATGATGAAACATTTTCTCCAGTGACTATGCTTAAGTCCATCCGGATCCTACTTGCCATTGATACATACCATGACTGCGATATCTGGTGGCTGGGTGTCATGACTGCTTTTCTAAATAGTGATTTAGAAGAGAGCGTCTATAAGTACACAGCCAGAGGGCTTCGTAGACAGTGGGAGCAGCGGAAACGTGTGCAAGTTGGTTTATGGGTTAAAGCAGGCATCACAGAGTTGGAACATCTGTTTTGATGTGGTAGTCAAAGCGTTTGACTTCATCAAAATGGTAGATGAACCTTGTATATACAAAAAGGTAGTAGAGAGTAAGGTGGTCTTCCTTGTATTGTACGTAGATGACATACTCTTGATAGGAAAGGTGTTTCCTATGCTACACTCGGTCAATCTCCTCTTATCATAAGGATTCTCCAAGTAGGATCAAGGTGATACCACCTAAATCCTAGGTTTTGGATCTATGACATGATCTAAGTGGATATTAGGATTCTCACTAGGTGTAGTGAGATGGTATCAATAGATCCTGGGGAGAATCACTAGATAGCTTCCAGAGTGGTAAGGTCGACTGAAAGTCAGTCACAGACATTGTCTTTACTCTCAGTGGAGGGACGGTATGTTGGAAGAGTTCCAAACTAGATACCGTGGAAAACTAGACGATAAAGGCTGAATACATCGCTACCAACGATACTACCAAAGAGGCAGTCTGGGTATATATTTGTTCATGAGATGAACTTGGTTCCTACCATTGTGTGACAATGGAGTTGTGGTTTTGGCTTAGGAACCCCCATCCCATCAGTGATCCAGACATATTCTAAGGCAGTATCACCTGATCATGGAGATGGTTGATCTCAAGGGGATCGAGGTAAGGAGAGTAGACTCAGAGGAAAACACGGCGGATCCACTCACAAAGGCCTTTAACCAAGAGAGACTTTTAAGGGATGGTTGAGTATGGGATACTACAACCACTGCTATATGATGGCCCTACTGCAAGTAGGAGATTGTTAGTTATATATATGCCTTGGAGGCCATTATTGTACATATGATGCATATTATAGTGGATGCTTGGACATACATAGGGAGGACTTTGTTTCCCCCAATCAGGGCAAAGCTCTATTCAAAATTTCAAATTTTGAAATGAAGTAGCGCTTCATAGCAGCGCCAGCACTGAGAGAGTCAAAGACTCTAAGGCAGCGCTCACGTGCAAAGCACATGAGCGCTAGCGCTAAGAGCGCTGCACTCTAAGCAGCGCACTACGTGCAAAGCACGTAAGCGCTAGCGCTAAGAGCGCTGCACTCTAAGCAGCGCACTACGTGCAAAGCACGTAAGCGCTAGCACTATGTGCGCTGCATTCTAAGCAGCGCACCACGTGAAAAGCATGGGAGCGCTAGCGTTGGAACTAAATGTTCCCAACCGTTGGATCAAAGATCCAACGAACATGATTAAAAATCATCAATTGATCAGAATAAAATTCTGTTAGGAAATGATTCCTCAAAATCTTTCCAAACAAAAAGATTGTGCTCTGTAAATCAGACCACCGTCGGATCAATGATCCAATGGTGATTAAAAATCACTAAAATACAGAATAAATTCTGTATGGGGAAAGATTTCCCAATCTTGTTAAAAACAAGAAGATTGCCTTCTGTAAATCAGAAGCCCTTGGATCAAAAATCTAACGATGGGAAAATCCCCAAATCAATTAGAGAAAAGATCTCCTTAACCGATTGAACAAATCAGCTCGCCCTATATAAAGGCCCCAAGACTTCAAGTCTCAGATATAGAAAAACATAGAGAGGAACCCCCCCATAAACTTTGAGAAATCTCAGAAAGAAGAGCAAGCTCTCGGTAGAAGGAGAAAATTTTCTTCAAGGTAAAAAGAACAGAAAGACGAAATCGTCTCATATCAAAAGAAGAATTCACTTCTTTTCTTTAAGATCATAGATCTTGCACAAAGAGATTAAAGTATCTCATCACAAAGAATAAGAGGAAGAAATTAACCTTTTTTAGATCATAGATCTATAAGACAAATTGTCTTTCAGAGATCATGAACATCTCATTATAAAAGGGGGAAGAATAATTCAATTCTCTTTGATCACAGATCCATAAAGGCAAACCCTTTCACCAAAATAAGAGATTGAAACATCTCATATAAAATAAGAACTTTGTTCTTTAGAACCTTGAGACAAAATCTCTTATAAAAAGAGAATTTAATTCTCAGGGCGCAAACTGATCTAAGTTACATAAATTGTATAGCACTCCAAATATAGCGCACTGCGCTCCAAATATAGCGCACTGTGCTCTAGAACTGCGCTCCAAATACAAACTGATCTAAGTTGCATAAACTGATCTTAGAACCTTAGCACTCCAAATATAGCGCACTGCGCTCATTGATTGGCGCTCAGCGCCAAGCGCGCCACGTGCTCCTCACGTGTGTGCTGCTTAACAGAAGTGCCTCAGCCCTCCACATCTAGTGTAAAGCACTGCAGCGTCTTAGCGCTCCAAATATAGCGCACTGCGCTCATTAACTGGCGCTAGCGCCAAGCGCACCATATGTTTCTCACATGTGCGCTGATAGAACATAAATTGTTCTTTAATAAAGCCCTAGAGCTATGATGAATGCTCAGCATTCCATAAAAGACAAAAATTGTCAGAAGCTCAATTCAATGCTCAGCATTATTAAATTTTTAACATTTTAACTGAATGGGCCGAGCTCAAAGCGGCCACAGAACCCCCATTCAGATTAACTGAGCCCATATGCTCATAAATCTCAGATCTTAGTCCCAATTGGACTACAGATCTCCCAACCAAAATTGGTTTAAGGGTACATCTCTTTACTCCTCTGATATTTGTCGTTGTAATCCTTCAACGTCTTCAGAGAGGTGACGGGTCCCAACAACCATACATTCCATAGACTATGACGTCTTTAAACTAGATTGTGGGGTTCTTAAACCCATGGACTATGATGTCCTTAAACTTGGACTATGTGGTCCTTAAACCCATGGACTATGATTTCCTTAACCTTAGACTGTAGGGTCCTTAAACCCATGGACTATGATTTCCTTAACCTTGGACCATAATGTCCTTAAACTAATTATGGACCGCAAAGTCCCTAAACTAAACAATAGAGCCCAAATGCTCTTTTGTTGAATCTAAACGATCCCGTTAAGTTGATCTTAGCCTAAAATTAGACTAACGTATCCTTAAAAAACGTTTAAGTTGATCTTAGTCTCAAATGAGACTAACGTATCCTTAAACCCAACCCCAAACCCAAATCTAAGAAGATACGGATTTGGACTAATCCACACCCTACGGGGGACAACATAAATTAGTCTCCATATACAATCCACAGGAAACCAAAAATAAAACAAACACCTACGACACGAAGTGACCATCTAGAGAAGGAGAAAGTGGTTACCGCGATGCGGTAGCGTAATTAATTGCAGGGGCTTGCGCCTGCAGGGAAGAGCGTCCCCACAATCAAAACCCCCTCAATGAGTGGGAATCTGACGAAGTCTGCTACATCGGCCGCATCCATCTAAACCTTCGATATACGGTGCCATAAATCAACTTAGCATCTTCGGAGAGGTGGACGAATAGCACCAAATAGCATCTGCCCTCAAAGTTCAGGCCGGATGTCCTAACGTCCCGGTCACGTCCTTCGGCGGAGAACAGATTCTGGCACGCTTGGTGGGACCTTTTCCTCTTTCCGCTCTACACTTCGTGTGTTGTCTTTCGTGAACGAATCGCGGTTTGACATGGTTGCCACTGGATTCGAGGTACTAAGATTTGGTGTCTTGCTCCATGCAGAAAACAGAATATCAATGGCTTCAAACTGTACTAACTGCAACTGCAACTCTCGCTCCGTCCCGTCCCGAGGAGTGACTTACGGGCCCCAAGCGGCCTCCATCTTTGCTATGCCGGTGGAACAGGTGACTCTAGCCACCATTGGATTGTTCTTTGGGACCATGCTCCCGCCAACGAGCTTCAGCGTTCCTGTACCATTGCAAGAAGTTCAGAAGAAGTCGGTCTTTGATCGGCTTACCACTACTGCGGCCCCTCTTAACAGGTCTCCCAAACCAAGCGCCTCAGTTTTCAGCAGACTGGGCCAAAGCTCCAACGGGCCCGTGAAGAAGCCCGCAAATACCAGAAGGCATTATCCCGAAGCGGATAGCTATTCCTACTCGTGAAGTCATGAAGGCTGTTTCCCCTGTTCAAAAGTTGGCCTTTGCAAGACTGACTACCCTCTCTCAACGGGTGTCAGTCTTCGACAGGCCAGCACCAATAATAGTCTCTCCTCAAAGCAGGGGGAATGAAGAGGTGATCCCGGACGCACGACATGCTCGACGTCGCCACTGGTGCCGAGTGAGGAAAGCTGGGGGCAATCCCCCTTCCGGATTGACTCCGTTAGCTCCAATGGTGGAAGTTGATGCTGCTGTTCCAACTGGGAACAGCTTTGAACTACTTAACAGGGTACATAGGAATTCACCAACTGCTGTGCTCAAAAGATCTCCTCCACCTATGGAGAATGCCCCAAAGGCGAAGATGGAACAGCCCCCTCAGCGGCTGTCCTCTAAAATTTATAAAGTGTGGTGATAGGTCCAGGACTCCGTGATAGATCAAGAATATCCCCGTCGATAGAAAAAGATGAAGGTTCGGCAAGAAGAGAGCCACCCTTTCAAGCCACAGAAGGCGACAGCTACTTGGGTGCTTACTACAACGGCCCCCTCAACTTCGACCGCTCACAAGAGGAGAAAGATGGAGAAAATCCTGGTGTCTGCGGCGAATCGCAAGAACATTGAATCTAAACGCCCCAAGTCTGGGGGAATGGTGGTACATTCTTTCTATATGGCATCCAGGAAAGAGGATAGCCGTATCTCTATGGGCCATTGACCACTCACCAGATCCGTGACAAAGGCCTAGGAGCAACAAAAGAAGCTCCAGGAAATGTTGACGCAAATGGCCGTACTCACAGGGCCAAAAGAAAGCCCGGAAACGTCATCGGAGCAACGTCAAGAACAAGAAACTGATGCTGAGTTCCTTCGCAGAATCCTTGAAAAGAAGGACAAAGAGGCAGTGGAACAAGCTGCCAACATAAAACGAATAGCGTTCTTATTCTAAGACATGGTCGTGATGATATTACAACCGGATCCTCCAGCTGAAGATCCTCCGATTATCCTCGAAGACGACCGAGCGGAGACGTCAAACCCTCTTCCGGCTTGTTCAGCAGCCAAAGAGGAGACCATCTCAAAATCTGCCCTAGATGATTACATCGCTCAGCAGATACGAGTTCATCAGGCGAATGAAGCGGCTGGGCAAATTGTTAAGACTGGACGTCCCTATCCGGGTTGGTATGACCAGAAAAAGTACCCTCCGGGATACACAATCCCCAAATTCCATGTGTATAAGGGGATGGGGAATCCACACCAGCACTTTGCTCAATTCAGGGCTCTGTGTGGCAACACTGGAGGCGACGACAAACTGTTACTTCGCCAATTCGTTGGCAGCTTGTCAGAGACAACATTTGAGTGGTATTCCGAGCTCCCTAATGACTCCGTTAAGACGTTTGCAGAAATGGAGTTACTCTTTACACAGAGGTTCGCAAGCGCTAGCGAACGCACCCTAATCACCGCATTAATCAATGCCCGAGTAAAGACAGGCGAAACATGGATGCAATACGCGATACGGTGGCAGAATCTATGGTCGAAGTGCGAACAGTGCATCGAAGAGGCTCCTGCGGTAGGTATGTTCATGGGTACTCTCAACCCTCAGGCGACCATATCTCAATTCATGATTTTCTTCAAGCCAACTACTTTTCAGGCCTTGATTGACAAGCTAGCCTAAATGGATCAGATGGGTCATAGACCATTTCCTTCGAAGCTAGAATCTCGGAATGAAAAAGGGAAAGGGAAAGCGACCTTCATCGCCAATGCTCAACAGCAGCCCAGTGGTCCGAAACCAACTGATCGCCAAGATGAGAAACGACGATTCTTTAATGAGAAAATGAAGCGCCCTTATTCGTTTCCCCAGGATAAAACGAGGAGATTGTTTGAACTAGTGGTGCGCAACAGGCTCATTAATTTGCCGAATCCAAAACGCCCATTGCAACCCGGTGAGGCTAATAATCTCAATTATTGCCCCTATCACCAAGTGATAGGCCATCCAATTGAAGATTGCTTCGTCTTTAAAGGCTGGATTGAAGACCAATACCAACAGGGCAAATTCGTACCGTCCGAGAATTGGAAAGTAAGCTCGCCTCAACCGCACGCTCTTAAAAGGGGGACACACCGGGGGCATTGTGATCATTCATAGAGAAAGCCCCACGGACCGAAACGTCCTTAAACTAACGATGGACCACTATGTCCTAAAACTAACAATGGACCGAAACGTCCTTAAACTAACGACGGACCGAAACGTCCTTAAACTAACGATGAACCACTAGGTCCTAAAACTGGCTGCGGACTGAAACGTCCTTAAACTAACGATGGACCACTATGTCCTAAAACTGGCTATTGACCGGGACGTCTATAAACTACTATGGACCGCAGCATCCTAAGGCTGACAAAAAAAGGGTACGTCCACAACCAAAATGGGCACAGATGAAAACCCAAAAGGGCTCCATGAGTAAAAACAGCAGGGCTACCACGAGTTTGTGAAAACCCGAAAGGGCGCAATCTCGTTAAAAGACACTTCCAAGGTCCTCTCGACCTTGTGAGGAGAAAATACTTGCATGAGATCCTTACGATTCACAAGGGAGCAACACACTTAGGGATCCCCATGATTCCTAAGGAGAAATTACACTTGCGAGATCCCCACGACTCGTAAGGAGAATTCTCTTATGAGACCCTCACGGCTCATAAGATTCAAAAGCCTTAAGCTACAGGGATCTGAACCTGTTCTTAAGCCATCACAATCTCCAATGTTGCCCTACAAGTGGTTCAATATTGACCCTTTTATACAATCCACGGGTACGAATAAATATTTCCCTAACAAAGTCCCACCCGCGACTAGGGATATGTTCACACAGTGGATAACCCTTGTAAGTCCTCTCGACTTATAAGGAGAAAATACTCTTGTAAGATCCTTACGACTTATAAGAGACCATGCACTTAAGAATCCTCATGATTCTTAAGGAGAAAACGCATTTATGAGATCCTCACGACTCGTGGGGAGGAATACCTTTATGAGACCCTTACGGTTCGTAAAGTTAAAAGCCTTAGTCGACAGGATCCTAACCCTGTTCGCTAAGCCACCTTTGTTCGGCATCGATTAATGAAAATGATGATTCGCTCCTGGCAATATCCCAGTTGTAGCGATGCTGATGCCTAAATCGGTATCAAATCCCAAACTCGCAGTGAAAAGTCAGCGAGCCACAAATGCATATGAAATAGCCAAAATGATGGGGCAACTTGCAATAAAATCAGCAAGTAAAATATATGCAAGTGGTTGGGCAACTCGCAATAAAAAGTAGCGAGTAAATAAAACAAATAGCCGAAATGATTGGGCACCGCGAAAAATAGCCGAAATGATTGGGCAATCGCGACTTTCGCGATATAAAAGCTGAAATGATTAAGCATCGCGAAAAGAAAAAATATATATAAAATGAAACTCTTGCCTTACAAGTGAGATCATATCTATCTCAGTATGCAATCCAGGGGCACAAACAAAAAGGGAACCATACCTTCCCACCAGACTCCATCAGAAAGAGAGCCAAGTCTCAACGGCCACATCTACAGCCTAGAGACCCACAACAGTGTTCCTCCTCAGTCCAGCAGGATTCAGACGTGACAATCAACCTTGGAGCCATGGCAAAGTCCCTGTTCCAAACCTCGATGGTTCACAGACAATCGGGAGAGCAAATCCTGGTCTCGAAGAACACGGCTAATGTCAATCCTGACCCCGTAGGAAATGCCCAGAGCACATCCCGGTCCCGAAGAACACGGCTAATGTCAATCCTGACCCCGTGGGAAGCGTCCAGAGCAAATCCTGGTCCCGAAGAACATGGCTAATGTCAATCCTGACACCGTGGGAAGCGCCCAGAGCAAATCCTGGTCCCGTAGAACACGGCTAATATCAATCCTGACCCCGTGGGAAGCGCCCAGAGCACCTCCTGGTCCCGTAGAACATGGCTAATATCAATCTTGACCCCGTTGGAAACGCCCAGAGCACCTCCTGGTCCTGAAGAACACGGCTAATGTCAATCCTGACCCCGTGGGAAGCGCCCGGAGCAAATCCTGGTCCCGAAGAACACGGCTAATATCAATCCTGACCCCGTGGGAAGCGCCCAGAGCAAATCCTGGTCCCAAAGAACACGGCTAATGTCAATTTTGACCCCGTAGGAAGCGCCCAGAGCACCTCCTAGTCCCGTAGAACATGGCTAATGTCAATCCTGACCCCGTGGGAAACGTCCAGAGCAACCCTTGACTCCGTGAAATGCGGATAAAGTCAACACCTGACCCCGTGAAATGCGGATAAGGTCAACCCCCTGACCACGTGAAATGCGGATAAGGTCAACCTCCTGACTCTGTGAAATGTGGATAAAGTCAACCCTTGACCCCGTGAAATGCGGATAAGGTCAACCCCTGACTCCGTGAATTGCGGATAAAGTTAGCCCCTGACCCTATGAAATGCGGATAAGGTCAACCCCTGACCCCATGAAATGCGGATAAGGTCAACCCCTGACTCTGTGAAATGCGGATAAAGTCAACCCCTGCGGATAAGGTCAACCCCAAACTCCGTGAAATGCGGATAAGGTCAACCCCTGACCCCGTGAAATACGGATAAGGTCAACCCCTGACTCCGTGAAATGCGGATAAAGTCAACCCTCGACTTCCCCATCAAAGCAATTCTTTGATTCGGGAGAAAGTCAACTCATCAATCACTTACGGGTCCTCTCGACTTGTAAGGAGGAAAATTCTCTCGGGAGATCTTTACGAATCTCAAGAGAAAACGCACTTAGGAATCCACACGATTCCTAAGGAGAAACCACACCTGTGAGATCCTCTCGACTCGTAAGGGAGAAAAGTCTTTATGAGACCCTCACGGCTCATAAAGTTGAAAAGTCTTAGGTGACAGATCCTAACCCTGTCTCCCAAGCCATCATTGCCTCGCAGAAAGGTTAAGGTAGATTTTCTATAGGCTACACTCTCCGACAAGAAAGGAAACAATCACTTACGAGTCCTCTCGACTTGTAAGTAGAAAATTCTCTTGGGAGATCCTTACGACTCTCAAGAGAAAACACACATAGGAATCCTCACGATTCATAAGAAGAAAATACACCTACGAGATCCTTTCGACTCGTAGTGAGAAAAGTCTTTATGAGACCCTCACGGCTCATAAAGTTGAAAAGTCTTGGGCAAGCAGAACTGACCCTGTTTCCTAAGCCATTGTTACCCGGCAAAGAGTCCAAGATGTACCGTCATTTACTATCTACAGGCCACACTTGATAAAATCGCATGGCAACGATACAGCAAAGTGAAGAAAGCAACAATAGAACAAAAAAATGCGTATCTTTTATTCATGAATTCAATGGAGTACAAGTTGAATCATATGAAAGAATAAAAAATGGATACATATTATTCAAAGATTACAAGCATTCAATCTATGCAAAACGGCTACTGAGAAGGAAGCGTCTTTAATAAGTCAGCAAGTTGCTCGCGCACTCCTTTCAGTGCCTTCTCGTGATCAGCCGCCGCGGCCAGCTCCGCTTCAATTCGAGCCCTTTGCTGCAAGCATGATGAAATATTCTCATCGATTTTCCGTTGGGCAGCTTCGCGACTCTGCGTAACCCACTCAATAGAGTCGAGCTTCTGCCTCAATACCAGCCCGTCCAAGATACATTGCTGCAAGTTGTCAAAAACAGCTCTCAGTTGCGCGGCATTCGCTTCAACTTGGGCGCGCAGCCGGGCAGATTCACCTGAAGCCTCCTCACGTTCCTTCCGCCTCAAGGTCCCTTCTTCTTCGAAATGGTAGAGGAAGGACATGCTTTGCTTAAACCACGCAGCCCGCTGGGAATTCAAAGCTTGAATCTCAGGAGTAGGACGCCTAAGCTCAAGCTCATGCAGGCAGGCCTCAATCTTCCTGCAGTGGTTAACCCAAGACTCAACGACGCCTTCATTATGGAAGTTCACAAGCGTCGCCAGCATTGGATTAACCTCGGCAGTGAAATCTGCAGCGAATGTAGGGGCCTCCGCGTCAAGCTCCTTGATTTAATCGCTCAACATACGCAGACTGGCCACAGCGCCTTTTGAAGATAGACGTCTGGAAAAGGGCCCTGCTGGCATTATGATTCGAGACTCGAACGGAGCCGGAATCGGTGTCACCGCTACAAAACAAATCATAGTAAAATGATGGCTTAAGAAATAGAGGAAATACACGAACAATAGGGTCAATATACCGGCTGCAACAGGGGGCAGAGCTGGGAGTACCGGTGGCGCGACGATACCCTCGTCCCCTCCTTCAATTTGTAAGGCTACAAGTAATGCAGAGAGGAATTAGCAATGACATGGCTGTCTGTCAAAGAAAAGAAAAGACGTCGGTTAGAAAAGTTACTCACCGACACCAGCTGGCGGACTAATCTCCGACTAGAAGGAGAAGTGCGGGTTCAGCACCTGATACAAGTGATCAAAGAGAACTCCTGCAAGATTACGATGATACATAGTCAGTACACAGAAGATGCAGTCCCTGATTTAAATTAATCACAAACCCATACCTTCCAGCATTTGAGAGGAGATAAGAGGAGACGAAGGGGCAGTGACCGTCAAAACAGTAGCTGGTGGTGCTTTTTCAGGGGTCGCGACCTAGTGCTCACCACACCTACATTTGAGAGGAACAAAATATCATCAGAAGGGATCCCAAAATGAAAAGGATGCAGTTACCCGAGGCCTATTAGACAGGTCATCAGCCAAAACGGTGATGGAAGCATCGCCAAGCATCACGACTTCCTCGATCTCATTCGAGGAGATGGTTTCGTCGCCCGTGGCTTCGTCCCCTGATTCCACGAGGGCCGTCGTGGCACTCGCAATACCAGGATATGACAGGGAACCACAGGTGGAAAGAGAGGCAATTGGAGCGGTCCCGGACTCTTGAGAAAGAGTAGCCGCTTCGGGCTCAGTAGTTGCCGTCATCTCTCCTGCCACCTCTTCACCCGGACTTGGCCCTGTAGGATAGGGTATATAAGAATCTGAAGATTAAAACTTTGATAAAAGGACCCAGTGTTGCATTACCTTGGGTCGGAATTTCAATTGCATCCCGAGCCACACATGCCGCCTATCTGTGAGCGGTAGACAGGGTGACCGGAGCACCCTCTGAAGAAGCAGGGACGGGGGAAGCAACGCTCGAGCCTGCACCCGTGGCCAAGGCGGCGTTACGTCCTCTTGCTGCACGCCTCCTGCGCTTCCTTTCCGCCTGGGCCGTGAGAGCTGATCTTCTTCCGTCAAGGAGACGTCATCGTCCACGCCAAGAGCTACCTCTGGAGCCGTTGTGGCGTCCGTCATCGGTTGCTTAAGTGAAGCTTCTTTCGGCAATACTGGCAGAGCTGGGACTTCGGTAGTTGGCTTTGGAAGCGTCTCCGCACCGCCTTGCGAAGTCGGTACTGCACTCGGGATAACCTGAGTAGAGGTAGTCCCTATAATAAGATGGGAAAAGAAGAGTTAGTTTACCCATAAAAACAGGGAATAAGGATATAATGAGCCGAAATATACCAAGGCCTAACGAAGCGCGAAGCCTCTCTTCCTCCTCAAAGTCTTGAGGGAACCGTGAGAGTCTCTTCAGTGGAAATACCTGTTAAAGAAGGAGTGTCAGTCGAAACATGATAATAAAAACATAACAGCGAAAAGATACAACTGAAGTTTACCTGACTGCGTAAGGATGACCAGTCCTGCTTGGTGGCTAGCTAGTCGCTCGGAAGCTGCGATGGCAGCCTCCAGATTAGTATCATCCGGCGCCATGAATAGACCCTCGTTGGTCCCGTATTCGCTTAAGCCTTCGCTATAAGGAGCATGGGGCTCTTGGCCGAATACAACGTCCGCAGAAAGAATCGACTTCTTCTTCTTCTTCTGCGAGCGAGTAACGGTCGCTGGTAAAACGAGTTTGCGCTTAGCAGGAAACTTCGGGCGGCGAGTCCCGATCTCCGCACCCAAGCCAGACTCAGGAGATGCCACAGTTGCCACTTCAACGGGAGCATGCAGTAGCGGTAGCTCAAGCATATCATGCGGAACCACAGCCGCAACCGCTTCTCTCAAGGGAGGACGCACAATGGTTCGTCGCTTCAGAGGAACATTTGGATTACCAGCCGGCGCTGCACCCTTGCGATCAAGCATCAATCTTTTTTCCTCTCTAATGACGGTGCCCATCGAATGTTGATACCACGCCACATACACATTCAAGGCCTTCGGAACGCAGCTCGGTTCACTAATGAAAAAGTTGGACCCTGTGTTTAGGCGTATAAAATGATGCAGCGTGCTCCGGATGCCCTCTTCAGTGGCAGCCGGTTCTGCCAAGAAAGCCTCAAGCGGGACGCCCTGATTATAGCTTAACTGCTGGGAAAAATGATGCGGGTTATATCTCATAAACAATGCCAAATCATTCTGCCTAAATACAAGAAAGCCCGGCCTGATGGAGTATAGATGAAGAATCTCCCGAGCTTTCAAGACAGAGGCCCCGTCTTTAAAAATGTCCTGCAATGGCAGCACCGTTTTCGCGGATTCCTGGCTGACGGTCAAAATTTTATCGGTGAAGGACATACCATCTCCAACCGTGCATGGATGAAGGAGCAAACCACTAGCTTCCCGCGGTGTTGGATTTACGATGGATGTGTCGACTAGCCACATGATTCGAGGGAACTTACATCTGTCATAAAAGGAAGTCCTTCTGTGGATGCAGAAGACGCCAAGCACGTGCAGCTCGAGCCACGAGGTGAAATAATCCATTGAGAAGTTGGCAGGCAGCACCCCTGGCTCAGTTGTATCCGCTGCCAAGCTGAGATCGTGATACAAATAGGCTAACCCAGCGATCCTGTCACGACCCGAAAGTACGGAGCATGACCGACACTTAGATTACGAAGCGTCTAGAGGCGCAACGTAACCTAAGTAAGCCGAAGCCCAGAAATCTAAACCATAAAAGAAGAAGAAGTAAAGGAAAACATGAAGAAAACAAATAACTGGTCCAGTAAACTATTAAGTAATACAAATTTGGTTGATGGAGCTTACTAGATACAAATGAAATAATAAAAGTACAATGGCGGTTTAGATACAAATGAACCAACCTACCGTGCAAATCACCCTGAATGAATAGATGTGCCAGCAAGCTGCCAGGGAAACCTGTACATCGAACCTGTAATAAAATTTGGCACAACGGGGGTGAGTTGCCAACTCGTGAGTAGAAGATATCTGCGAAAAGAAATCGAATGCACGACCCTATCCTAGGTCATAATAATATACTAATATACTACTAGACATCAAGTAAGACAGGATAATAAGCTACGTGTAAGTGCAAACGCTCCGTGCTCGTGTCAGTGCCACATATAGTACTACGTCATGTGAATGAATATGCATGCACCATGAATGTAAAATAACCAATCCTGAAATCTAGATATATCTGTATAAGAAATCTTTAGCTTTTATCATGGTAAAATGTGTATAGAAAACTGAAATATCAACGATGAAATCCATGGAAATCCGTGTCAAGTATCAACACAAAACATGTAAATCTCAAGTCTCAATACCTCATAATCTCAATGTCTCATAGTCTCAATATCTCGGTCTCCGTCAGTCCGGATCGGCCCATATCATCAAATCACACGACAACGGTCGGTATCCTCCGGATATCCGCCGCGCCAGACATCACCAGTAGGTAGTCCTCCCCTGCCAGGCTCATCGTCTACAACTCGATCTTCTTGCCCCGGGATACCATACCGGGCCCACCATGTACCCGAGACGATTCATCCACTCCTCGAATCGGGTCTCGAAATCCAACAAAAAACATGAAATCTCATGGTGGACGACACATACATCACGAGAAAACCGCATCTTATATTTTAAAAAGAGAGGAGGAGAGAGAGAGAGAAGTTTTTATATATCCTTGCGGTTTTCCCCAAAATCTAGAAATCTCATAGAAATCTAAAATCCCAAAATCATGAGTAAGTATATGATAAGTGTCGGCATATGTCCCATAATACTGCATGATAACATGAAAATGTGAATGCATGAGATGTCTAAGTAATAAATGCCATGTCTATACTAACACCAGAGAGTAATCACAATATTATATCGATCTAGTTGCTTGCTGATTCTATCAATAAAATATAATATGTTCTAAAGTGTACGTGACATAGCAATTACCGATGATGATGTGTGTGAGCTGGAAAATAAGTGTGCGTGGAATATGCGCATCATCGGTAATGGTGCTGGTGTCCTAACAGGCAGAGTTTTATACTGATTATGGAAACATATGAATGAACATGCACCATGATGATTACAGTCTGAAAGTAAAGACAGATGTGCATTATCCACTTATTTGATATACAAGTATAACTACAACTATATGTCTCGAGCCTAAACTAGTGTCCATCTAACCTCCTAAGAAACTAAACCTAAGAAACTAGTCTATAAGAAATAAGAGTACACTTAAAGTCTGAGTCCATATCTCTAATAGTCGGCGATCCAGCCTCAATAGCGTCACGTACATAGTACTACTTCCTCGAATCAAGAGTGCAGATCAATCATCAAATCTATGCCTTGTACGGTAAAATCCGTCGTTCGGCATTCCCATATCCGGGTACAGGTCAAGTATCACCTGTGTGTCTCATCTTTCGTATAATATCATTATCAACACATGTCATGATCAAGGTGCTATACTGTAATCGCATACATCAATCATATATCATTGCCAGCATAAATATACATCGTTAATTTATCCTCAGAAATATCATGTCATATGTATCATATTGTGATTAAGTCACACTTAGATCATATCGTAATCAATTCACACCTATATATGATATCGAACTCAAGTCACACCTATATCATATCAGAATTTCAGGCACAGGTTACGGTCCGGTTTCTATTTTAGAGTCCCATATACTTCAATATCACCACCACCCTTTATTATTGTTCAAGTATACAAATCCATTATCTCATTTTCTAATGATCCGCTAACATCATAACACGACTGTGTAGCCAAGAATCACGGCATCAGCCCAGTTATATTGTTTCATCCCCGTGTATCATATCACATCCTTGTATCACATATACGTATTGTGTATATATATATATACCTACACCTAGACCTATATATATATATATATACATACACGTATACACCACGTCGAGTCTCAGTATGTGCGTGTGTGTGTATCTACCTGAAACCTACGAATCTCCTCCAAGATATTCATCCTCGGGTAAGGTCTTTCTAAATCAATCCAGTCCCACCTAAAGTCACTACTAGGGTCCTACTCACCGAAATTCTAAGGTCACGTCTGGCTTCCTAATGACAATAAATACTTATTCCTATTCTACGCTTGCGGGGGTGCTAAACGCCATCCACCCGACTTCCCCCCGTAGATATACATCTACTCACCTGGTCCTTTTCTGCCGAAAATGATGTCGCCATCCTCCTCTTTATCGCCCGCAGTCCACGTGAGGGGTACCTATACGCAAACATATATAGTATCATAAACTAAATCACGGACAAAAGTCAAAACGACGCATGGAACGCGCATAGGTTAAAACCTATGTCCCGTTCACGCAAAAGAACCCAAATATCGCTCGATATCGGCGTACAAACGCCGATTGATCGAGATAAAAACCAATAAACAACCTGTAGTTTCAAAACCCATTACTTATAATATAAAACTTGGTTCAAATCATCGGAACCCTAAAATCGATCAAATCATCCAATTCCGAAAACCTTGAAAATGTCAATTCACCGTTTTACTTCAAAACTTGACATTTAATGAAACTAATGGTCATAATATTCATTAAATAACATAAATAAATTATAGAAACCATTACCATATTTTTATTACACTAATTTGTATTAAAAATAAATTCCTAGTTTGCAATTTTATTAATTTCAACACCTTGCAAGCAAAAATTTCTTAATTTCACGACTAAACTTGATTTTGCCTAAATTAACTTATCGAACTACAATTTATGATGATAGTAATATAATGAAATCATAAATTAGATTTTAACTCTCATTTATTTAAGAATTTCCAAAATCTAGTTAGCAAAAATAGCATTTTTATTAGTATTTTTCAATTATAAAAAAAAACTAGTAACCAAATTAAGTTTTTCATTCCACTAACAAGTTAATATCCTCACTAAAACCACAATCTAGTGTTACCAATATTAATTAGAATTTTATCTTTCCAATATATATAATATTAAAAAAACTAGTTTGCAAAAATTGCTTGATTTAAACAATTTGAATGAACAAATTACAATATATCAACCATGCATGATTTTCCATTTCTAAAAGTGTTAAACTAGTTATTATAACCCTAATTAATTAATAAAACCATAACTTGATTTTAAAAACCCTAACTTGAATTTTAAAACTTGTAAATAGAATTAATTTATTAAATCTAATTATGCTTAAATGAAACATCTAATAACAATAAATCAAAAGAAGAAAATTTATACCTCCATAACATGAAATCCAACATGAAAATAAGCCTCCAAAATGAATGCTTTCCATCTCCAAAATCCATGTAAAGATGAGCAAAGAATAGAGAGTAGGAATTTATTAGGATTTTGTGGATTTTAAAATGAATTTTTGATGAATTTTTGATGGTTTTTGTAATAAAAATCAAGTGGGGAAAAGGGGGGCTGCCAAGGAGAGGAGGCCGGCCACCATTCGGAGGTGAGGGAGAGAAAGAAAAGAGTGAAGAATCATGTAGAAAGTTCCCCCAAAATATCATCTCTTTATGTCTTTTCATCATTTTATTTAATTTCTTTCATTTCTTTACTAAAACAACTAAAGAAAATTCTAGAATCATGGAAAAAAATTTGTAAATAAATTTTGCATGATACACACTAGATTCAAATATGCAATGGTTCATTTTTGCAAATTAAACCCATTTGAATTTGTAATTTACGCTAATTTAGTGTATAAATAAAACTTATCTTAATATTTAAAATAGTTAATTTAGGAAAAATATTTAATTAAACTAAAAATTTATAAGTGACTGATCAGTCGAAAATACTGCATTTTTAATACTGCAATTTCCCTATCATTTGCATTCATCTAGAAGTGTTCGGTATTCATATTGCACATATTAGCAAAACATCCCTAGAATACCAGATTGCATGTATTATACTCTAAAACCGGCACTTTAAGGGAAATTGGCTATTTATCATGGCATTGCATCATCCCTGTATTGCGCAACACTTGTTTCGAAGTCTGTGCAGGAAATTGTAGGAACAAAGCCAAGATTGGAAAAAGAGCTGATCAAAAATACTCCAACTACAAGATTTGAGATCTGGTAGTGATACAGAAAGCTAAAGAAAATTAAACATATCAGGAAATGGCCCAAGTGTCAGCCCAAACAAAGCCTAGAATTTCCATGCCCTAAGGCTTCAGAAGAGCTGCGGTTCCGCGGCGGGAGCTGGCTTAAGCCGCGGAACCGCGGCGGCTTGACGGCTTCAAGTGCTCAAATTTCCTCACGTGCTTTCTAATAACTGTACAATCTTCCAGAAGACTTCCGATTCTCCACGTGGCACATCCAGAAGGCTCGGTTAACAAACTATTTCTAGAAGGCACTTTTAACAAACTTTTGGAGGGAAATTCAAATTTCTTTAACAAACTTTTGGAGGGAAATTTAAATTTGAAATCCTAGATCTAGGGTTTTGATGGTCTATAAAAGAGAGCCTAGATGTAGGGTTCATTCTTCTTCATCCCTCCCATTCCATCTACAAGTTGAGTGACACATCTTGTAGCCCCAAATTCTAAATCTAATTCCAAATTCAAGATCCCGAGTACCAAATCAAGCAAGAATCCTTCAACCTTTTAGGAGCCGAGCCGATCTTCAATCGAGCAAGTGATCCAAGCCGATCCGCGACTCACGGAGACGAGCGAAGCCAAATCGACGATCGATTTTCTCCTCTTGTAGTTCTTGAGTGATTGTAACGAAATTGTTGATATAATTAAAAGGTGAAATTCTTTAATCTTGCTTTCTTTTAATTCTTGCATCATGATTAGATCTCAATTTGTGATTGTGATTCTTGTTGTGATGTTTGAGTAAAACTCCGCTCGTAAAGGAGTCGAGACGATCAATAGAATGATGATGATTTAGATCTTTTTACGATTCTTAAATCCTATAATGATTGTAAATTCTAGTGAATCAAATGATTAATGACCTAGTTTCGAGATGATCCTTTCTTAATTGTGTTCACTTGAAACTAGGGAACAACGATTGATCATTTGATTAACTAGAAGCTAGAATTTGAATGAGATTTATCGAAAGGATAAAGGATAAGACGAGGAAACCCTAGCTTCTTCGCAAGATCCTTAACCTCGACGAATCATCATCGATCTAATATCAATTCGTTAATGGATAAGAACATGAAATCTTTAGATCTCATCACATCTATAGATCCGATCGATTCCTACGAGCCTCATTTTGATTCTTGACATTTGGTTTGGAAATCATCACAAAATTCTCAATTCTTGATTTTATCATTTCTTGTTATTAGATCTAGATTTTCTAATTCTTGAACTTCAATTACAAATCATGAATTGTTTCTTTTCTTTTCTTTAAAGTTTCGACTCATCTAATTCGAAAGACGAACGATTACACTTTCCCTGTGGACGATCCGCACTTACTAACGCGCTACATTCGACACCGTTATTAATTGCGGTCAAATAATTTTTGGTTATGATTTCTACATAATTTTCCAAATTACACAATCGGAAATCGTTTCAATCAAATGGCGCCGTTGCCGGGGATAGTGCGCTAATTGTTCATTATTTTGAAATTTGAGTTGAAAAGTTTATTCCATCTAAATTTTTAGATCAAAATTCGCGCAAACACTAATACGAGTTGTTGTGACTGTTGCGAGGAAATCTGGGATCATTGGAGCTGGATAAAATTTTTTCTGAAATTTCCAGAGAGCTGAGGAGTTCAAGAGGAACAGTACCAAAAATTTCAGAGCAGTGATCTCTTCATAGGACCGCGATTCCGCGGCATTATCAAGCATTTGCCGCGGATCCGCCGCGTGGTGACGTCATCAACCAACCAATTTTCCTCTGTGAGTCTTTAACTTTCTTCTCTCCTCCTCTGTTTTCTCTAACTACCAATTTGTGCAGGTTTCTTTGCAAATAATCGCAGCGCCGCAAAAGCAAAATAAATTGTGCGTGTTTTGATATTTTGGTTGTTTGCATATTAATACGGAATTTAAGGGGCACGACCAAATCCAGATTAGGTGGGGAGTTCATTACCCTTCCTAAGCCCCAAAAATCACAAACTTGCATCCGCATTTACCCTCATTAACTAAAAGAAATCTAGAGATGACTCTAAGTACCGTCGCGCTCACTTAGGACAGAAGAAGGCCGTGGGTAATTCATTACTTATCCGCGTTTTCTTGTGGTGTCTAAGGCAAGTGTGTCGAAGGCTAGTGGTTATTAATTAGGCCCACTTCTTATGTAGTGGAGTACCTTCCCACTTACCTGGCACTTACCTGGCCACAGGGGGACAAAGAGACAGTGGAGGATTGATCCTGCGACTTGTCTTTTGGCAGTTAGGAGCGGTCTAGAGCCTGACCTAGGTGACTACTAGATTTTAGGGTATTTCTTGTTGCATTTGTTGTGATCGGATCCTATTTTCAAAAAATCCGTATCATTTTTCAAAACAAACACCAACACTTCATTTCCCCTAATTATAAATCACGCTGGCACTTGTACTAACCCTTTTTAGTGCAAGATAGGCTAGACAACGGGATTCTAGTGCCTGTTTAGTCCGCGTCCTTTCGATCGACCCAAAAGTCGGTATTTCTACATTTACCCTTTCTTTGCCCACCACCACACCCACATCGATGGATCCGTCTCCATCGAACTTCTTTACCACTACCCTGCCGCCGTCCCTTGGTGCGCAGAATCCACCTCGCATCTCTCTCCAAGAGAGGTGCTATCCTACTCGAGGTCCCCTTTCCACCTGTCTTTCCATTCCACCAGCCAACGGGAAAAATTTTCAGATTAAACCCCAATACATCAACCTTCTACCAAAATTTCACGGTCTCGAGTCTGAGGACGCATACGTGTTTATCACGAAATTTGAAAATGTATGCGCAATGATGGGTACCTCACAGCTTTCTATGGATGCTATGCGTCTACGTCTTCTCCCATTTACTTTGTGCGATATAGCCGAGAAGTGACTGTATAACACTACCGCACATTCCATTTCAAATTGGGAAGAATTCGTAAAAGCATTCCTTAAGAAATTCTACCCACATCATAAAACAGCTCGAGTCCGTAGCGAAATATATCAATTCACCCAGCTTCCAAATGAAACATTTTCACAATGTCTTGAACGCTTTAAGGATCTGTTAGTCCAATGTCCATATCACGGAATCCCTAGATGGGAACTGTGCAGAATCATTTATGAGGGCATTAATCCTAAGACAAGACAGACCCTTGAATCCATGTGTCAAGGCAACTTCATGACCAAAGATGATGGGGAAGCCTGGAAATTCCTAGAAGATTTCGCTGAAAAATCGTTACAGTGGGAGGGTGTGAGTCAATCGTTTAGGGATGGCAATGATATTTCCATAGGAGTTAGAGCTGAAATTTCAGCTTTACACAAGAAATTTGACGCTATGGAAAACAAATTTTTAGCCGCCGTCCTAAATCAAATGTCACTCTCCAAAACTGTATGTGGCTGCTGTTCTGATCCTTCACATTTGACGAAAGAATGTCCACGAAATTCTCCGTTTCAAGGTCATGAGCATGCCAATGCCGCATTTCAAAGACCTAGAAACGACCCATTTTCTTCCACATATAATCAGGGTTGGAGGAATCACCCAAATTTTGCTTGGAACCAATCACAAAATCAAAATACGGTTCCAACCCAACACAATTTCCAAAGGGTCCCTCCACCACAACAGCAACCACCACTTCAATTGAGTCAGCACCCCTTCCAAGCACATAACTTCCAAAATCCGGCCAACACTTTTGCACCACATGAAAACTCTTGGCAATTGACCGGTACAGATAATACCTCTGCACTAACACAAACCTTGGATACTTTCATGAAACAATCCATCCAAGGGACGGCAAGTTTGCAATCTTCCGTCGAGAATGTGATGAAGATCATTATCTCTCAAAATGAGAACATCAAATCGATGGAAGAACAAATTGCACAACTAAAAGCCGAAATGCATGCAAGAGAGAAAGGGAAACTTCCAGCTCAACCTTTACCCAATCCTGGCTATTCACATCATGTGGATGCAATCACGTTGAGATCTGGAAGAGTTCATGACAATCACGTTGGGGAAGAGATTGATGATATTGAAAAATCTATCGATGATACCCCGGCTGAGACCTTTCCTTCCATTTCTACTTCTAATTCTGACCCCAGCTCTTCTACCCCACCACCTTCTTGCGGGCCTATTCTTCGTTTCCCAAAAGGCCCACCACCTCAGCCAACTTCTTCTAGTCTACCACCGACGATCCCTACTTCTATTTTGGGATCAGGTCCACACACACTTCCTTCTCCTATGATAGACCCGGCGCTTATTGCTAAAGCACCTTATCCTAATCGGTTAAGGGCTAACATATCGAGTCCACATATGGAGAAGGTTATGGACATGTTCAAGCAAGTTAATATCAACTTCCATTTCCTAGATGCTATCCAACAAGTTCCGTCCTATGCGAAAACTCTTAAGAACTTGTGCACTAGGAAGAGGAAGACTCAAGTGCCCAAGAAAATTTTCATGGCAAAGACTGTAGACACGGCTTTCCCCCAACAATTACCGAGGAAACATAAGGATCCTGGATATCCTACTATTTCCATTTCTATTAGGGAATAACACATTAACCGTGCTCTACTAGATCTGGGCGCAAGTGTTAACCTGCTTCCTTTCTCAGTCTATGAGCAGTTAGGGATCGGAGAGTTGAAGCCAACCCATTGCACTCTCCAGATGGCTGACCGATCAATCACCAAACCTAGGGGTGAACTGGAGGATGTGTTAATAAAAATCGGGGAAATTATATTCCCTGTGGACTTTATTTTAATTGATACACAGCCTGTAGCGAACCCACGGAATCAAATTCCGGTGATTTTAGGTCGCCCCTTTTTGGCCACTTCCAACGCTATAATCAACTGTCGTAATGGCTCTATGACCCTATCCTTCGGGAATAGGTCAATAGAGCTGAACATTTACAAGTTGGGAAGTGTACCCTCCGAACCTACTGCTCAGGTCTGTTCTGTTGACTTAATGGATGTCGACAGCAGCGAATTTGATGATCCTCTTGATACCGATCTAGACTCTTTTCATATGTTGTTTGACCCAATTATGTATCATACACATATGGACTCTTCCACCCAGATGTCCGGGTCAACAACTAACACCGATTATGAACTATTTTTAGAGTCTGAAGATCACCCCGCACTTTGTGATGACATTATTCATCGGGGCATTGATGGAACTTTTGAGGAGATCTTCGCTGATGAACTCGCATTTTTGAATGACACGGGTGTTGAGATGAATCATGTCCCAATCAATGAAATTGAACCTCCACCCCTTCTTTTGAACTGTAAAAAGAATGCGAGTAATCTATCACATTCACTGCATCGTCTCTCCAAAATGAGACGCAAACACATTCTATTCCACCACTTAACCTTTCCCCACTTCTTCTTTCACCAACCAGAGCACTGCATTGATAAAATTTTTGAATGGTTGGTGTTAACGTTCGGTCTTTGCAAAGCTTGGTATCGACCAATGATTTTTGACCCCCACATGTGATTTTCAAAAGATTAACATTGCATAACTCAAGTTTGGGGGGGGGGTTATATTTTCTGGCTCTTGAAAAGGAAATTTTTACAAAATGATGAGCCAAAAATAAGTTTGGGGGAGGATCTTCACTTATATATTTTGCCCCCACTAATAAATTCCTCCCAACCTTACAGATTTTTCGAGATTTAGCGGATGGCAACAGTGAGGACACTGTTGAAAACAAGTTTGGGGGAGGTTTGTGCTTATTTTCGCATCATTTGCATATCATTTGCATAAGCACAAAACATTTTTGAAAACCTATAAAAATTTAAAAATTTTCAAAAAGATAAAAATATTTTTTGTACATAAATAAGATAATAAAAGATTAGATAGTGAAAAATTACATCCATGAGATTAGAAAAATTTAAGAAAACTAAGAAAAGTAGAAGTTTTCTTATACGAACTAGTAATAAGTAGTTATGAGCCGTTGTCCCAAGGGTTAGTAAGATGAAGGACGTCACTAATCTGAGGATAAAAATAAGTCTGAAAAATAGTTTCTATTCTGGAAGCCAAACATTTTGAACATTGATACCCTGCTATTCGCACTTGCACATGTCTTGAAGCCCGGGATAGTAGAGGATACCTTGAAATGCTCGTCTTAAAGCCGATGTATGAAAAAAAAATGAATAAAAAATATATATAAAGTGGTGAGAAAAATGGACACTGGTTTTGTTATCACCAAGGGCAATAAAAAAATATATATAGCGAGGGTGCCTCTTCATCTAGTGCCCTAAGGCCAACTGGTCTGGGAGTCACTGCTATGCCTGAGGTGGTGCAAGACGAGGAAAAAAAACCAAATAAGCAAGTACATGAGTAATCGGTCGGTTAGTACCTCAAGAAGTATTAAAGGTCGCATGAAAGTGTGTGAGCAATCCTAAATATTCATTAATTAAAAAAGTACTGAGGCTGATGGGCAAGAGTATGATAGCTTGAATTGAATTCTCCGGGTGTAGGGATGTCCTTTACACACACGCAGGGTGATATGATCGATGTTTGGAAGAAAGATAGGAATGAAGAATAAGATGATGTTTTATTGAGAGAGGACGTGATTTCTGACATCTTTTCATGACCATTAAGATAGGGCTCATGACAACCGAAAAGCTAGCTTAGTTGGAAACCCTAATTTTCAAGGTTTTTCTTTTACAATTCTTTTCTTTAAATGTAATATTCATGATCTTCCTTTTATTATTGGATTTTGTGGGTGCAATCCGCTGAAAACCCTCAGGAGACAACACTCCTCCTACTAGGGACACCTAGAGGTTTAAAGGCTTGTTGCATGTGCTCAGTACAATCGTGTTGCCTACGAAAGTGTGCTAGTTAGTTTTTCTCTTTCTTTATTTTCTCCTTCTCTTTTTAATAAAACAATTAGCTCGAGACGATCGAAAATAAGTTTGGGGGAATTTGATCAGTCGAAAATACTGCATTTTTAACACGGCAATTTCCCTATCATTTGCATTCATCTAGAAGTGTTCGGTATTCATATTGCACATATTAACAAAACATCCCTAGAATACCAGATTGCATGTATTATACTCTAAAACCGACACTTTAAGGGAAATTGGCTGTTTATCATGGCATTGCATCATCCCTGTATTGCACAACACTTATTTCGAAGTCTGTGCAGGAAATTGCAGGAACAAAGCCAAGATTGGGAAAAGAGCTGATAAAAAATACTCCAACTACAAGATTTGAGATCTGGTAGTGATACAAAAAGCTAAATAAAATTAAACATATCAGGAAATGGCCCAAGTGTCAGCCCAAACAAAGCCCAGAATTTCCATGCCCTAAGGCTTCATGTCACGACCCGAAATAGCCCGTGACTGGCACTTGAATCATATGAAGTCTATAGGACCCCATCTAATCCAAGTAAGCCAAAAGCCCAGAAAACTAAAACTATTTTTAGGGAGTAAATAAAGATAACTAGTTTTTAATAAGTAAAGAAACATGTTTTGAAATCAAGCCTTTAACTAACTAAGCCGAATATGCATTTTAAAAATGTGTATTCTTTTCTGAAAATTTCGGCAGAGTTACCTTTGTAAAAACTGGCCCCGAACAGGGTACAACAAGAATAATATATGTGAAATGATAAAAGGCATCCCCAAGCGGGAGCTAGCTCTTCGTCAATCGACGGTCACAATCACGCAAGCCATAATAATATACAACGCCAAAGGGCGAGGATCAAAACCCAAAAAGAAACTCAAAACAGCCAGAAAACCATAATACTGCAAGCGCGACTCTAAGGTCGGAATAATACATCACTAGTGTCTAAGTATGAAACAATATACAAGTTTTGGTTGATGGAATTTCTAGATACAATGAATAAATAATGTACAATGGCGGTTCTGATACAAAGAACCCACCTACCAAAGCAAGTTACCCGTAATGGAAGCAATGTGCCCGAAAAGCCGCAATGAAATCTGTACGGCAAAACCTGCAAGAACTGTGGCACAACGGGGGTGAGTTGCCAACTCGTGAATAGAAAATATCTACAAGCAAAGATCGAATGTATGACCCATCCTAGGGCAATACGATCAGATATATATAAACCTCAATATGAAATAAGCTGAAGCATGCTAAACTGGCAACGTAATCTCTATACATGAGTGTAGTGCCAAGTGCTCGTGCCAGTACCTCAAGTAATAGCATATCATAAATACGAGGTATGATCAATGTAATCAAATCTGTAAGTACGTGGATCCCGTCCACTCGTCACCCAATGACAATAACCACCATGCATGTAAATATCATAAAGCATATGCATGGAAAATATGAGGATATATACCATCTGTGTCCCTCGCGACACGTCAAAATCATGGAACCGGAGTGTCCAGCATCGACACTCGAAAACATCATGAAAACTGTGCCAAGCATCGGCACGTAAATCCTCATATAACGGGCTCCGTCAGTCCGGACCAGCTCACGGGCTCTATCTGCGGAATCGGCCCTCGGCCCCAGCAGTATGCCCATATCCATCTATCGACTCTGGTCGGTATCCTCCGGATAACCGCCAGGTCCAACCAATCACCGGTAGGTAGTAGTCCCTCTGCCAGGCTCACCTCTACCACACAGCGAAACCGTTCTCGCTCCGGGGTATCATACCGGGTCCACCATGTACCCGCAATCGGCCTCATCCGCCTCCTCGAATCGGGTTTCACATGTCGCTCTCAGCACCGAGAAAACACATGGTGGACGCACTGAAATATCGTATCAAGGGTAACCGGGTTTTTAACACAATTATATATTCTCTTTTGAAATACCCACGGTTCCCAAATCCAGAAATATCATGGAAACAACATATCTCAATGCATATAATCAAAACATGATGTATGCGACATGTAAAGAAAGGTAAGCATATCAGGAGTCATGCAACATGGAATAGTAATGTGCACATGTCGAAAGAAACCGCTCTTTTAAAATGAATCAGTTTTGAAGAACATCTTGCGGTTCCCAAATCTCTAATCAAGTCAGAATCATCTATGTTTGTGTACAGGTATAAGTGTACAATATGCCATGCAAGAATCATATCAGGAATGCAACAGTACTACAGTGTAGTGGCATGGCAATTATCGATGATGAAGTGTGTGAGCCGGCAAATAGTGTACGTGGAACATACGCATCATCGATAAGGGTGCTGGTGTCCTAACAACATGATAATAATACAGCGATAAACATATGCAAAGCAATATGAATAGCATGAATATGCGGAAATCGAATAATCAACGCAATAATGAAGAATCTACCTCAATAAATATATCATGCAGCCTTGCCTTTTGAAATAAGACGAATCAGGGTTTTTGGTAAAATAAGGGCTACGGTGTTTTAAGAAAAGATGTTTCGTTTGAAAATATCCGTAGAATCCCTTTTGCCTATTCTTAAAATATCCCCGATTCGTTAGTTTTGAAATAGGTATGACTCGAGTCTAGTCTAACGCCTACTATGCGAACTACGGACCCAACTATCAAGTCAATCGGGAGGGGTATGGAAACCACCTACATCTGAGTTGATATATATATAAATATAATGGTCAATAATCCCGCCTCAATGGTATCACAAACGATGTAACATCCTCGAGTCATGAGCGCGGATCTATCATCAATATAGGCTCATACGGTAAATCGTCGTACGGCATCCCAATAGCTGGGTACGGGTCAGTATCGCATTATCTCTTCACATATCAGGTATCACTACCCTCATATCACAAAATCTAGGGTACAGATCTAAGTCTAGTACAATCGATACCATCTATATAAATGCATGTGTAAACACACGTCCCAAAGCCCGCCAAGGCATTCCGTCGTATCTCCCATACGAATCCTGTCATATCCCCGATCTCACGGCCTCAAATCAAATCTCATCGACTCAACTCACATCCAAGTACTATCCTCATAATCCAGTGCATGTACACATAGTCCTATACCCATGTGAACACATACAAATATAATATTCCCATACACACATGCGAAAGAAGGTATGTATGCAAGTGCGTGCATGCGTGTGTGTATGGGTGCAACCCCTACTCTAGGGTTTCGCGATACACTAAATCAATCCATCCTACCGTCAATAATATCAAAGAACATATAGTAAATATATGTGTGTATACGTATTCGTATACATCACCACGGACTGCGGGGGTGCTATACGCCATCCACCCGACTTCCCCCGTAGATATAATCTACTCACCTGGTCTTCGCTCGCCGAAATCGATGACGCCATGCTCCTTCGCCTCGGAATCCTTGCGAGGGTACCTAGAATAATAAACAGTCGCAATACGTATTAACATCGAGGCAGAAAACCGATACAGCGCACAGTGTGCTCATAGGTTGGAACCTATGGCCTAAACGTGCAAATCAATCAAACAATCCCTGTTGTCGATGTACGAACACCCGACAACCAAATACAAATCCAAATATCAGTAAAGTCCATTTTAAAATACGGAAAACATCGCCTAAAACACACCAAAATGCTCCCAGATTTTCCCCAGGTGACAATTAGCCAAAATAGCATATAGGAGGGGTCTATTTTAGTGCAAAATAAGCCCTGGAACAAAACTGGAACAATTCTACCCTACTCTGGCCACAAATTGCGGCCAGAATGATTAAATTTGCGGCCATGGGTTGGAATTAGGGGCTCGGGTCTTGGTGGTAGCTTCCTAGGTGCCTGCACGACTCACTGTCAGCTCAATTTTATTTTAGGGGTCCCGGGGTGATAGCAGATTCCTAAAAGCTTCACAGATTTCACAATATCTCCGATATCGGTTTTCTAAATCCGTATTCCGGGTTTCAAATCTCAGGTTTGGATCTCAATTCCATCACTAGGGTGTTTGTGCAGCCTCCACTAAGCTCAATTTCACACTACAACTTACAATTTCCTCAAACCCTAACTAGGTTTCCTTTAAGTCCACAATACCATCCGATATCGATTCAATTTTATCATAGGGGCATAAGTAATGCAAAATCTAATCTAATGGTCCGTAAATTACCTCATTTGCCAACTCAAGAATTTTCTTGAGTTGCCTCAAGTTGCCAAAATCATTGCTTTCTTGGTCCGATATGTAGATCTTGAGCTTGTGCACGTTTTTAAAGAAATCGGGGTAGGGTTTTGGAGTTGTTTTGGATGTGTTATGAGGAGGTGAAGTAGGAGGATGAAGAGGGGCAGCAGCTCAGCTGAGAGAAGAGGGAGAAGAATGAGTGAAGTGAGGGAAAATGGCTAAGGCTTGGTCAAAGCAACCCATTTCTTTTCTCTCTCACCCATCTACTACCATTATTCTTTTCTCTTTTCTTTTCTTTTTCCCTAAAACCCTTCTCACTCAAATAGTAACCCCAAAACAAACCATGGCAATAAAAATCTAACACAAGTGTAGAAAATGATACGTGCATGTTTTGCACAAAAACGCCAAAAATCCGATTAGCGATTTTTAATCGCGATTAGCGCTAAATTAGCATATAATTGATCACAAACACTTAAAAATGGCATAATTCCAATAAATACCCCAAATTAGAATTTTCCATGATTTTACATAATTTTTCTCCATTTATTTGTATTTAATTATGCCAGAATATTAAAATATTCAATAAAATAATATTAAATTATAAAAATTCCCAAAAATAATATTTTATTATTTTGAAATGTTACACTTCAGAAGAGCCGCGGTTCCGCGGCGGGAGCTGGCTTAAGCCGCGGAACCGCGGCGGCTTGACGGCTTCAAGTGCTCAAATTTCCTCACGTGCTTTCCAATAATTGTACAAGCTTCCAGAAGACTCCCGATTCTCCACGTGGCACATCTAGAAGGCTCGGTTAACAAACTATTTCTAGAAGGCTCTTTTAACAAACTTTTAGAGGGAAACTCAAATTTCTTTAACAAACTTTTGGAGGGAAATTCAAATTTGAAATCCTAGATCTAGGGTTTTGATGGTCTATAAAAGAGAGTCTAGATCTAGGGTTCATTCTTCTTCATCCCCCTCATTCCATCTACAAGTTGAGTGACACATCTTGTAGCCTCAAATTCTAAATCCAATTCCAAATTCAAGATCCCGAGTACCAAATCAAGCAAGAAGCCTTCAACCTTTTAGGAGCCGAGCCGATCTTCAATCGAGCAAGTGATCCAAGCCGATCCGCGACTCACGGAGACGAGCGAAGCCAAATCGACGATCGAGTTCCTCCTCTTGTAGTTCTTGAGTGATTGTAACGAAATTGTTGATATAAATAAAAGGTGAAATTCTTTAATCTTGCTTTCTTTTAATTCTTGCATCATGATTAGATCTCAATTTGTGATTGTGATTCTTGTTGTGATGTTTGAGTAAAACTCCGCTCCTAAAGGAGTCGAGACGATCAATAGAATGATGATGATTTAGATCTTTTTACAATTCTTAAATCCTATAATGATTGTAAATTCTAGTGAATCAAATGATTAATGACCTAGTTTCGAGATGATCCTTTCTTGATTGTGTTCACTTGAAACTAGGGAACAACGATTGATCATTTGATTAACTAGAAACTAGAATTTGAATGAGATTTATCGAAATGATAAAGGATAAGACGAGGAAACCCTAGCTTCTTCGCAAGATCCTTAACCTCGACGAATCATCATCGATCTAGTATTAATTCGTTAATGGATAAGAACATGAAATCTTTAAATCTCATCACATCTATAGATCCGATCGATTCCTACGAGCCTCATTTTGATTCTTGACATTTGGTTTGGAAATCATCACAAAATTCTCAATTCTTGATTTTATCATTTCTTGTTATTAGATCTAGATTTTCTAATTCTTGAACTTCAATTACAAATCATGAATTGTTTCTTTTCTTTTCTTTAAAGTTTCGACGCAGCTAATTCGAAAGACGAACGATTACACTTTCCCTGTGGACGATCCGCACTTACTAACGTGCTACATTCGACACCGTTATTGATTGCGGTCAAATAATTTTTGGTTGTGATTTCTACATAATTTTCCAAACTACACAATCGGAAATCGTTTCAATCAGTGACTAAATAAACACCATTTACTAGTAATAACATAATTAAAATAGGTATTTTTAAATTTATAGTGAAAAATAATTACGGTTTAGTTTTACGAAAAATATGTTTTACTTTACCGAAAATCATAAAATTCACTTAAACGATTTTATTTATTTAATTATTTATTTAATTATTTTTAAAACGTTACAATTTTCCCCCCTTTAAGAAATTCGGTCCCCGAATTTAAATTAAAACTCCCCTCAATTACTAAAACATTCAGCAAAACACTCAAATCGTCGGGGCTCCGAAATCATCAATACATAAAACACGTTTTTAGCATGATACCAGCGCATGAAAAACAAGTACATAACTCAAAATCAAAACTCCGTCAAACATAACACAATCATCGGAGTTATGGTGAAAATAAAATATCCAAACCCAATACGAAAAACCAACATATTATACATCAATCTATAACTTATATATAGTGCGCATCATAGTAAAATCGTCCAAATATCTGGATAAAGAAGCATACAAGAACCCCTTTTGAAAATCGCCGTGTGATGCACGTGTCACGGCATAAGTAGCGGACGTTTATTTTTAAAAAAATAGCTATATATATGTATATATATCTTTTATTTAACATACACGTCCCTCCTGATTACTAAATCAAATAATAATGATTATAAAAACATACTGCTCAAACTGAAATTAATTCCCAATCACATCATAAAATATCATGTGCGTCCGGTGCGTACTGAAATCGAAACCAAATACAGATACCACGAATACACGCAAAAACAAAACTAAGTGCAACAGGTGTGCACCAAAAACTTCTGTCAAGTGCAACGGGCGTGCACGACTCAATATCAGGTGCATCTAATCTGCACAAAACCCCGATTTAGTGGATCTGGTGTGCACAAAATCGCATCAAGTACGCCAAGTGTGTGCAAGAATCTCAATCAGGTGCACATGGTGCACGAAATCATGCACCGAATATCAAAATCGAAATCACAGTACGAAAGTGCATGAAAACTAGGTCGAAGCATTTGTCAAAATCATGTGTAACCATATGCACGAAATCAAATCAAAATCTCAAAATGTATTAAAACCAAATCAAGTGCACTGGGTATGTACTAAACAATATCAATATAACTGATATATGAAACACAAATAGAATGTAATGAAGGTACACATAAGAAATACCAATCGTAGAACAAAGTCCTCAAAATACCAAAATCCAATTAACGAAAATATGAAATTCAAATCACCAAATCATAATCGTAAACACTATCGTCAATGTGCGCCTCTTTCCCCCTTTCCTCTGGTGTCGACTGCTTCGAACTCGTCTCTTCATAGGTGTGCTGACCGCGCTACCAACGACAATATTCATATCTAGAGTCTCCCACTTAGTCGATCCCTTCACCTGATATCCGGACTACATTAAACTTTTCGATCGATCCATCAAAATCCCATAATTTCCCGAGAGCTCAACACTCAAGTACAGTTTAAAAATATCCGGTACATACCCCAGCATCGATGGTCCAGCCGTAGAAGGGCAAACCCAAGCCTCACTAATGACACCGCGGAACTGCCGTAAACCCTAAGGTTCAAGGGCGTTCTCGTGGTCATTATGTCGAGTTAGGGTTTCATTCTTCTAGAGGGTCCATAGAAATACCTGCATGTTCTTCCGAATACTTTAAACTTGGGAAAATGAGTTTCTGACAATCGTTCGAATCCTTTAACTTCGTCTGGACGACATGTGAATACCCTTCGTCCGCACGCTAAACAATGCTTCACTCCTCAAGAATAACCAATACCCTAATGGTTATCGCATTCGATCCGCAGCTCCCTCTGCCCGTGCGCCCGTGGTAATAGAAACCACCCTCCGATATCGACGAAGATAGATCAAAGGAACGAATGAAATGCGGTGCAAACAAATGTACATTCTAAGGCTACTTAAGAAGAGTAGCGTATCGTAAGTATGCAGCGGATCATACCCACGGTACGTCACTCTACCTAAGTTGCCTACTCCATCAACTAACGGTCACCCTAGACATATACAAAGGTTAAACCTAGCGCTCTGATACCAATTTTGTCACGACCCGAAAGTACGGAGCGTGACCGACACTTAGATTATGAAGCGTCTAGAGGCGCAACGTAACCTAAGTAAGCCGAAGCCCAGAAATCTAAACCATAAAAGAAGAAGAAGTAAAGGAAAACATGAAGAAAACAAGTAACTGGCCCAGTAAAATATCAAGTAATACAAGTTTGGTTGATGGAGCTTACTAGATATAAATGAAATAATAAAAGTACAACGGCGGTTCAGATACAAATGAACCAACCTACCGTGCAAATCACCCTGAATGAATAGATGTGCCAGCAAGCTGCCAGGGAAACCTGTACATCGAACCTGTAATAAAATTTGGCACAACGGGGGTGAGTTGCCAACTCGTGAGTAGAAGATATCTGCGAAAAGAAATTGAATGCATGACGCTATCCTAGGTCATAATAATATACTAATATACTACTAGACATCAAGTAAGACAGGATAATAAGCTACGTGTAAGTGCAAACGCTCCGTGCTCGTGTCAGTGCCTCATATAGTACTATGTCATGTGAATGAGTATGCATGCACCATGAATGTAAAATAACCAATCCTGAAATTTAGATATATCTGTATAAGAAATCTTTAGCTTTTATCATGGTAAAATGTGTATAGAAAACTGAAATATCAACGATGAAATCCATGGAAATCCGTGTCAAGCATCGACACAGAACATGTAAATCTCAAGTCTCAATACCTCATAATATCAATGTCTCATAGTCTCAATATCTCGGGCTCCGTCAGTCCGGATCGGCCCATATCATCAAATCTCACGACAACGGTCGGTATCCTTCAGATATCCGCTGCGCCAGACATCATCGGTAGGTAGTCCTCCCCTGCCAGGCTCATCGTCTACAACTCGATCTTTTTGCCCCGGGGTACCATACCGGGCCCACCATGTACCCGAGACGATTCATCCACTCCTCGAATCGGGTCTCGAAATCCAACAGAAAACATGAAATCTCATGATGGACGACACATACATCACGAGAAAACCGCATCTTATATTTTAAAAAGAGAGGAGGAGAGAGAGAGAAGTTTTTATATATCCTTGCGGTTTTCCCCAAAATCCAGAAATCTCATAGAAATTCAAAATCCCAAAATTATGAGTAAGTATATGATAAGTGTTGGCATATGCCCCATAATACTGCATGATAACTTGAAAATGTGAATGCATGAGATGTCTAAGTAATAAATGCCATGTCTATACTAACACCAGAGAGTAATCACAATATTATATCGATCTAGTTGCTTGCCGATTCTATCAATAAAAGATAATATGTTATAAAGTGTACGTGACATAGCAATTACCGATGATAATATGTGTGAGCCGGCAAATAAGTGTGCGTGGAATATGCGCATCATCGGTAATGGTGCTGGTGTCCTAACAGGCAGAGTTTTATACTGATTATGGAAATATATGAATGAACATGCACCATGATGATTACAGTCTGAAAGTAAAGACGGATGTGTATTATCCACTCATTTGATATACAAGTATAACTACAACTATATGTCTCGAGCCTAAACTAGTATCCATCTAACCTCCTAAGGAACTAAACCTAAGAAACAAGTCGATAAGAAATAAGAGTACACCTAAAGTCTGAGTCCATATCTCTAATAGTCGGCGAACCAGCCTCAATAGCGTCACGTACATAGTACTACTTCCTCGAATCAAGAGTGCGGATCAATCATCAAATCTATGCCTCGTACGGTAAAATCCGTCGTACGGCATTCCCATATCGGGGTACAGGTCAAGTATCACCTATGTGTATCATCATTCGTATAATATCATTATCAACACATGTCATGATCAAGGTGCTATACTGTAATCGCATACATCAATCATATATCATTGCCAGCATAAATATACATCATTAATTTTTCCTCAGAAATATCATGTCATATGTATCATATTGTGATTAAGTCACACTTAGATCATATCGTAATCAAGTCACACCTATATATGATATCGAACTCAAGTCACACCTATATCATATCAGAATTTCAGGCACAGGTTACGGTCCGGTTTCTATTTTAGAGTCCCATATACTTCAATATCATCACCACCCTTTATTATTGTTCAAGTATACAAATCCATTATCTCATTTTCTAATGATCCGCTAACATCATAACACCACTGTGTAGCCAAGAATCACGGCATCAGCCCAGTTATATTGTTTCGTCCCCGTGTATCATATCACATCCTTGTATCACATATACGTATTGTGTATATATATATATACCTACACCTAGTCCTATATATATATACACATACACGTATACACAACGTCGAGTCTCAGTGTGTGCGTGTGTGTGTATCTACCTGAAACCTACGAATCTCCTCCAAGATATTCATCCTCAGGTAAGGTCTTTCTAAATCAATCCAGTCCCACCTAAGGTCACTACTGGGGTCCTACTCACCGAAATTCTAAGGTCACGTCTGGCTTCCTAATGATAATAAGTACTTATTCCTATTCTATGCTTGCGGGGGTGCTAAACCCCATCCACCCGACTTCCCCCCGTAGATATACATCTACTCACCTGGTCCTTTTCTGCCGAAAATGATGTCGCCATCCTCCTCTTTATCGCCCGCAGTCCCCGTGAGGGGTACCTATACATAAACATATATAGTATCATAAACTGAATCACGGACAAAAGTCAAAACGACGCACGGAACGCGCATAGGTTAAAACCTATGTCCCGTTCACGCAAAAGAACCCAAATATCGCTCGATATCGGCGTACAAACGCCGATTGATCGAGATAAAAACCAATAAACAACCCGTAGTTTCAAAACCCATTACTTATAATATAAAACTTGGTTCAAATCATCGGAACCCTAAAATCGATCAAATCATCCAATTCCGAAAACCTTGAAAATGTCAATTCACCGTTTTACTTCAAAACTTGACATTTAATGAAACTAATGGTCATAATATTCATTAAATAATATAACTAAATTATAGAAACCATTACCATATTTTTATTATACTAATTTGTATTAAAAATAAATTCCTAGTTTGCAATTTTATCAATTTCAACACCTTGCAAGCAAAAATTTCATAATTTCACGACTAAACTTGATTTTGCCTAAATTAACTTATCGAACTACAATTTATGATGATAGTAATATAATGAAATCATAAATTAGATTTTAACTCTCATTTATTTAAGAATTTCCAAAATCTAGTTAGCAAAAATAGCATTTTTATTAGTATTTTTCAATTATCAAAAGAAACTAGTAACCAAATTAATTTTTTCATTCCACTAACAAGTTAATATCCTCACTAAAACCACAATCTAGTGTTACCAATATTAATTAGAATTTTATCTCCCCAATATATATAATATTAAAAAAACTAGTTTGCAAAAATTGCTTGATTTAAACAATTTGAATGAACAAATTACAATATATCAACCATGCATGATTTTCCATTTCTAAAAGTGTTAAACTAGTTATTATAACCCTAATTAATTAATAAAACCATAACTTGATTTTACAAACCCTAACTTGAATTTTAAAACTTATAAATAGAATTAATTTATTAAATCTAATTATGCTTAAATGAAACATCTAATAACAATAAATCAAAAGAAGAAAATTTATACCTCCACAACATGAAATCCAACATGAAAATAAGCCTCCAAAATGAATGCTTTCCATCTCCAAAATCCATGTAAAGATGAGTAAAGAATAGAGAGTAGGAATTTATTAGGATTTTGTGGATTTTTAAATGAATTTTTGATGAATTTTTGATGCTTTTTGTAATAAAAATCAAGTGGGTAAAAGGGGGGCTGCCAAGGGGAGGAGGCCGACCACCATTAGGAGGTGAGGGAGAGAAAGAAAAGAGTGAAGAATCATGTAGAAAGTTCCCCCAAAATATCACCTCTTTATGTCTTTTCATCATTTTATTTAATTTCTTTCATTTCTTTACTAAAACAACTAAAGAAAATTCTAGAATCATGGAAAAAAATTTGTAAATAAATTTTGCATGATACACACTAGATTCTAATATGCAATGGTTCATTTTTGCAAATTAAACCCATTCGAATTTGTAATTTACACTAATTTAGTGTATAAATAAAGCTTATGTTAATATTTAAAATAATTAATTTAGGAAAAATATTTAATTAAACTAAAAATTTATAGGTGACTAAATAAACACCATTTACTAGTAATAACATAATTAAAATAGGTATTTTTAAATTTATAGTGAAAAATAATTACGGTTTAGTTTTACGAAAAATACGTTTTACTTTATTGAAAATCATAAAATTCACTTAAACGATTTTATTTATTTATTTAATTATTTTTAAAACGTTATAGATCCCAACGGCCACTTGTATCCCAGCAACCATTCGGTGAGCTGGGTAAAAAACGGACGGCCTCATATGGCGAGGGTGCATCGGAAGCGCAAACCAGCTCAGCCATAACCAGAGAAACCCCAAAAAGAACGTTTCTTCGTCAATCCCAGGAGCTGCCAGCTATGCAAAAGGGACGACTAGGGTGCCGGGGAGAAAGAAATTCTTCTGATCCGTCTCCGCCGTCGGCAGGTTTCTCAAACCTAAGCCAAAAGGATCATTAAGTTTGGCGAACTTCGCGGCTTCCTTCGACAGTAGTTCCGTACGGAGAAATCAGGCGATAAAATCGGTGAAATTAACCCTGCGGTCTCCGGATTCAAGAAAGAGGCTCTCATAGATATTCAACACCTTTATCAAACTTGGGAATTGGTGTTGAATGGCGTTCTCTGGGGTGAGACCCATTACCACTGATTTGGTGGCAAAAATATACTCATCCGGAGGAAGCAGCTCCTCATAATGTTCTCCCCTAACGGGTAAACCAGAGATCTCAGCAAATTCCTCTAAAGAAATGGAGACTTCTCGATCCAATAAGAGGAAGGTATGGGTCGGAATGTTCCACTGCTTCAAAAAATGCCTTGACCCACCATGTAAGAGGTGCGGACTACTGGAACAAAGAAGTATAGATCGCAGGGTACAATCCGAGCCTTAGCAGCTGTGACTTCTTCGCCGATAATATGTATCGAGCCCACTGCAGATATCCGGCTAGGTGATAGGGAGTTAATCCTATGTTGTATGGCTGTCCTCAAGGGTGCGACTCGCCCTGACATATGCGCCGCCCTAGAGTGTCCAAAGCCACCGGCGGATGCACGAGTATTGCGGCCATAGAAGACCGAAGGAGATCTTCTGAAGTCCAATTCACCTCCTCCATAGTATAGTTTATCCGGGGTGCATCTGCATAAGGGATCGCCGAAATAGGATCCGAAGGTGTCGCGCAAGAAAAGCTCCGCCGACCCCTGATGATTTGGTTGTACCATGTTCCCCATAGATGAAGATTCTTATGCTCCGGGTCATGGTCTTTAATCAGCGCAAAAACCTCTCGGTCTACGGGCGCTTCGGGGAATTCGCCTTCCGAACAGACGAACGGGAAGGAAGTGTCGAAAGACATAGTACCTGCGTGGAAAAGAACAAATTTTCAGCCACCAATGCTACAGTTTAAGTTCTGTCACTAGGTACTTTAAATCTGTACCACACTGCAATGCAGTGAAAAGGGACCAAAGGGGTCCCACATAATCTAGATGACAGTTCATCATTAATAAAACAGTCTCATCATTTGATGAGACTGTCATTGAATGAAGAAATCCTCAATTGATTCTCATTCAATGAGAACCCCTCGGGCAGTGGATTAAATCTCCCCTTGAGAGCAGTGCTCTTCAACAGAGTGACATCTGTCAGCTCTGATGATGGAGTAAAATTCCTCAAGAAAATTCTAAAGAGCCTTGCTCTGTAAAAATGATGGAATAACCCATCAGAGAACTTAAAGTAAAGTTTTAATGGAATAAAATTCCATGATCTTCAAGATCCATGAACAAACTCTTAAGAGTTCTTTATGAAAGATCTATATGATTTGAAAAAAGCAAAGCTCTGTTAATGGGTTAAGAAACTCTGAAAAGGATCTCTTAAGATCTAAGATCTGAGAGCAAAACTCTGTTGAGAAACCCTACAAAGGTTTTCTTGAAGATCTATGATCTAAAAAGAGCAAAGCTCCGTTAATGGGTTAAGAAACCCCAAGAAAGATCTCTTTAGATCTATGATTCCAAGAGAGCAAAGCTCTATTAATGAAACCCTAAAAGGGTTTTCTTTAGAACAAAGATCTATGAAGAGCAAAGCTCTGTTAATGGGTGAAACCTTAGATTCTTAAATAATTCTTTAAAAGATTTAATCTTTACCTAAAATTTGACAGAGTTCTGCCTTAAAGAAGTTCTTAAAACAGAGAGCTATGCTCTAAACGAGAAATTGATTCTCAGAAAACAAAAAAGAAGATGAACATAAATCATCTCAAGGGCCAAAGGTCCTATTTATAGACGCTGAGAGCCGTTTCAACTTCTGAGTTGATCCAATGGCAGATATGCTGCCACCGCTGCACTCACGTGTGGGCCACGTAAGCTCAACGGTGGGGGGCATTTGTTTTCCCCAATCACAGCGATGCTATGTTCAAAATTTCAAATTTTGAAATGAAGCAGCGCTTCATAGCAGCTCCAGCGTTGAGAGAGTCAAAGACACTGAGGCAGTGCTCACGTGCAAAGCACTGAGCGCTAGCGCTAAGAGCGCTGCACTCTAAGCAGCGCACTATGTATAAAGCACGTAAGCGCTAACGCTAAGAGCACTGCACTCTAAGAAGCGCACTACATGCAAAGCATGTAAGCGCTAGCACTATGTGCGCTGCATTCTAAGCAGCGCACCACATGCAAAGCATGGAAGCGCTAGCACTGGAACTAAATGTTCCCAACCGTTAGATCAAAAATCCAACGAACATGATTAAAAATCATCAATTGATCAGAATAAAATTCTGTTAAGGAAAGATTTTTCAAAATCTTTCCAAACAAAAAGATTGTGCTCTGTAAATCAGAGCACCGTCGGATCAATGATCCAATGGTGATTAAAAATCACTAAAATACAGAATAAATTCTGTATGGGGAAATATTTCCCAATCTTGTTAAAAACAAGAAGATCGCCTTATGTAAATCAGAAGCCCTTAGATCAAAGATCCAACGATGGGAAAATCCCCAAATCAATTGGAGGAAAGATCTCCTTAACCGATTGAACAAATCAGCTCGCCCTATATAAAAGCCCCAAGACTTCAAGTCTCAGATATAGAAAAACACAGAGAGGAACCCCTCCATAAACTTTGAAAAATCTCAGAAAGAAGAGGAAGCTCTCGGTAGAAGGAGAAAATTCTCTTCAAGGTAAAAAGAGCAGAAAGACGAAATCGTCTCATATCAAAAGAAGAATTCACTTCTTTTCTTTAAGATCATAGATCTATAAGATCAAGATCTTGCACAAAGAGATTAAAGTATCTCATCACAAAGAATAAGAGGAAGAAATTAACCTTTTTCAGATCATAGATTTATAAGAAAAATTGTCTTTCAAAGATTATGAACATCTCATTATAAAAGGAGGGAAGAATAATTCAATTCTCTTTGATCACAGATCCATAAAGGCAAAGCCTTTCACCAAAATAAGAGATTGAAGCATCTCCTATAAAATAAGTATTTTGTTCTTAGAACCTTGAGAAAAGAGAATTTAATTCTCAGGGCGCAAACTGATCTAAGTTGCATAAATTGTATAGCACTCCAAATATAGCGCACTGCGCTCCAAATATAGCGTACTGCGCTCCAAATATAAACTGATTTAAGTTGCATAAACTGATCTTAGAAACTTAGCACTCCAAATATAGCGCATTGCGCTCATTGACTGACGCTCAGTGCCAAGCACGCCACATGCTCCTCACATGTGCGTTGCTTAACAGAACCGCCTCAGCGCTCCACATCTAGCGCAAAGCGCTGCAGCGCTCCAAATATAGCACACTGCGCTCATTAACTGGCGCTAGCGCCAAGCGCGCCACGTGTTTCTCACGTGTGCTCTGATAGAACATAAATTGTTCTTTAATAAAGCTCTAGAGCTATGATGAATGCTCAGCATTCCATAAAAGACAAAAATTGTCAGAAGCTCAAATCAATGCTCAACATTGTCAAATGTTTAACATTATAACTGAATGCGCCGAGCCCAAAGTCGCTACAGAACCCTCATTCAGATTAACTGAGCCCATATGCTCATAAATCTCAGATCTTAGTCCCAATTAGACTACAGATCTCCCAACCAAAATTGATTCAAGGGTACATCTATTTACTCCTCTGATATTTGTCGTTGTAATCCTTCAACGTCTTTAGAGAGGTGACGGGTCCCAACAACCATACATTCCATAGACTATGACGTCCTTAACCTTGAACCCATGGACTATGATGTCCTTAATCTTGAACTGTGGGGTCCTTAAACTCATGGACTATGATGTCCTTAACCTTGGACTGTGGGGTCCTTAAACCCATGGACTATGATGTCCTTAACCTTGGACTGTGGGGTCCTTAAACCCATGGACTATGATTTCCTTAACCTTGGACCGTAATGTCCTTAAACTAATTATGGACCGCAAAGTCCCTAAACTAAACAATAGAGCCCAAATGCTCTTTTGTTGGATCTAAACGATCCTGTTAAGTTGATCTTAGCCTAAAATTAGACTAACGTATTCTTAACAAACGTTTAAGTTGATCTTAGTATCAAATAAGACTAACGTATCCTTAAATCCAACCCCAAACCCAAATATAAGAAGATACGGATTTAGACTAATCCACGCCCTATGGGCGACAACATAAATTAGTCTCCGTATACAATCCACGGGCGACCAAAAACAAAACAAACACCCACGATACAAAGTGACCATCTGGAGAAGGAGAAAGTGGTTACCGCGATGCGGTAGAATAATTAACTACAGGGGCTTGCACCTGCAGGGAAGAGCGTCCCCACAATCAAAAACACCTCAACGAGGGGGAATCTGACGAAGTCTGCTATATCGGCCGCATCCGTCTAAACCTTCGATATACGGTGCCATAAATCAACTTGGCATATTCGGAGAGGTGGACGGATAGCACCAAATAGCATCTACCCTCGATGTTCAGGCCGGACGTCCTAACATCCCTGTCACGTCCTTCAGCGGAGAACAGACTTTCTTGCTTGACATGATAGTATGCTATCTGGTTACTCTTTATCTTAACATGTACACTGATTGTCTCTCTGTTACATGTTGGTAAAGCCCTTAGGATGTGTACTTGACTACCTGGAATATGATGCGGATCATACTAGTGGGACAAAGGAAGTCCGTGAGTACATCCTTTAATGTCCCTAGTCGTTGGTGTATCAAGACGGGGCATCGATATACCAGAGTAGACTAGTGTATACCTTCTCAACCTATATAAATGGGCGATGGATGATCCCATATCCATTGGTGTTTGACATCAGAGATGAGATACGGGTGGTCAGTGGAGACCGGGTACACTGGACGGACTCGCCGAGAACTCCTAGATGGTATTATACCTCACGTCAGATGGCAGTTCTCTGGTGACACTGGTACATGTTAGTCTGTCGACCCGAGATCGTCATAGAGTCTTGTGTGATTCCCACTGTGCTTTGATTTCACCTTACCACGTTCAAGAGAATGTACAAAACGGTGGTTTTTGGGTACAGTCCCGAGTCACATGGAGGTAATGAGAGAGAGGAGGGGATTTCGTCTCTTCCGGTATTGGGGGTTGATATTGCGCTGTGCTCGATTAGTCATAACAGGAAGTCCCTGGCTAGGGCTGTTTCTGAGATTTAATGGTAAGTGTTATCAGTGGTTTCTTGACCCGTTATGAGCCTCACATCGGTATGACTTATCATGCTATTGGGGTCGGACGTTTACCACCCTCAGGCGAGATATGCGACAGATCTGACGAAGAGACCGGACTGTACGGTAGTGTTACTGTTTGGATTTGCAGGAGTATGAGTAGGCTTACTTGTTGATCTTCCGATCGCTCAATACCCGGGTGGCCGTTACGTTTAGCAGACCGCTTGCAGCTTGTGGGTGTTTGATATGATCATCACCTACTGCTGACGTATTGACAAGTCTTTAGAGTCCTACACAGAGGTTTCCTGGTTCATGCGAAACGGAGTAGGAGCACATATGTGATAGGTGCGAGACCGAGATTAATGCGCGTATGTGATACCGCATTCTATTTCTCGCGATATGTGACATCAGTCGGTTATATGTGATATGGCCGGGTTATCGGATCAAGTGTTGATTCGATAAGTTGTTACATTTGATATTAGTCGGTTATATGTGATATAGCCGGATTATTAAATCAAGTGTTGATTTAATAATTTAATGTATAATTGTATATTTGATATACTAGATTACATTAACTAATATTAGCCCACTTAAACATTTCTTTTTCTCACTTGTGTGCATATACATATATATATATATATATATATATATATATATATATATATATGTGATATATATTAATGTACAACTATTGTGTCATGCTTGATGCCACATGCAACATGGGTGTATGAGATTTACACCATACTTATAATAATGTGAGGTTTTTTTTTATTTAAAGTAAATCAAAATTAGTGGTAATTAGTCACATTGTTGAAGCTTGTAGAAGTTTGTGGAACCATTGACCAAGTCCACTTATTTTGTTTTACTTGAAGATATTTATTAACCCAACCATTATTATTAACCCATGGTTTATTCTTTACATGAGTTAGTGTATGACACTAACTCACCCATGGTTGCTATTCTCACCTCAAGAGTTCATTCTCTCATCTTTATTCTTCATCTTCTTCTTCATGAGAAAAAAACTTGCTAGCTTTTCTCAAGGTGAGAAAATATTGTGTGAAACAAATCTAAAATGAGCCCATTTCCTACTTCATTATCCTCTACTATTAGCCATTTAGTTTAGGGTGCTTGATTCACTAATTTCACCATTAGTGAAGAGGTAGCATGAGCTTGTGTCTCCTCGACGTAGATCATCTTCGGCTTCAAAGACATTGAGCAAGGTCGTTCATTTCTTCAAGTGAACCCTTTCAAGAGTTCGGAAGTTCACTGCTTGGAGCGAAGGGACTACTACACGGAGCATTAGAAGTGAAGGACTGGTCTACAAAGGTTGTATTCCCATTCACTTAGATGTAAAGTTGTTTACATATATTTTCTTCGGATTTTCTAGTAAAAATTCTAGGGTTAGGGTTTTCTAGAACGGCAAAATTTTGAAATTGGTATGGACGTTGTCTCCCGAAACCTTGCTGCCGCCCTAGGGAACCCTGCAAGTGGATCTTCAAAAAGAAGATTGGTGCAGATGGACAGGTAGAAACCTATACGGATAGACTTGTTGTAAAAGGTTTTCGTCAAAGACCAGGAGTGGACTATGACGAAACCTTTTCTCCAGTGGCTATGCTGATATCCATTCGGATCTTACTTACCATTGCTGCCTACCATGACTACGATATCTGGCAGATGGGCGTAAAAATGACCTTTCTAAATGTATGTTTAGAAGAGTGCATTTATATGGATCAGCAGGAGGGATTCGTAGACAGTGGGAGCAGCGGGAAGGTGTGTAAGTTGCTTAAATCAATTTATAGATTAAAGAAGGCATCACGGAGCTGAAACATTTGTTTTGATGAGACAGTCAAGGAATTTGACTTCATCAAAAATAAGGATGAGCCTTATATCTATAAGAAGATTGTAGAGAGAACTGTTGTGTTTCTCGTCCTGTACGTGGATGACCTTCTCTTAATAGGAAATGACATTCCTATGCTGCAATTGGTCAAGCTATTTTTGTCACAAAAGTTCTCCATGAAGGACCTGGGTGATGCCTCCTACATTCTGGATATTAAGATCTATAGAGATAGATCCAAGACATTGTTGGGACTTTCATAGTCCAGGTACATAGAGACCATACTAAATAGATTTAGTATGGAAGATTCCAAGCGCGATAATATACCCGCATTGCTTGGAATCATCCTCTCCAAAGAGATGTCTCCTAAGACTGATGAAGAGAGGGTTTGCATGAGCACTATACCCTACGCTTCGGCGGTAGGGTCTATAATGTATGCGATACTGTGTACCAGACCAGATGTAGCATACACGCTTAGCATGGTGAGCCGGTATCAGTCAAACCCAGGTGAGAATCATTGGACAGCTGTGAAGAACATTCTCAAGTACCTAAGAAAGACTAAGGAGATGTTCTTGGTTTATGGTAATGGAGACCTATAGGTCGAGTCTTTTACCGATTCAAGCTTCCAGAGTGACAAGGATGACAGCAAGTCTGTCTCAAGTTTTGTGTTTACCTTCAATGGAGGGGCCGTGTGTTTGAAAAGCTCCAAACATGACACCGTCCCAGACTCGATGATAGAGGCTGAATACATTGCTGCGAACGATACCGCAAATGAAGCGGTCTGGATGAAGAAGTTCATTACTGAACTTGAGGTAGTTCCGTCCATTGTTGATCCGATACCTTTGTATTACGATAACAATGGGGATATAGATTTAGCAAAAGAACCACGGTCCCATCAGAAATCCAGACACATCTTGAGGCGGTATCACCTGATCAGGGAGATCGTAGATCGCCGGGAGATCGAGGTTCGGAGAGTAGATACGAAAGACAACACGGCGGATCCATTTACCAAGGCCCTTCCTCAAGCGCAGTTCAAGTGACTCTTTGAGATATTGGGTATGCGGTTCGCCAACAACTGGCCTTAAAGAAGACGTTGGGTATTTAGTAAGCCAATTACAAGCCTTAGTGCAAGTGGGAGATTGTTGGATATGTATGCCCTACAAGCCTGTATTGTATTGGATACTAGGGATATGTATGTACAGAACAATCTTGCTTAATAATATATAGTATATTATTTGAGTTGTCTTTATCTTGATATGCGTGTTTCTTTCTATTGATGCTTTATGTTGCTTGCATATATTGATAAAGAATCGATACAGTAGTATACTATTATGGTTTGACTTTATCTTAACATGTGCATATGTTACACTCGATATGACATATGGCGGTTTCATGTTGATAAAGCCCATAGGATTTTACTTGACTACCAGCGTTATGATGGCGATCATACTTATGGGAGCTGGTTAGTCCATAAGCACATCCTTAAAGGTCCCAAATCATAGGAGTATCGAGATCGGGCATCGATGCTCCAAAGTAGACTTGTGTATACGCTTATAGACCCCGATGAGGGCGATGGTTGGTCCCATAACCATTGGTGTGATCACCTAAGATTGTATACATGTGCTCACTGGGGGTGAGTACACTGGACGGACTCACCGAGAACCTCTAGATAGTATTATACCTATCGTCAGATAGCGGTTCTCAGGTGACATGAGTACAGGTTAGTCTTTGGACCTGAGGTCATCATTTGTCTCGTGTGAGTTCCCACTGTGCTTTGATCACTACCCTATCATGGCTCTACTGAGTCGTGCAAACATGTTTTGGTTGGGTACAGTCCCGAGCCACATGGAGGCAGTGAGTGATTGTCACGGATTCGTCTCTCCCGGTATTGGGAGTCGATATCGCACTGTGTCCGGTTAACTAGAACCATAAGACCTTGGCCAAGTCAGTTGAGAACTATTGATGGTTAGATCAGTAGTTTCTTGGATTGGTCCTGAGCAAAATCGACACGACTTATTGGGTCAGTTTGGGGTCTGACGTTTACCACCTCTCTAGACCCGGTATGCGATACCCTTAGACGAAAAGACCGGACTGTACGAAGATTGTCACGGATAAGCTCATTAGGGGTCAGGATGAGCTTGCTTGTCGGCCTTATTTTCGACAGATACCTGGATAGCCATTACGTATAGCAAGTGTCACTGACGTGCTTGTGGTTAGACTCACTGCCAGTGTGCTGTCGAGTCTTTAGAGTCCCACACAGAGGGTTTCTCTGATTCAGGCAAAACGATGTGGTTGCTGTATGTTTATACGTTCAGGGTTTCGATTGAATGATAATACTAGCCGGCTTAGAATTAAGCCGGATTATTAAATCAAGTATTGATTTAATAATTTAAGTATACATATTTCGATATATATATTCTAGTGTTATCCAGATCTTCAATCGGACGGTTGATAATACCGGCAGGCTTAGGATTAAGCCGGTTCATTAAATCGGATATTGATTTAATACTAGTATTATTTTAGCGGTATTGTTCTATCTCTTAGATGTTCATATTTTGATACGAATACGGGTATGTATATATAGTAGAATGTATGCTGTATTTATACGAAAGACATTCTAGAAGGACACATCATCTTGTTTTTTCCATTTTATTTCGTAAAATGGAAATTAGGTGTAAAATAGGAAATGAGGTGTAAAGGAGAGAATGGTTTGAACCATGCTTGAATAGTGTTGACAAATGAATTGAAAATTCATTTGTGCAAACTATTCAAGTATGGTTGTATTTATTTTATTGAAACTTGGTTTTTACAAAACCATGCTTTATGTTTTTTCTTCACAAGTTTTTTCATTCTCACAACAAGGTTCTTTCCCCTCATTTTAGCTCTCTTGAGTTCCTTTTCCTCCTTCATCTTGATCTTCCTCCCTACCATCTCATGGGTTGAGAATTAAGAGAGTAAGAGAGATAGAAATATACAAGACAAATCACCTCATCACCTTAGTAACCTAGACCAACAAACTAGGTCACTAAGTTGCTTCATTTGTGAAGCCAAGCTTGATTCATGAACTTTTAGGTGGATCTTCTAGGATCAAGAAGGCGAACAAGCAAGGTTGATCAATGATCCTTAGGAGTTCTAGATGAGGAGTGAAGACCTGAAGGTCATGGATCTCAAGGTATAAACATCTATCACAGTAGATAGATCTCTATAGATAGCTAGTTTCGGTTTATGGTTAGATTCTAGGATGGATTTTCTAGCTACGGATTTGTAAAAGTGAAAGTTTTTCGTTCCGTAACAGCCGCGGTAGGCGGCCAGGGCACTAGAAAATCCAACATAACACACCTGAAGAAGATACATCAGAATGCTTTTTCTTCATTCCGGTTATTTGGAAATCCTTATATTCCCCAATTCCTTGCCTAGATTTATGACAGTTGTCATAAAATAGGGCAGAACCAATGTTCCCCAGCCCAGTAAAATAAATGGGTTCGGTCAATACATCTATATTATTATCTTGATTAAGGCGTGACATGGTCGCTACCTAGAGAGAGAGAGAAGAAAACACTTTAGCATGCGCTCTTGTAAAATTAGACTAGTTATTGTCTTATCTAATCAGGATGGATCCCACTATTTTTATCAAATCTTACTTCAAATCCTAAAAGGTAAGATTAGCCGGGATTAATTACACCTTATAAGTTCGCTAATCGGTTAGCCAGGCCGGTGTTGGTACTCCGAGGGAGTCTCCCCATACTTTCGCATGTAATTAATTAAATAACCTCGTTTTCGCAGGGGCATAACCCCGTTAACACCTTTCATAGACAGCTATTGGATTAGCTAATTGTAAAGTGGAAAACTCTCCAGAAGTAACGCTTACTCGTAGTGGATATCGGGATCCAACTATCACATAGAAGATATGCAATCTCATTGAAAATTTCAACACGTGAAATTCCCAATATCTATTTTTACCCCATGCGGTGTATGACCCCGATGAGGTCAACAAACCATAAACCGCAAGTCAAGTTCAACCCGTCATTTCGTGATTGAATTAGACCCACCCGCACGACCCTTGACAAGATCAACAAGGCCGTACGGCTGCCCAAACCAATCGCATCAACATGTGACAGAAAAGCACTAACCAGATACCGAACACTACGCCTCGACAAGGTCGACAAACGCAGCATGAATACTAAATAGTATCTATCTAAAATGACGGAGGGCTACGACTGGTTTTGAAGAAAACTATTAACGTAATGAACTTGATAACGTTGTAGAATCTAGTGATTTGAAAAGGAGTGGTTTAAACTCCGCTTTAAAAATCGAGTAGTTTTCAAAACAAACTGAGTGGGTTGTAGCATATGCTAGTTTTGCTAAAGAGGTAATTCTCGGTGAAGGGATCTAGGCTCTTTCCTCATCGAATGAGGTGCTGGATATTTGTTACGACCCAAGTTAGGAACGTGACTGGCACTTAAATCACGCAACATCTAAAGTCGTAACGTAATTCAAGTAAGCCGAAAACCCAGAAATTTAAACCATGAAAAGATAGAGTGGTAAAACAGTAAAACATTAGTTTAAAAATATCACATCTCTTTTAAAAAATCTCAAGTTATTTTCTTAAAAATTTGGCAGCATCTCCTTTGTAAAAACTAGTCCTAAATGGGTACAAAATATAGAATATAAAAAGGACATCTCCAATCGGGAGCAACTCACGCTTGAAGGCGGAACACAACCACAACAGGTATATGCGACGTCGTAGGTGAAGAAATAAGCAAATAAGAAGTAAAAAAACATCGCAACATAAATAAAAGCCGGCTCACATGAGCACGACACCAAGAGTCACATAAAATACAAATATCGAATCTATAGTCTCGTCTCTAAGTCAAATACATATAAGTGGTAGATGGAGAGTACTAGATACAAAATAAGATATACAAGTCGAATTATACGGATAATCGCAAAAACCCACCTATACAAAATCACGCGCTTAAAAGTAGCGGCATCTGCAGAAATAGATGCAATACAGAGCCCTGCCGCGACTACGCTGAGGTTCAATCCTGCAAAAACACTGTGGCACAACGGGGGTGATTTGCCAACTCATGAGTAGTAATTTCACGACCCGAAAAACTAAATCTGACTGCTTTCTCACGGCAGTCCACAGACGCATAACACGTGGTTAATCAATCTATGCACAGAAGAACTTCGAAGTCAAACATATCGAGAAGAATTAAAATGACAGAAGAATCCCTATCTCCAAAACGAACAAAACAAACACGAACGAAAAACACATCGAGCGACCAAAAGACTAGCCTATGGGAGAAATCACAACAAGCGGCTGATTTAGCAAGGACCACTATCGGCTAAACCTTGATACAAAATATGTGGATACCATTTCTAACAATACAAGAAAGAAATATACATCAGAAGAAAACATCGAAAGAATACCTGTCACAATGGCGTTGGATGCCTGCGCATCCAGAGGAGTCAAAGCGAACACTTGGCTTGTCCCTACTAGTAGTCGGCTGTCCTCTGCCACCACCGTTTTCTGGAAAGAATCTGTCATGATGTCTACCTAACCCTCTCTGAGCTGGCATGCCGGTACAATTTCGCTTCGATCCAGAAACGACCGAAGTCTTAGAAATGCGCTTCTCCAAAAGTAAGGCTGCGTCCATCGCAGCTGGATAAGTGTCAAAATGCTGGGTGCCGATGGCAAGAAATAACTGCATGTCCAATCCTTGCACAAACCTCTTTATCCGTTTCTCTTCAGTGTCCACCAGGTAAGGAACATATCGAGACAGCTGAGTAAACTGAATATCATACTCGGACACTGTCATCCCTGGAGTCTTGCGCAAAGACTCAAAACTACGAGCTCGGACATCTTGAACGCTCTCCGGAAGGAAACGAGCAAGAAATACAGCTGTGAACTCATCCCAAGTCATAGGAGGTAGACCTGTAGCTCGGCCTCTCTAAATTGACTCGCACCACGTCTGAGCAGGACCCTCTAGATGAAAAATCACAAGCTCAACCCATATCTCGTCAGAACATCTCTGTGAACGCCAATCCTAGCCATCCTGTCGAGGATTGCTTATGGATCCTCTGCTGCATCTGTGCCGATAAAAAAGGAGGCTTCAGCTCTTAAACTCCTGCAAGGATACGGAAATAATCTCGGTAATAACAGAAACAGCTGCCTGAGCAGCAGGTACAATCATAGTCCCTGCAGTTGAGGGATATCATCGGCTCTCGGAGCTCGACTAGCCTCAACTAACAATCCAACCATCTATCATAAGTCCTAAATACTCGACTCCAGCCTAGCTATCCGGCCTGGAAAAGGTGGACCAATCTATCCTTGAAGGGTAGGCGTACCACCTTAATCGGTCCTCATCTCAAATGAGACCTCTCTAATCTCATCCCTGGCGGCAGCCCTCTGGCCCTCTTAATCTCCGGTGGCATAGTGGTTGGAACAAAAAACAGTATTGATAGGAACATTGCGATCAAATCAAAGGATTTTCGGAAACAAGGAAGGAAATACAAGCAAATATATATATCCTAAGGTCATTTAGGCGGAGTACCGTATCGTAAGTATGCAGCGGAATATGCACACGCTACGTCACTCTGCTTAAGTCACCTACTCCATCTACCGAGGGTCATCCTACACTCAGAAAGGTAAAACCTATCGCTCTGATACCAACTTTGTCATGACCCGAAGGTACAGAACGTGGCTGGCACTTAAATTACGAAACGTCTCAAGGCGTAATGTAATCTAAGTAAGCCAAAGCCCATAAATCTAAACCGTTTAGAAACAATAGAGTGAAGGAAAACTTAACTTAAAAAGGTGATTTTGGTAAAATAAAGTCACATTAATACATCAAATTTTCCCGAAAATTTCGGCAGAGTCTCCTTTGTAAATACTGGCCCCAAACGGGCACAAAACAAGAATACATACAAGAAATGAATAAAGGCATCCCTAAGCGGGAGCTAGCTCTTCGTCAATGGTGGAATCATAACCACACAACATATATTTCATAATAGTGCAAAATAAGCATATAAAAGCAAGAAAATAAGAAAGCATCACTTCGGCTCAAGTGAGCTTGACACCAGAGAACGAAATACAAGTCTCATAAACTCACAGTCTAAGTCCAATATACGAAAGGTAGATGGAGTATACAAGATACAAATAATAATACAAGGTGGAAACAAAATTATTCTCGCAAACCACCTACGAGCAAAGCCGCAAGTCCAAGCAAAAGAAGAGGTACGCCCGTCACTACTATGCTGACGGGTCGGACCTGCAAGATACTGTGGCACAATGGGGGTGAGTTGCCAACTTGTGAGTAGTAACATCTAACAAGGCTATCATAAGCATGTACGCAAATGCATCACTGCCTATATATACTAATATGATCTGATGCACAAGTATGAAGGCAACATGAATATCTGATAAACATGAAATCATGATATATCTGATATGAGAAGATCTGTATCCTTAAGTTAGTAAAATCTTTTTAAAATAAAACTGGATTATCATCAGTGAAATCAACAGAAATCCATGTCAAGTATCGACACAAAATATGTATATCTCAATGTCTCAATATCTTAATATCTCGGGTTCCGTCAGTCTGGATCGACCCATATCATCAAATCTCACAACTAAGTCGGTATCCTCCGGATATCCGCCGCGTCAGATATCATCGGTAGGTAGTCTGCCCCTGCCAGGCTCATCGTCATCCCTACAAAAAACACTCTAGCCCCGGGGTACCATACCGGGTCTACCATGTACCCGAGACGGTTCATCCTACTCCTCGAATCGGGTCTCGAAAACCAACAGAAATTAGGAAAACTCATGGTGGACGACACATACATCATATCACGAGTAAGCCACAACTTGCATTTTTAAAATGATAATAAGCTCATAAAATCCATATGGTTTTCCCAAAATCCAGAAATCTCATAAACACGGAAATCTCCAAGAAAATCCCAATATATGAACATGTCGGCGATGATGGATGTCTATGGTATCAATAATATGAAATACGATGTGTGACTAGAAAACTATGCATGAATGACGATGCAATGAGGTGTATACATATGACTAGCAATCCTACATATCCAATCCTGATGAGATGAATATACAACTACAAGTATACATATCATATATGATGCAAATGCACAGATATCGATTCTAAGCAAGTTCTATAGTGTTCGCGACATAGCAATTACCAATGGCGTGTGTGCTCACATAAAATAGTGCACTTGCGGTATGGATCAATGGTAGTGGTGCAAGTGTCCTATGAGGTAACATCATATATATGTAAGATAATGCAATGCAATGAGATGAATGACTAGGAGACTACGCATATAAATACAAGCATTACTAGTAATTCTAACTGTTGGGCGTCTTGCGCCATCCAGACGACCCCCTATAGATGTGTACATCTACTCACCGGGACGCCTCGGCTAAACGGATCCGATCACAGCCTTTCCTTTCCGCGCTGCGTCCGAAGTCTCTATACTCGATCCTAGAATCGCACATAAGTAAATAAAAGGATAGATATATAAATAGTCACGGACACAAACGATACCAGACAACCAACGTGCACTAACTAGACGCGCACGCACTTGGTGCACAAAACGCGCTCGCGACAACGCCACAAACCACAACTAGGGGTCGCTATACGTGACAACCACCAAGCCTAAAACCCGATCGCACCAATCGGGCATTCACAACACACTAAATATTTTAGGTAATAGGTTGTAGATCATTCCAACCTCAAACTTAATTAAAATATATTTATTCCAAAACCCAGTAAGCAACAATTAACCGTTTCAGTGCAAATCTAGATGTTTTAGCAAATCTAGTGGCCACAATGTTCATTTAATATCTTAATTAGGCCACACAATTCTTAACTAAATTTTAATCTCACCTATTTACACTAATCATGAAATTAGTTTGCAATAATATTTAATCAGGACAATTTGAAAGTAACAATTAGCAAATTAACAACTAGACTAGATTTTCCAAGTCTTTAGATATGAATCTATACTTAGTTAGCTTAATTTATTGATAAAATCCCTAACTTGAACCTAAACTCTTTTCTTTAAAACCTAATTCTTGCAATTAAAACCAAATTAATACCTAAATAAGTTAGCTTAAAGAAATTAACCAACAAATTAACCATTGGGTTAAGATTTATACCTCAAAATTTATAGATCTGACTTGCAAATTGGCCTCCCAAAATGGTTTCTTGCTTCAAGATCCAAGCTAGATTAGGTCAAGAACTTTTAGGTGAAGTTTTAACTATGAATTTGTGAGACTTTGTGTGGATTTTTGATGAAAATTTGAGGATTTTTGATGTGGAAATGAGATGGGAAAATGGGGGAGGAACTACAGGAGAGGCTCGGCTAGAACTTTGTGAGGAAAAGAGTGAGTGTGTTTGTGTGGTGTCAAGTCAAGAAACCCCCTATTATCTTATCAATTAACTTATTTCCTAATTATTTTATTTTCTAATTAATCCTAGACTTCTCTAGAACCATGGAGAACAAATTAAAGAGAAAGAATATGTTACAACTAGCTATTTAGTTGTCATGGTACACAATTGTGTGCTTAACCCATACAAACTGTAATTAATACTAATTAAATGCGCAAGTAAATGATTAAAATAATATTTAAAATAAATAATTAAAGAAAATAATTAAATAACTAGAAATTAAAATAAGTGACTAATTAAATACAAAATACTAGCAATTACTTAGCTGAAATAGGTATATTTAAGTTTATGTGGAAAAATAATTATAACTAAGTTTTACGGAAAACACGAGTTGTATTACCGATTATCGGACAATTAACCTAAACGATTTTTAAAATTTTACAATCTTCCCCCCTTAAACAAATTCGGTCCCCGAATTTAATATCTAACTACGCATACCTTCGAAGAGATAGGGAAATTTCTTCCGCATCTCGTCTTCGGCTTCCTACGTGACATTTTCAATGTTCGGCCATGCCAAAGAAATTTTACGGACGGTATGACCTTAGACCTCAGTTTCTTCACCTTCCGATCTCGAACGACTACCGGCTGCTCGGTGAAAGAAAGATCGCGCCTCAGCCGGATCATCTGATGCTGTATCGCGTGAGAGGGGTCATGAAGGTACTTGCGGAGCATCGATACTTGAAACACGGGATGAACATCTGGAAAGCTAGGTGGAAGAGCCAAATGATAAGCAATTGTGCCGATATGCTCGGGAATCTCAATAGGATCCACATATCTGGAACTAAGCCTTCCTTTCTTTCCGAATCCCATCACACCCTTCATTGGAGAAACTCATATGAAAACATGATTGCTAACGGTGAACTCAAGTTGCTATGGTATCTATCAGCATAAGATTTCTGCCTGCTCTGGGCCACTCTCATCCTATTCCGAATCAACTGGATCTCCTCGGTCGTCTCCTATACAAGCTGTGGTCCCAAAACACTGCTCTCACTGAGCTCTGTCCAACAAATGTGCGATCGACATTTCCTCCCATATAACGCCTTGAGGGTGCCATCTGAATCTACTCCTGGAAGCTTATTATTATAGGAAAACTTTATCAAGGGCAAGTGGCGATCCCAACTGCCACGAAATCTAGAACGCAAGCTCGGAGCATGTCCTTAAGAGTCTGTATGGTACTTTCTGATTGTCCGTCGGTCTGCGCATAGAAAACCGCACTGAAACCCAATTGGTGCCCTGTTGAACCTGCTCCATGATCTCTAAAAAACGAACGTCATCGGACTATGCCTCACGGATATGATCAAGTAACTGTGGATGTGCATGGACACGGGCAAGTTGTCCCCCGGTCGATGTAAACTCGAATTGTACTCGGCTGTCACATAGAATCTGCTAATCCACCGTCGACTGTCTCTGAACCGTGCTCAAACAAGAAAATCTACCTTCCGGCTTCCGACTCAAAGCATCTACCACAAAATTCTCCTTTCCCGAATGATAAAGAATCTCGTAGTCATAGTCTTTCCCTAGCTCCATCCAACGGTGCTGTCTCAAATTCAAATCTCGCTGCTGAAAGTTGTAGTGTCTCCAGATCTTAAGTGTAAAAACTACCGTAGTTATCTCTAAATCATGAGTGGGATAATTCTTCTCGTGTTTCTTCAATTGCCGAGAAGCATCGCATAAACATCGAAACCGCCTGATCCTGAAGGCAAAGATAATACTAGCACCATAGTCAAACGAGTCTTTAACTGCTGAAAACTGTGCTCGCATGCCTTGGTCCAAAGAAAAGGAACTCTCTTCCGGATCAACCCGGTCAATTGTATGGCTACACGATAAAAATCCCGTACTTAACGTAGATAGAATCCGGCCAAACCCAAAGAGCTGCGAATCTCTGTCACTGATACAGGCCAGGGCCAGTGCTGAACAGCCTCGACCTTCTTCGGTTCCATACACATACCATTCTCTCGTAACTACGTGACCCAAAAAGTCAACACCATCCAACCAGAAAACACACTTGGATAATTTAGCGAATAGATGGTGCTCCCTCAAAGTCTGTAACAAAATCCTCAAATACTGCCCAAGCTCCTCTCGGTTCTATAAGTATAATAGGATGTCCTCAACGAACACGATAATAACTGATCAAGAAATGACCTGAATATATGGTTCATCCAATCCATGAACGCTGCCGGGACATTGGTGAGCCCGAACGACATCACCAAGAACTCAACTCATAATGCCCATATCGCGTGCGAAAAGTAGTTTTCGGAATATCATCCTTCCGAACCCGCAACTGATGGTAACCTGATCGCAATTCAATCTTCGAGAAATGTACCGCACCCTAAAGCTAATCAAATAAATCATCAATACGAGGTAGGGGATATCTGTTCTGCACAGTCACTCGATTCAACTGACGATAATCGATGCACAAACGCAAACTACCGTCTTTCCTCTTGATGAACAGGACAAGAGCGCCCCAAGGTGACACACTCGAACGAACAATCCCTTTATCCAACAAATCTAGCAATTGATCCTTCAGTTCTTTAAGCTCCGCCGGGGACATCCGTTAGGACGGTATAGAAATAGGCTCCGTGCCGGGGATCAAGTCAATGCAAAACTCAATATCACGCTCATGCGGCAAACCGGGCAGCTCGTCCGGGAAGACATCAAGAAACTCTTTTACAATCGGGACCTGGTCCAACGGGACCTCAGCAGCTCTAGTATCACAGACATACGCCAAGAATCCCTGACATCCTTTCCTCAAGAGCTGATTAGCGCGAAGGGAAGAAATCAAACTGGGAAGGGTGACTCTACGGTCTCCCTGAATAATAAGAACTGGTTCACCCGTAAAACTAGAAATTTATAAGCTAAAATAGGTATATTTAGGTCTATGTGGAAAAATAATTATAATTAAGTTTTACGGCAAATATGAGTTGTATTACCGATTATCGGACAATTAACCTAAACGATTTTTAAAACGTTACAATTGGGACCTGTGGGCTATATTGTAACGTTTTAAAAATCGTTTAGATTAATTGTCCGATAATCGGTAATACAACTCGTGCTTTCCGTAAAACTTAGTTATAATTATTTTTCCATATAGACATAAATATACGTATTTTAGCTATGTAATTGCTAGTATTTGGTATTTAATTATTCACTTATTTTAATTGCTAGTTATTTAATTATTTTCTTTAAGTATTTATTTTAAATATTATTTTAATCATTTACTTGCACATTTAATTAGTATTAATTACAATTTGTATGGGTTAAGCACACAATTGTGTACCATGACAACTAAATAGCTAGTTGTAACATATTCTTTCCCTTTAATTTGTTCTCCATGGTTCTAGAGAAGTCTAGGATTAATTAGAAAATAAAATAATTAGAAAATAAGTTAATTGATGAGATAATGGGGGGGTTTCTTCACTTGACACCACACAAACACACTCACTCTTTTCCTCACCAAGTTCTGGCCGAGCCTCTCCTGCAGTTCCTCCCCCATTTCCCCATCTCATTTCCATATCAAAAATCCTCAAATTTTCATCAAAAATCCACACAATGTCTCACAAATTCATAGTTAAACCTTAACCCAAAAGTTCTTGACCTAATCTAGCTTGGATCTTGAAGCAAGAAACTATTTTGGGAGGCCAAATTTGTAAGTTAGATCTATAAAGTTTGAGGTAGAAATCTTAACCCAATGGTTAATTTGTTGGTTAATTTCTTTAAGCTAACTTATTTAGGTATTAATTTGGTTTTAATTGCAAGAATTAGGTTTTTAAAGAAAAGGGTTTGGGTTCAAGTTAGGGTTTTTATCAATAAATTAAGTTAACTAAGTGTAGATTAATATCTAAAGACTTGCGAAATCTAGTATAGTTGTTAATTTACTAATTGTTACTTTTAAATTGTCCTAATTAAATATTATTGCAAACTAATTTCATGATTAGTGTAAATAGGTGAGATTAAAATTTAGTTAAGAATTGTGTGGCCTAATTAAGATATTAAATGAAAATTGTGTTCACTAGATTTGCTAAAACATCATGCTTACTAGGCTTTGGAATAAATAGATTTTAATTAAGTTTGAGGATGGAATGATCTACAACCTATTACCTAAAATATTTAGTGTGTTGTGAATGCGCGATTGGTGCGATCGGGTTCTAGGCTTGGTGGTTGTCACGTATAGCGACCCCTAGTTGTGGTTTGTGGCATTGTCGCGAGCGCGTTTTGTGCACCAAATGCGTGCGCGTCTAGTTAGTGCACGTTGGTTGTCTCGTATCGTTTATGTCCGTGATTATTTATATATCTATCCTTTTATTTACTTGTGTGCGATTTTAGGATCGGGTGTAGAGACGTTGGACGCGGCGCGAAAAGGAAAGGCTGTGATCGGATCCGTTTAGCCGAGGCATCCCGGTGAGTAGATGTACACATTTATGTGGGGATCGTCTGGATGGCGCAAGGCGCCCGACAATTAGGATTACTAGTAGTGCTTGTATTTATATGTGTAGTCTCCTAGTCATTCATCTCATTGCATTGCATCATCTTACATATATATGATATTACCTCATAGGACACTTGCACCACTGCTATTGGTCCATGCCGCACGTGCACTATTTTATGTGAACACACACGCCATTAGTATTTGCTATGTCACGAACACTATAGAACTTGCTTAGAATCTGTATCTATGTATTTGCATCATATATGATATATAGACTTGTAGTTGTATATTCATCTCATCAGGATTGGATATGTAGGATTTCTAGTCATATGTATATATCTCATTGCATCATCATTCATGCATAGTTTTCTAGTCACACATCGTATTTTATATTATTGATACCATAGGAATCCATCATCGCCAACATGTTCATATATTATGATTTTCTTGGTGATTTCCGTGTTTATTAGATTTCTGGAGTTTAGGAAAATTGCAAGGATTTTATGAGATTATTATCATTTTAAAAATGCAAGTTGCGGCTTTCTCGTGATATGATGGATGTATCGTCCACAATGAGTTTTCCTGATTTCTATTGGTTTTCGAGATCCGATTCGAGAAGTAGGATGAACTATCTCGGGTATATGGTGGACCCGGTATGGTACCCCGGGGTGAGAGTGTTTTTGTGGGGATGACGATGAGCCTGCAGGGGCAGACTACCTACCGGTGATGTTTGACGCGGCGGATATCTGGAGGATATGGACGTAGTCGTAAGATTTGATGATATGGGTCGATCTGGACTGACGGAGCCCGAGATATTGAGATATTGAGATATACATATTTTGTGTCGATATTTGACACAGATTTCTGTTGATTTCACTGATGATAATCCAATTTTATTTTACAAAAGTTTTACTAAGTTGAGGATACAGATCTTCTCATATCAGATATATTATGATTTCATGTTGATCATACATTCATGTTGCATTCATACTTGTGCATTGCATCATATTAGTATATATAGGCTGTGACGTATTTGCGTACATTCTTACGATAGCCTTGTTAGATGTTACTACTCACGAGTTGGCAACTCACACCCGTTGTGCCACAGTATCTTGTAGGTCCGACCCATCAGCATGGTAGTGACGGGCGTACTTCTTCTTTTACTTGGATTTGCGGCTTTGCTCGTAGGTGGGTTGCGAGGATACTTTTGTTTCCACCTTGTATTATTATTTGTATCTTGTATACTCTATCTACCTTTCGTATATTAGACTTAGACTGTAAGTTTATAAGACTTGTATTTCATTCTCTGGTGTCGAGCTCACTTGAGCCGACGTGGTGCTATCTTATTTTCTTGCTTTTATATGCTTATTTTGCACTATTATGATATATATGTTGCGTGGTTGTGATTTCACCATTGGCGAAGAGCTAGCTCCCGCTTGGGGATGCCTTTATTCATTTCTTGTATGTATTCTTGTTTTGTACCCGTTTGGGGCCAGTATTTACAAAGGAGACTCTGCCGAAATTTTCGGGAAAGTTTGATATTTTAATGTGACTTTATTTTACCAAAATCACCTTTTTAAGTTAAGTTTTCCTTCACTCTATTGTTTTTAAACGGTTTAGATTTCTGGGCTTTGACTTACTTAGATTACATTACTCCTTGAGACGTTTCGTAATTTAATTGCCAGTCACGTTCCATACCTTTGGGTCGTGACAAGTAAATAATATCGTACAGGTAATCACAAGCATGCACGATAAACAACCAATTCTACGTATGCAGTCATGATAGCATATCTACAATAATATGAGATGCAGTAAAATCATAATTAAGGTACTACATCATGGTGCAACAACTATATGTACAGAGTATATCATAAAAGTCCTGAGTGTGGGATAAAACAGAGCCATCCTCAATAAATCATCCTCATAGAAATCCGGTGTCTATCAACGACACCCAAAATCCCAATTTCTCAGGCACCGTCACTCTGATCGGCGTTCATATCCATCTTATCACATAATTTCGAACAGTATCCTTAGGATATCCGCTGAGTTTCTATACAATCACCGGTAGGCAGTGCTCCCCTGCCGGGCTCATCGCCTTTCTCTACGATCATCTTTCCCTGGGGTACCCGACCAGGCCCATCATGTATCCGCAAATGGTTCCTCCTCACTCCTCGAGTCGGGTATGCTCATTAGCTCAGAACCGAGAAAAATCATTGTGGACAAGAAATATCATATCAAGGAAAAAACCGCCTTTTTAAATAACTCAAGTTTCAAAATGCACTTTGTAGTTTCCCAAATCTACGAAATAGAAATCTCATAAAACATCATATGAGAATATATCATTATAGTAATGTATGTAGGATGCTATTCATGATGCGTACTAGTACAAGAATAAATGTCCAACTGTCAATAATGAATGTGGTATAATGTGTTTATCCATGGCAATTTCTATAGTGCGCGTGACATGTCAATTACCAACGGTGTGTGTGAGCATATGAATCGGTGCTTGTGCAACATGAACCGTTAATAATGGTGCGGTGCCCCTATTTATAATATGTCAATGTACAACATGCAATAGGATGCACAATACGATATGCATAGACAAGTCACAACATATAAACATATAGTACAAGATATTATCATTTGAATCTAGACTTCGGCGCTTACCACCATACAGGCGATTTCCACGTAGATGTTAAATCTACTCATCTGATGACCTTAAACTAAGTGAATCCGATCACCTGTTTTCCCTTTCTGATTGCGTCCGAAGTCCCTCTAAGTGATCCTAGCATCACACAAAACCATAATGGGTGAATTTAGTAAACTTTTTAATAACATACAGACACAACGCTGACCCAACGAATCGACTCCCACAAGCTACCAAGTGTTAGGTTAGCAGGCTAAACGTGTGCAGCGACATCTTAGACCCAACCTATGGCTGTTAAACGTACGAAACACTTAAACGAATGTCGGATAAATCTGCATCGCACATAATCGAAATGCTAGAAAAATAGTTAAACGGTCACAGATTTTTATACACAAAGAATAAGAGAAAGTTGCACATTTCTCAAGCCAACACTTTTCCCCAGAGATCTACGACCAAGATCCACACACAGGAACCCTACTATGGCCGCAAATTGCGATCAAAATGAATATATCTGCGACCAAGAATTAAGGGACTGGGCTCAGGTTTTGGTGGGGGTGTTCTAGGCCTCTAAACTACCTCTTTATGATGGCAACTTCTCAAAATAAATGCTGGGTCGATAGCAGATTTAACAGAGACTCCAAGTTTAAACAAAAATACGATATTAACACTAATTTAAAACATTAAGGTATTTTAGTGAAACTCATTAACACAAAAACCTTTCTTAGAGCCTAAATAAGGGTGTAAGATCATTACCTCACCAAAAACTTAGGAAAAACCCTAGCCTTGCAAGCTCCAAGACATCTCAAGAGGGTTAACACTAGTAAAATAGGGGGTTGCCCCTACGGATGGCAACATCCGTAAGGGCATATTTAACTTGGCCCTACGGATTAATCCGTAGGGCTAAAAGGTTGCCCCTACGGGCACTGACGTCCAAGAATAAAAATATTAATTCTTAATTTGGTGTTTTCCCCTACGGAGCCGCAAACAAAATACCTACGGGTATGTCCGTAGGGGCAAGTAAATATCGTTTTAAAATAAAGCCAGATCGATTGCCTACGCTCACTTTCTCTCTCTCCCTCAAACACGCGAGAAAAAACCCCAAATCGCCTAGCCGTCGTTGCCACCGTCGCCACCGTCGTCGCCACCGCCGGTTTCGTCGCCACCGTCGTCGCCACCGCCGGTTTCGTCGACAAATCGCCACCGTCGTCGCTCCGGCCCACTAGCAGCCGTTCAGGTATAAATCTCGAGGTAAATTAAAGCATTTTTGGATTATTCATGGCTGGGTCTGGGTTGCGCGCGCGAGAGTTGGGTTTGGGCAGGGGTTACGCGCGCGAGAGTTGGGTTTGGGCAGGGGTCGCGGTGGCGGTCGGGGTCGGGGTCGGGGTAGGGTTAGGGTTGGGGTTCGGCTGCTGCTGGGGTGGGGCTGGGGTTAGGGTTACGGTGGGGCTGGGGTTAGGGTTACGGTGGGCTGGGGTTAGGGTTACTGTAGGGCTGGGGTTAGGGTTACTGTGGGGTTGGGGTTAGGGTTATGGCACC